>JAIOKQ010000053.1:7200000-7800000 GCA_020654165.1 Oryctes rhinoceros
ACCAAGGATTTCTATTATGAGCTTATAATTTCTCATTAAGACTTATAATGTTCTAGCTCATGTGGTTGTCAAAGTAGTTAGAGCAAAGAAACAAATATTTACATGAAAAAGTTCAATTTTGTCGATCGTAATTGTAACTTGTCATAATTAGTACTCACCACCAATTTAATTAAAGTTAAAACCTATGTAACAATAATCATAATGACATTTAAATCAGTTAGTAAAAAGAAAGTAAAAAGTAAAAAGAACATCGGAGACATTAGTAAGAGTTATACAAAGTTTTACAAGCACAATCAAAAGTGACGGGAACAACCGTGGTTCTCAAGCAGAGGTGTATCTCTAGCCCTCCATTAGCCCCCTCTTATTTTCGACGAGGTAATAGAAGAAATCAGAATGGAAAATCAACCATTTGAAGTAAGTTGTTGGAAAATGGAAAAAATTAAAAAGTATTATACGTAGTTATGACACACGAATGACATGTCTATTTTGGCGAACGGCAAAAAAAAACAATATGTAACAAAGGGAATGTAAATCTGGAACAAGATACAAATTGGGATACTTAAAGTCAACATTAGCATGTGCTGGAAAAGTAGATGAAGAAATAGTAGAGTAACAGCTAGAGCAAAGAAAGAAATACCTAAAGATATCAGAATAGATGTACTCAAAAAAGTAATAATGTCGAAACTGATATATGGAGCGCAGACATTCCTGATACCACAAAAATAAAAAAAGTAAAATATCAGCCATAAAAATTAGAATTTTGAGAAGAATGGAAAATAAGGTAAAAACAGATAAGATCAGAAACTCAACGTTTAGACAAAATTTGAAAGTAAGGTCTATAATGAGAAGCATAATTGAGGTAGTATGGACGCGTGAGAAGGATGCCAGAAACCAGGGTAGTTAGATGGGTGAAGCTAAGACAAACAAAAGGAAAGCAAGAGGTCGACCAGGGACAAGATGATTAGCGGTCAGCAGAAGAGGGGGAAAAAATTCAAGGGTACGCTCAAGATAGAAAGCTGTGGAGAATAATGTATAACAGACCATTTCTAAACCACTCACTACATATACACGAAGTGAAGATTACATTAATATGAATTCGTTTGCGTTTTATTGTTTTCTCAAAAAAAACAAAACGCAATTTTTAATTTTGCAACAGAACCAGCCGAAGCGATATGTTACGAGTTTGGAAAGGAAGCTCTATATTCGTTCACAAAATCGACATTATGTAGGATATCAGCGTATAGCAAGTAACATGGTATACGTACGGTCGTATGGTATACGACCATGGTTAAATTTATCAAACACATTCACAAGGTTTTTATTGAGATACATCCAAGTCGTAAACTAATGAAAAATGTTCTTGCTGGTCGGTATATAATTATCGAACAAATAATTACAGTTTTGGTTACAATTGATTTATCGTGGCGATCATATTATATGTACATACTTGAAGGGTCTACCTGTTTTCTCCTGCCTTGTTATCCAGGGCCTGTCGTTATGTTTCCGAGTTATAATTAGAAAGACGGGAAAGAATAAATAATAAAGCGATATGTCTGGAACACATACCTTTAAAGAATCACTACAAACGTCAACACTTCAAATGGAAAACTTAACTCCAAACACTTAGTACGTACAACCTGATACACAAATACCAAGCGTCACCTTTAAATTTATCAAAATGCAACATTTGATGAACGAGAGAAAAAAGTAAACACACAAAAACAATCATACGCCTGTGAAGGGGACCGCTTAAGAATAACTCAAAACTATAAATCATACAAAACGAGCCAGAATCATTTGCGGCATCTAAAACGCCATCAAATTTGCATAATTCTTCTAGCGATCATTTCCAGAATCGGTCGTAATTGCCGCATAAATTACTCCACGATAATAAGATCGGCCATGAAGCTAAGAAAACGAAAAGCAAGAAGAACACGTACAGAAAGCAGAAATCTATACATGCTGATGGGTTGGAAAACTATCCTTACCGGCGTCGGATGGAATAAAAAAAAAAGAATGGAGTGAAAGAAAATAAATTCAATGCATGCAGTTCGTTAATAAATAAGGCGCTGTATCGGATACATAAAGGGATCCCAAATATTCAAATTTATGTACGTTAGAATAGAATGGGTAAGGTTTCATTGGCAGTATATCACTTTCTTTCATTTCGGTCAGATAAAAATTCCTACGGTTGTTGAAGCGATATTACAACACCACGGAGAAAAATTATCATCCTTTCTTAATTTGTGTAATAAATAGTTGTATCTCTAAACATTTCATTAATTATTTTTATTAGTGCTAGATAAAGTTATTTAGGAAACTTTATAATCTGTGTAAAAGTTACTATTGCCTTGAGTTTTTATTCTTATTTCCATTCCTTCTTAAGACATTTTCTTTGTACTTTTATTTCATAGATATGATATAATAATAATAATAACAATAATAATTTCCAGTTTCCATTGATTTATAAATACCCAGACGATAGAGTTTGTGCTGTCTCGATTCCATCGATTCGATTGTGATTGATTCCAACTTTAACCCCTGCAGCTCCATATCACTTCACAGTTAAAATAGAAAACAACCATATTATTCTATTTGTAAACACTAAAGTCATTCAAACAGATATTCAAACATATAAATTCGTTAACAATCGCTCTAATCACTGAAAAAAGTCAAACCGGCTGAAGATGGAATGAACGAGTTCAAATATAAACAATTACTCCAGATCAACATTTTACTCTACAAGCAAGGTAATTATTTAAACCTTTGGAACATATCGAAATTGCGAAATACAATTCATTAAAAATTAGAGATTGTTTCCTCCATTGAACGATAAAGTTCCTCTTTTGCTAAAGGATGGCTCTGTTTATAAAATTCCATGCTTGGGGTACGGTAGCATATACAGCTACCAATGGTTAAAACACCGAATTAATTAACCTTTGTAATGCTGTTTGAAAGTTGTCATATATTTTATATACACATAGAAACATACAAACCTTTGTATCTTCAGCTGTACAAAATTTTGGGCAACATTGAGTGTTAGAAAGAAATTGTTGTAATACGACCATCCAAATACAGAGCGCATACCTAATTCTTCAAAATTTTATTTTACTTCTTAACATTAACAATAATGCTATTACAGAAGGTATCGACCAGTGCCCCTTGAGAGCTTAAACTTTACTATGAGAGTTGCGAGCCCAAAATTCGAACTCAATACTTCAAAATCCATACCCCAGGGGTGATATAGCATTGACTGTTAATCTTCGGCTTTAACAACATTTATCATCACATTTCTTCTTGTAGAGCATAAATAAGTCGATAATAGGATATAAGACTTTTGGTTGCGTTTGCCTCGAATAACTTAAATACTTCTATTTCCTACTGTTCCACGTTATTATTTAACTACACATATTTACAAAGCTGTTCCGCATGTTCTTTTTTTTTTTTAGTTAGCCCTTACTTTTAACAAAATAAAGATATTTGTTTGTACAATCGATAATGGCTCGCGTGAGGTAAGCTTTCTACTAATTCTGGCCTGAAGGTGTGCTGTAAGCTTGAAACCGGTGGCAATATTTAATGAAATTGTAGAATTTGTGAGAAAAGGGACAATATTTTATTTCCACCTTTCATATTTCTTGTTGGAAATATTTGAAACATTACCTTGATTAGATGATCGTTCTTATACTTTCAACATGTCACGTTCAACCATTATCCTTGGTTTGATCTTTTACAATTTGAGAGTGCAGTTACCCTAATTTACTTACAAGATAACTGAAAGACCAGGAGGATGCTGGTATCTAAAAAAAGGAATTATTTCAGGTGGCATACAGACAAATGAAGCATCTTAGACTTGACATTACACTGAAACGTCGGACAAAGACCAAGATAGAAAAGTAGCGAGACTGGTAGCGTTATTCTGAGCGCACAAGCTGCTAGCATAAGCTTGTGTATAGGGCTCATCACTCGCAAAGTATGGTTTTCCTTACTCCAAACTTAACTAACGCTGAGTGTTAAACATTTTAAGACGCTGTACGGGCACAGGTGTGATAATAACCTACGACCAGCTCATACGCCTTGTAATTGGCGGAAGCTATTAAAGATTTGAAAGCATGAATTATTATGAGTTTTCCAAAATATGTTGAGAATTGCAATTCTTAAACATGTGGTCTTAATGTAACATCCGTGCGCTACAGAACAGGAGACTGACAGCAGCAATTTGACAAACAACAAAATTCCACTCAACTTAATCTATTTGGCATTCGAGCTGTTCAGAATAGTGCCGTATTCAATGGTTATGGTGCAAACAGTGAAACCTGTTGTCGAACCGACTCTCCTCTGATAAAGATACTTGAACCAAAGCAGTACACTTAAGTTTTTGAAATGATACTTCGCGATTTTTTATTTCCAAAACAATTTTTAGAACGTGGTCAAAGTATAGCATAGGTCTGAAATTATTAAATAAAGAAGTTGTCTTGAGCAGTCCTTCAAAAATTATCTTTACCAAAAAAAACAGAGCCCATAGATAAGGAGATCGTTGAAAATTTCGGTTAATATATTTCCTAAATTAAACGATAACTTGGTAGGAGGTAAAACGAATAGTTCAGTTACTATAACATGGTAGATACTTTGATGTTTCTATAAACTTTTGAAATTCACGATATAATACCTGCCGGAAAATAAACCAGTACGTAAAAAAATTCAACCGCCAGATGGATTTCAAACAGTCTCAGCCTTCTTTTAACCCTCTCCCATATAAATGGCAATCTCCCACGATTTGCAATCGATGCGAATTCCACACCGGCAGTCGTAAAGGGTGTCAGATTCGCAAAAGAAGCGGCCGACCTTTACAGTTCAATCCTTGCCGCTCTTTACTGCCTCCGCGATTTAAGCAAATCGCACACCGGATCCGACGTCTCCGATTTCCAAAGGCGGCCCGCCGATCTACACCCACACGCGCTGTGTTTCGAACCCGTCCGATGTCACCTCCCAGCTATCGAGCCGGCGACTGCGGCGGCCTCTGTGATCTTGCACGTGAATTGAACGGTAATTGAAGGACTCTATTGTGACGATTTCACAGTAGATAAAAAGATGAAAAGTGTGTGAAATTGGGACAACGACTTCCGAACGAAAGGCGGATAATTTATCTCACGCTGATGAGCTATGGTCCTTCGAATGTCTCGTGTAAGAACGGAGTACAGAAAGCGGAAAAAAGCACGAAGACGATGGCGTAGAAAAAGTGGAAGGAGCTCGATTTTGTATATCGAATTTGTCAACCGTAACCGATGGCGCATATTCACGATGATTTTTCTGTGGGAATTGGATATTGATTAGTTACCTTATTCGACATATATGTGCAGTTCGAAGAAGGAAATCATAGAAAAAAGTAAGAACAAATTATCTGAATAAACAACGTAAATAATACATGCGAGAAAAGTGTTTTATAAAGCGACACTAATCGTTTTCCTTGCGCATATTGCAGCATCTGAATATTCGGTGAGCCTCTCAAGTTAACAATGTTATTTATCATTCAGATGTAGACAAGGCACCTACGAAAAAAGCCATTAGCGACATGGACTAAATTCCAAAAAACTCAATTTTTCTGAACCTTACACATAACATTCGATTAAGTGGTAACCGCTTCCTCATATATGCCTGTATTTGGTCCTTTTTTACATGCGCACGCGCTTGTGTTAGTGAATGCGTATTGCTATGACGCCCATATGATTAGGTATTCACAACCTTGAACCTCCTATAAAATTTAACGAGGTTGGCCGTGCCGAGTGTATAGAAATGTGGCTCCTTCTTCTTCCTCTTCTACATATTCGCCGCCTGTTGCTCTCTCCGATCCTTTCGCTTTGAACCAGTATAAACGGTTTGATTTATACGTTGGCGGAGTTTTAGGTCTAAGCGCTTAGCGAGAGGAGATCCGGGATAATCTGAAGTTGGTAGTTCCACTTTTCAATGATAAAAATAACCTAGTTTCCCTCAGCACCTTCGTTGTCAGACGTTTCGATATATAAAATACAGATGAAGACAAAAACGCAATTTCTTATGTCCGCGGTGTCCGCGGAGCAATAAATCAATGTTATGTTTTCGTCAGATTACTTCTATCTCGTTGCAAAAATGGAAAAAAAAGAATGAATTTAATAATAATAATTCCTAACTCTTACATAAAAAACAATACATTACTTTACAATATTACAAAATGCTAAAAATTTCAGCTGTTATCAAAAATTCATTTTACTTTCAAATTGACTTACTGTAGTAATAAATTCGTTATTACTGGACATATTCGCAACATCGAAACTTGATCGGTGAATAAAACTATAAAATCTTGAAATAACAACGTAGGCTTCCACGGCTAAAGCCAGTTAAAAAGTTGATTTTCGCGTCTGGCATAATCTACATATATGTTCCGCCATCTTCACCTCCTTTAAAAAAAGTCGATTTACTAGCAAAAAACATGAATGTACCAAAACTTTTAATAAATTTAAACAACGGTGATAACGTAAGAGATAAGTATTTAAATAAGTACATATTTGTGTTTAACGAAAATTAAATTGTACGGATTAGAAAAGTTTCTGAAAAGCAAAGCAAGCGAAAGAATTCTTTTAAACTATAAGCAGCAAGTAAACGAAAAATTGCGATCAAGATTAATACAAAATTATGGTAGACTCTCTACTAGATAAATACGACAGCAGAAAGTAACGTACAATACCTCAGTTATTCTGAATACGCTGCCACAATGACTAGAGAAATGTGAAACGGGAAAATCTTGAGACAACGCATTCTAGGAGAAATTACCAGTAATAAGCGCACGGCTTTGAAAACCTGCGTGGTATTTATTAAATTGAAATAACGACAGGAAATAAGAGCTATTACATATTTAAAATAAATAAAAGCTATCGTTAAATCGACACATATGGCATATTTCAAATAAATGAAAAAAAATTTGTTAATTTGGCAGGTAAAATGCAACTAAAGCAAATAAAAAAAAATGCTAAATTCTTTTTTATTTTTAATTTTTAATTTCAGTTTTTTCACAAAATTGCTTTTTTAGATGCTTACCGTGTATAAACTGCTTGACTGTTGTCACTACTTCAACAATAAGATGTGAAATTTTGCGATAAGACCATCTAGCGGTTGTCTCTAAAAGCCTAAAGCGCTATCCTCATATTACATTGGACATTGTAGCAGTAAAATAATATAAAAATATTGTAGTGACATTTAAGTACCAATAAATTGATTTGTAATTTCTTATGGCAATTTATTCCTATATTACGTCACCGATATGAAGTTATCATGCAACAACTCTTAAGCTTCAACGATGGAATAACCGGCAAGCCACTTAACATGTCTATTAACTTGATATTAAGTTGTTATAGTGGCAAAGATAGGTTTTGCCGTTTTGATAATTTACACCTAGTATACCAACTAGATAGTTATAGGGAATGTATCTACAACATATCTGTAGGTGGTCGGTTTTAGCGACGGAAATAGCTTTTTTTGTAATTTTTTAAGCCTTTGGAGGAATATTGACGTCATCATGAAAAGAACTTGACGCAGCCTGACACCAGGACTTCAATCTTCTCATTTTTTCAACGATAAGTAGAATGAATGGTAATCAAGGGCTCATTTTACATTCTCTCTAGTTTTTAACACGAAACAAATGGCACAAACATAAAGTCTAGCATTGTCGCAACAATATTATTCCAACACGAGCCTGTTTTGCATACTTTCTATAAATTTGAAAAATATCTTCGCGCATTGTACTTCGCGTAGAGATTTTAGCAAGATAGCAGCGTTAGACGAACTTTATTATTAGCTGCGAGCGCAATACGACTTACGATCACGTATCGATTTTGCACGTTGTTGTTTAGCCGTTGCCGTTGCCAACCATTTTATGCAAAATTGCGCGCCAAACCGTTCACCAGACCAATTTACATATGCAAATATTCAATAGGAATAACTAAGGTTCTAATATCTGATCCGTGAAAAGAAATATTCTTTTGAGAAAGCGCAAACACAAAGCCATGCGGTGTCAACATAATAACGTCCACGTTGCCAATATTGTCGTAAATAAATTCTTTCGCTTATCTAAGCAATATTTACTGCAATCGCCTTTCACCGCTAACCTTGCTCGCATGCGTCCAGATAAGATTGCCAGGCCACTATTTCATTTCTCATGACAATGGTAATAAGCTGTGTGATAGGCAACGATATACTGCTTGTGCATAGGCGAATACCACTCATTCTTGTCGTGCGCTGATATTGTGAGAAAACAAAAAAAAGGTGTAGCAGCGAGCAAATAATAGCGACACCAGCTAAAAATGGCAATGCAGAAATAATGCAAAATTGCAAAACTTTCAATGTCGTTTGTGGATAGCGATATACATTATTAGTTTGCATAGCAATATGAATTGTATGCTTAGATATATACAAGGATGGCCTGTGATTGAAGGCAGATAGGGCTTTGTATCAAAATCTGCATTATTGCACTCTTCTCTAATGGACATTTATCAACGTTTCTTCCTTAACACAGGTATTAAAAAAAAGAGAAATAGAAGATGATCAAAGTACGAGCAGCCATATTACTTGTGCTTTTGTTTGGAGAGTGACAGCCCTATGTATTTGTCCAGGCAGTTCTCTAATGGAAACATTTCAGGAACAATTCGTATCGTCAAGAATCCTGAAGTTCATTGTTAAACTAGAAAGGCGTTCATTACACCAATCCTTCATTTCAACAAATTTGTTTAGTATGTATATTAAGAAAAGTGGATGTTCATTAATTTAGTAAGTAGCGTTTCATTACAATAATAACATTGTTTGTTGCGTGATAAAAAAATCATTTGGTACAATGACGAAATGATCTCTCTCTCTCTCTTTTCTGGATTCACGTAAGTTTTTTGTTCACTCTAGATCTCTCACATTGCACCTATTATGTGAACAAACAATTTCAAAAGTGCAAGAAAACACATATTGGGGTAGGTCTAAAATAACGTTGACTTTTAAGATGCAAACTTCTGCTTCGGAAATACTTTCAAACTATCTCATGAATCTCTTTATGGGTGTTACATTTTCCTTCTTGGCTCCGATTTGCATTTTAAAAATAAAAATTTGGCGTAATAAGTCGACATAACATATTCCTTTACTATAGCGCTGCGTGAAATTGTAGCTATCGCCTTTTTTGTGGCCCTCTTAGAAATGGGTTCACCTTTCCGACGCTACTCCATCATTTCTCTTTTAAGCAAAGACATAGACATAGCCATAGAAACATTGTTCACAACCACCAAGCACTGAGCAAGAGTGTTTTGAGATAATAAGTATTCAATACTTCCGAAAACGGTCGAATTATTAGCAAACACGGTACTTGAGAAAGTAAAGCACCAACTACCAACAAGTACTGACAACAGAAATATCCTCTATACATGGATAATAAAAGGGCCTTATAAAGCCGTTTGGAAAATGGATCAAGTAACAGTAATTCAAAAATGCTAATAATATCTTTAAAAAAAATACTTAAAATAAGGCTTCAGTTGTTTTGCAAGTACGTCAATTATTACATCATCATACAGGGTGTCTTACGCAGCTCTGGTTTAAATAAGATTTACTTAATTCAAAAAAGTATATTCATGCGTATACATTATATATTACCTACATTTACTTTGTATTTTATTTACTTATAAATCATCTCGCAAACTAGTATGATAGCAAAGTACGCGACGAGTTAATAGCTCCTGATTACAGGCGGCCAAGACTATCGCATCTGCACGACCGGCGGTCACGGAAAAAACGGCGAAATTGGCAGTTATCGCATGTCCACAGCTTGTACAGCCGTCCCGATCTACGATCTATATCATTCGTAATACCTATGTGTACATTTCGTCCGCATTTTATGCGTTGTGTGTATATGCCTTAGTCGTTTGCTGGATATCCATCGTTTGCTTAGTTATAGGTTTTTGGCATCGAGAATTCCCTTCACCCTTTCGTCTCTTGGCTTTCCTTTTTGTATAGTTTAACAAGCGGTGTGTATTCTCTACTTATTACGGAGCAATGGGAAAAGTACACCGAAAATAACGAGGTACCAACTCCCAGGAAGTAATAAAATTATCGAAGTAATATGCGCACGTAATGCCTAGTTAGTATGTCGTCCCCTGGATGGATATCATGAATATATGTAGTGTTTGTCGAAAATCTCAGACAGCTATATCATTAAGACGGTCTTTTGTTCGTCACATTACACGCATATATTGTTCGGCTCGGTAATGAAGTAAGGCATACATATTGTAAGGGACGTAAGTTAATGAGTAACCATGTTAATAAGCTATAATGATAAAACGTGGAAGCATCGGGGAAATGAGTTCATGAGGTCCTCGTTTAACCCTTAATAACTTTGCCGGAGTTCGTGGAAATTAGAGTAGACGAGGTCTTCGTTACCTTATTTGAATTTAATTAAACACATATTATTGCAGCTGACAGATAATCTTTAAACAACCGGTCTTCAGCATTTTGCAGCAGAAGGTATTCGCTTCGCATCAATTTAGGTAAACTTTAGTTACCAAAATCGACATGAAAATATGCCAAATGATAGTTACTTAACGTTGTCAAAGCTATCGGGTATCCTATAATTTTGTAGCTAGTTTTCAAGACAATACAGGCATTTCTTAATTAGTAGCTTGTTTCAGGTTCTAATAATTAATGGTCAGTTCAGAGTAGCTGGAGAAAGACGTTTATGGAGTTCGTGGTATTGTTGCAGGTGGTAGGCATTTCCAATAAGGACCAATGCTATAGTATAACTTTCAATAATTTTAGAAAGTATTTTTAAAGACACCTGCACATAAACTTTATTTGTATGTATTATTAAAGCAGTCTAGTAGTCCTGTAGAGTTTATCCGATGTTGCAGCATGTAAAAACTGTTTACTTGCTGAATACAACAAAGTAAAAGCTCTTGTAAGCCAAAATAATTTGTTACATCTCCCCAACTGGCATTACGCCATTTTTAATTTAATCCACCACAAATCTTCATCCTTATTTTTCATCTTTTTAACTTTGATTCACGCAAGCGTGCATAAAGCAGTTCCTAATTCATGGCCGATTTCGAAACATGCACGAAGAAGGAGACCTTCCAGTGATAATAAACTCACTGTAACCGTATCCTTCATTTCTTACGTCGGCCGCATATGCTCATATGTATGTACCTACACGTAGGCATGAAAATAAACTCATTCAAGATTCAAATCCTTACCAAATCAACGAATCATTACACTTCATTAATCACGACGAGCGGACGGCATATTACGGCCATTGTAAATATTTTAGCGCTGGCCGCCCAAAACATGTACCTGCCCGGCGGATCTTGACTAAGCACTTATCGGCTAGTAAGCGAAGAAAAAAACCCGTGATGTTTACGAGAAATGCAAACGCGAAGAGTCATATTGGCTACGTTTTATTCGTTGCCTTTATAAAAGCGTTGCATGAAACATGGTCTCACCAGAAATTATCTTGACATCGATTTCGAGAATTTAATGCGTGATTATGGAAGTCTAAGATAATGTAAACAATAAGGGTCCTAAGTAACAACCAAGTGGAACTCATTATTCTATTAAAAATAAAATCAAAATAAAATGCTCTGCAAACCCAATTAATTACCCAACTCACTCTCATCAAAGTAGCTGTAGAAAAGGTGTTAGTACCAATAAATTCATAACTCCCACCATCCTAATTCTCCGGCATACATCTCCACCATAAACCTGATTAATTATACATGATTTTCTGAGACCTTAACACAATTTGGGCGGTCCCACGCTACGGAGTAAATTGGACCAACAATTCGAGTTTCTATTAGTCAAACTTGCAACCGAACTGGGCTGAATAGAACCTGTGGATTGTCCGTGTGAAATATCGCCTCGGTTATGTAAAGCAAATTATCGACTTTTGATTAATGTACCATTGATTGGTTAAATTAGACGAGTTTATCGGTAGTTTGATAATTCGATTTTTAACGACAGGTAAAATTTATATGCTTGTGCAGCGTTTGGTCGCTTTGGTAAAGAACAAGATGGTGTTGATAAATTTGATTTTTAAATTAGATTTGTGGGAATAAAGTTTGTCGAATGATTAGGTACATGAAGAGGCCAGGTGCACTCTGATAAGTGGATGAGAATATTTTTTTTCTTTAACCTACGCAACGGAACTAAAATTGTTCAATAGAAGAATTGATGTAAAAAATGAAATAATAATGTGAAGGCTATTTTCACTCGACACGGAAATACCCCAAATGTAAATCGTCAATTGCGACGTAAATCTGCTACCTTGTCGACCCCACCAGATAATTACCTCAGCTGCAACAATTGTCCTTGAAGTGCAATTTCAAGGACAATTGTTGATTCTTCCTAGATTCTTTTTTTCCAAAATAACTTTGAGAAGTTAAATATAGAAAAAGAGTCTCAATTGCGGACTAGCACCATTTAAGGAGCATTTTCGGTTAGTGTGGGTCTGCATATACAGGATCTTGTAGTAAAGACAGAGCAACGTAGACTGGGCTGATTTGTACGATTTTCAAAAAAATGGTTGTGATGGCTGTATTTGGTACCGAAGTTGCAACAGTTTGATTCTGAAATGTACACGGGGTGGATTGCAAATCAAAATAACTATAACTCTGAAATTTTTTTTACTTATTTTTAAATGCTTAAGAAGATTGTTTTAATGATTTAATAGCTCACAGCTTTTCCATGTTGTGTAATCCTCGAGTAAGTAGTATCGCCGAATAACAGAATTTACTTAAAACAACAAATTAAAAAATATATAGGATTTATTGCGGAAAAAATGGAACCCTCGAAAATAAAATAGAATATTGATTCTATTAAATGACTAAAGTTTATAGAAACGAAAATATACAATTTAGGAACAGTTTGGTAACAAATAAATATGAATAAATAACGAAAAACAAGTAAATAGAAGAGACTATGCGATTCATTTCGGTGACTACGCTTAAATGAACTGAACAGCATACTTGTTGTCCTTTTGATAGTAGCAACACCGATTCGCGGCTTCTCTGACAATGATAACCAGCTTTACGTTGAACTAAAAGCACTCACTTAAACCGCTATCTGAGCAGTGTTAGCCCTTTCGTCCTGAGGAACATATGCGTTAACACTGTGATGCAATATAACGTATTTTTTTTTTCATTTTTCTTTGGTGAGTCCCCTAGCCAAAAAAAAAATTCCTTTAAAAGGTAAAGATAATTAATTACTCTTTACAACCAACTGCTGAAGTTTGGACACTCATCATACATTCGATCGCCGTAATTGCTAGGAGAAGACTTAATTTTTCCTATTAGATAGCTATATTTAATAACTATTATCGTTATTATTAAACATAGCCATAACAACCGACGATATGAAATTCAAACAAATAAGAGAGGACAAAGGCGGATGAAATTATTACTTTTTCCCAGAGATTAGACAGACTCATGTTTTGTCAACTCTCGGGAATACCAGTAAGCTGCAACACGAATCCATTCCCATAAGGCGAATAGACACGAGTCTATCTAGTTGCTGCAAAAAAGGAATAATTCCACCTGCTTTTCTCGTTTCTACAAATAAGTATAATACACATTAGGTGTTGGTACAAAAAATTGGTGTAAATCTCACAATTCTCTATTAATTATTAATTTAAAAGGTTTGTTACCACGCAAAACACATCTTCGGATAGAAAACAAAATTAATCAGCCCCAAATCGTCACAGACCAAAACTGCATTGATCTGGGTAAATAACAAAAGAAAGAGAGAGGGTGCTGCAACGGTGAGAGCCGTTGAGCAGCACCCAATAGGAACTACAAACTGACAAAGATTCATCAGGTCTACATAGGTGATTTGTACTTGGTAACCATCTCTGTTAAAGAGAAACAAACACCAAATACTTTCGGGGTGGCTAAGTTCGAATTTAAAAGTCTGTATCAGGAAAATTCCACGACATTATAGGGAGCAAAATTTATTTTTACTTCATGATACACCTCGATCCACACTTCAAGTTGGCTTTAGAACTATGGACGTCTCCTCCTGGATAGATCCCAACTTCAAACATCAAGCAGGTTTAGGAGTTACATAAATATGCTCATTACCGCAATGCTTGTCAGAACCTACTATAAACCCTTCAAACATGTCACTCGCGCTCATATTTTATTCATTTTATCGCGACTCTAAAACGATATCGTTTAAATTTTATAAAACTATCTCCAGACAGTAGCATCCGTTCGAATACAATCTCCCGACGCTACGTTGGAGAAAACGTCATTCAGCATTATTCCAGGCATTATTAGTTTTAGAAAAGCTCGTGGAGTTAGATGAGAGGGCAGCACCGCAGCGTGCGGTCGTCAGCGTGTGCTCGCGTTGAGAGCGCGAGAGTTACGAGTTACGACACGAAATGCAAACAATTCATAAATAATTTATTTCGCAACTACGGTTTAGCGAAACCGTTTCAACTACAACGCCGACGGTCTTGTCTGACACGCTCGCTTACAACGGCCCGAATTGCTACCACTTATTCGCCGTATTACGCTTTTTAAATGAATACGTAACGCGAAATGCCATACGTTTAATTAATATTATAGTTTCTGCCCGTCTAGCTAGTAGGTAACAAGATACGAGCGTAATAGCTTATCCATTATTTATTGTATTGCGTCTGCCATCGATTCTTAGCTTTCTATATTGGATTAAAACTTGCTATTATCTTCTTTCTTGGAAAAGTAAAAGGACAATTTATTACAGTTGTGGTCGTTTTTTTTTGTGTTTGTTCGAAAAGCGTATAATCTGCAAATTTAGTTACAAAAAAGGATATATATGATAAAAGTATATATATGCTAATATATGATATAGTATTAGCAAACTCGTGTATTTACAGTGAACTTTTTCGGAGGTATCTGTAAAGCTTTATATTATGAACTTCTGGAATGGATATCGATATATACATACGTTACATTATATATTCGTCAGAATACAGTCCGATTGTACCGCAACTTCATCGCGATAACCACCAGTCGAACTTTCAAGAATCATTCTGTTTCATCACACATCGTTCAGTGTTGTGTATGCTATGCACAGGAGAGTCCAAGTGCATAGTACTTCGTCGAGGCAGACTTAATAGTCTGAAGTGGAATTTGTATTGAGAGAACATTTATTTCAGACGATGCAAACATTTTGTCCTTACTTATAAGGAAGCTACACGCAAACAAATGACTAATATAATTTGCTACACCCTTAATTAAAAATATATAATGCTAAGATAGCTTAGCTCTCTCATGGTATTGATGGAATAATTCACGGCGAACGCAACAAAAGGAGAGAAAAAAGTAGACTACACGCGGACATGTTTCTGCCTACCCGGCGTCATCAGCGCGGCTTTTTTTTTCTCCTTTTGTTGCGTATGAGAGAGCTAAGCTATCTTAGCATTATATATTTTTGGTTATTGTTTCTAGGCATTTTTTGATGTGTTCTACGCCCTTAATTGTTTAGATACGACCGAAAGCTAAGGCGATACGTAATGACCTCAAAAAAAAAAGAAACAGGAAAAAATCAAACAAAAAAAACTAGCGCTGCCATAATCTCATTAACTTGTATATATTTGCGAATTTGCGCGGAAAAAAGGGCTAACGGCCAGTCTATAGAAATGAGTGGGGTATATATCAAAGTTAGGAATAATAAATATGAATAAAGGCACTACCCGTTTTATTATATATGAACAGTAATTAGGGCTGTCTGGATCTGAACTAGAAAATGGGAAAGTTACAGGAGTTGTAAGGGTATAACAAGCCAAGGAAATGAAGGCAATACCAATGGTGAGTACATATCTTTACAATATTTTACCTTACATCGTCATTTAAAGCGATATCAATCGATTAAAACTCATAGAAAGAGTCGTCCTGAAACGATTTTGTTTGGTCAAAAAAGTCGTCTCTCACAATGACTACAACATTGGCGAAAATTCTAACTAAAATGTATTGTTCTAAACAAACCGGAGCATGATACAAAGTGAAACCCCCGTCTCACTAGTCAAAACACAAGCTATATAAAGCCCCCAGTTTCACTAAATTTAAGTATTAAATCACAAGATTCGCATCAGGCGAAGCAGGGGTACAACTATTATTTCTGTTATTTTACGAAATCTCCATCTAACTCCAATGAAACAGGAACCGCTACAAACAAACGAGTTGACAAGAGGTTAGTTGCCATTATAACGATTAGGGTTTAACAGCAAAAAGTATACATTTCGGCCATAAGGAAGGTAAAGAATGGATAGTGTCTATTTACTTCTCATTCAAGCAACCACAATAGGCAACTCAATACTCCAGAAACACAATACCGTAGACACGTTGATCACAAAAAATGTTACGATCACCGCCACCCCAGGATTCTGTCATGTTATAGTGGCGTACGAAACGCTAGAACTTTCCCTATGACGAGGAAATATAATATATTCCCTATGATGGGAAAAATATCATTATGGTGACTAATCCAAATATTGACAAAGAAAGACCCAATCCAAACACGAAAAATACCATGAAATACACAAAATCAGATGCGAAGGCTATAAATTCAAATAAAAAAAAAATTAGGCCCTAGAATCGTTCGATCGCGCAAAATAAGCTACAAATTCCAAGATGGCGCTACGAACAGGAGAAACTGCAATCCTAAGCAGACACAAGACCGTTGATGTTAAAATCATTTCCTAGCGAACCTTATATGTTTAGAAGAGTCTTGCCTAACGCTGACTATGCAGTAGTATTATTCTCAGAGCAGCACCTACACACCAAGAATGGATGAATAGTACTAGTCTTTACTTTAGGTCCATTGAAGTCGTCGACGTTCTACGTCTAATGGTTGATCTTGCGTCGTATCATAAATCGTTCTACGTAGCGAGGTGCTAACTTGGCATCAAACACCTGAATGAGAACAATTCTTATTTACGCATTTCGCTGATATCCTCTTGACCAGATCACAAAGACAACCGAATTGTTGTGAATCACATGGTGTAGCGATACAACCGAACGCAAATTCTTTTGATTAATGGCAAAAAGAAAAAAATATGAGACCGTGAAAGACAACAATTTACTGTTCAAATTTGTCAACCGAAACACTAATCATTATAATTTCTTTCTGTTATATTTCATCATTAATTATAAAGATTGGGTGGGCCAAATTGTATCTCAGAATTAAAAGAGGAGAAAAGGACAAGAAGTGAGTAAGAGAGAGAGAAAATCACTCGTTGAGCAATCCAATTAAAATACGTAAGCTCGAAACCGATCAATACAACAGCGGAAAGCACCTGTCTTATCTAAATATTTAATAAATGATTAGCGCTTTTCAGCGACGAATAAGAAAGGAAATTTGTCCGGACCGGAGGATAATAATAAGCGACAAACTCCGGTTCGAGACCGTCACGGCGAGATCCTATCTAACTCCGCTTTTAATTGCAATCAATTAAATCGTATCTAAAACGAATTATCGCCAACCGTCGACATTTCAAATATGTATCTAGTACGCCGTATCTTTCACTCCAGGCTCTCCCGGACACCGACGTAGAAACGTTAGCTTTCGATTTTGGTCAGGCGTTTTATCGATATATACCATCGATCGATGTAAAATAATCAATTTCGCGTGTTAGCCTAATTATCCTAGGCGTGTAGATTTTGTACCTAGGTTTGGTGAGATTATTACCTTAATTAGACCTTGATGATGCAATAAATTATGTCAAAAGTGGGCGTTTTTGGCAGCTAAATTAAGATTAGCAGCTTAGTTACTTTACAAAATATTAAGATGGATTTGCCTGGATTAATGTTCTGACGTAACATGATATCCATCTATCAATAACCAAATTTTGCTTCAAACTGTTTATTTCAACCGCAAAATTAGATTATGCCATTCTTTTCAACATCTAACATTGTTTACTCCAACGTTCTAGGTCAATTGCACCTCTTATTTCTTCAAGGTAATGTCTTTGTTTTAAATTTCAAGTATTCCAAGGAAGAATAAGACGTATCATTTAATAATTCTCAATGCCCACATGCCTACAAAAGCCCATACCTAGAAGGTCTCCTCCTGTTTAATTATACACTCTCCGCAGTCGTATCGTCATCACGTAAGCACCTATATAATGACGTAATTAGTCGTATCTTTTAATTGGTCATTATAAAAAGCTTCCTTCTGGTGTCACTATTATGTGCAACGGCTGCGGTATTAAGTTCCTTTTTATTTCGACTAAATTGACCGTCACTGGCGTAGACAGCGGAACCTAGGCGACAGTGATTAATCGGCGTACATCTTCTACGACGAAAATAATGATAATAACTATTGTGTGCTGTGTCGGTCATAATGAAACCACGTATAAGTTGGCGGTGAAAAAGAATAATTGTTCAATTTGTGCTTGTGAGAATAATGCATCGTTTCGGAGGGAGTATGGCTAATAGTATCGTTAACTGTTGGATGGAGGAGGACGCTTACTTCCTAAAAAGTTAAAATGTATATCGATTTTGAAAAATATTTACCCCTAAAAAGCAGTATTTATGGTGGTGACAAATTGTCTTGTGCAAGGGTCTCCGGCAATATGCCTTTGGTTGGTTGCTTCTTTGGCCAGCTTATCGCTGTTCTCATTTCTTTCGATCACTTGATGGCTTAAGACCCACCATAAAATAACATAATTTTGAGGTGCCGCACATATTCGTGAATCAAGTGAGCTTAGGGCTTCCTATCAGTTTGTAGAAATAATCACACCTCGAAGTCTTCTCTCAAAGTTGTTTTTAACGCATACATTTAAAGCAAAATGTTTGCTTGACAGTATATTAATTTGGAATGCCAATTACGTTTAAACAATTTCCAGTTGCTTCTACTATTCAATCCTGCAGCATGCCGAAGTTCCTCTTTTAAATTAGCATCCGCCAACTGCCTACTCAACACAGATTTTAATGGTCTCATTAGTGAGCTGATCAACATTATATTGGCCTATTCCTTAAAGTTTCTGTTTAATTCCATTGATCTAAAAGAAATAAAACAAGGCAACAAAGATATACATATATAACAAAACAAGCTAAATACTCTACAAAACGGTGTAACGATAACATAACATGTACATTACAAGTATACACTTGTGGTAAAAGGAATTTGTATGTATGTATTGTACTGTGAAATACACTCATACAACTCGTGTAAGTCAAGGACACTAACTCCAATGGTGAGGTTAGAATTTTCAATTCTGAACATCTTCCAATACCGAGCAGCATAACACAAGAATCGGTAATGGAGCCAGTCCTTTTTAGCCTGTACATCAACGATAAAATTTAGCTGCTATCAGATGTACACATGACGCTATACGCTGATGATTAGAGAGAACAAAGGCGGATGAAATTATTCCTTTTTTGCAGAGACTAGACAGACTCGTGTTTTATCGGCTCTCGGAGACACCAGTAAGCAACACGAATCCGTCTGATGAAGCGAATAGACACGAGTCTGCAAAAAAAGAATAATTCCGCCTACCTTTGTCATCTACTACTGATGATATTTCTACTCTTCTGGACAAGACTAACCTCGACATTAACAAT
Organism: Oryctes rhinoceros; assembly: GCA_020654165.1. Taxonomy (NCBI): domain Eukaryota; kingdom Metazoa; phylum Arthropoda; class Insecta; order Coleoptera; family Scarabaeidae; genus Oryctes; species Oryctes rhinoceros. The sequence goes on from JAIOKQ010000053.1 coordinate 7,219,593, forward strand.
CGATTAGCTGCTTTCCTGGACTGGTTTAATGAAAATAAACTGTCTCTTAGCATGGATAAAACGAAAGAGATGGTGCTTAATACCCGACAAAGAACTGTTGTCTTTATCGATTTCCTGATTATAGCCAGATCACATTTGTGGGAATTACAATCAAAAATTCATCGTCTTATAATTTTCATTGCGACAAATTAACAAGATATCCGCAAAAACATAATTGTCTTGTTGCGATTCATGTACACTTATAGATATACATTCAAATGATACACGCAGCAGAGAACACCTTCTAGTACAAATACGCACACTAGACACCACCAATATTAGAGCTAATGCTTTCAATGCTGGAATTGTTAATAAGATATCAACTGTTAAAAGAAAACTGTAAAACGCTGCCGTCATTTAGAGCGGTCACTACCTCCATCAACATTATTTCTACTCTGTTAGACAATTCTTTGATTTAAGATAATATATTTTCTTCTCACTACGACATGATTCTCTCTTTTTCTCTAACTGGGCTGTATTACTTTCGTTTCCTTTTTTTTTTTCTATTATATATTAAGATCTCGAAGACATGTATTTTTTATTAAATTAATTTATTTTTTCGACTTGAAACATCCAAGTATATAAAGTTTGCTTGGTAGAGGAGTGTTCCTCGTTTCATACTAATGATCACTTTGACGTATTTCGTTTTCGATACATAATGCATTTGGAGGTGTACAATATACATGATAACGTTAGAAGATCGCCAAGCTCAAAAGCATTTTTGCAAGTTTCATTTTAGATCTCATTCCTATTGTATCGGCAATCATTGCGACACCTCGGCAAATGCTTCCATAAGTAGCTTCCAAACTAGAAACAAGTAAGCACCAATCCTCAGAAATTTATTTCGTCAAATGGAAAGAATAAAATTTGTTCCAAAAAGCTGCTAACTTCCTTTTCCAATCCTACATAAAACCTAACCTATATCTCAGGGATTCCGACTCAATTAATTTGTGGTTTATTTCTAAGTTGCCCACCCTGCACGGATCTTTTCATGTACCATACGTAAAAATTCCAGGAAAACAACAAGATGTACATAGTTTGGCCGCAAAAACGCTACTCCGTACGTCGAGAAGCGACCAAAAAAAGTCGCGCTTCTTCGAAATCGTGAGATGAGGTCTCTATTTACGAGCACCTTATCGATACGATCTGAGACATACCCAGCCATCGGGTAGGGATGGCCGCAGCGGAAAAAAATCGAGAGGAGACGACTTACATGCGACCGACCTCCGGTGGTGGTATGTATATAGTAGTGGTACGTACATACATAGTATGGTGGTTAGTAGTCGACGGCACGACATTTGAGAGGAACATGCTTTTGCTCTATCAAACCGCGCATTTTTACCGGCTCCTACATGCGGTTAACATCATGTTAACAGTGTCCCTGCGGCGGAGGGGAGGTGGGTACTTACTAAGTACTAACTTTTCGTTTTTAAAATGCCTCCTTCTGCTTGGGAACAAGCGCCGACTTTAATAAATTTTAATTACATTTTCTGGAATAGATGCATGTTGGCTGCTCTTACAGCATGTAATGCGTACTCTCTAATGAGTATCCAGCGCCCAAGATGGAAATGTTAAGTGGCTCTCGTAGGGTAGCTACCAGATACGTATGTATCAGATACACGAGTTACTCGATCAACGCGTGTAAAACTCTTTTTCTTCTCTACTTACGAACATTTATTTTAACAAACAATTCTTTCAATTCTTGATCTACGTGTTGGTAATCCAAATTTGTAATAAAACTTAGTCACTTAGTTGAAGTAAAACTTTAATGTAATGAATAGCATGGTGAAACAAACTCTAAGATTCTAGACAAAATGCTTTAGTTCTAACGTTCGCAATGTATCAACAATGCTAAAAATCTTACGTAACAACCTGCGAAGCACGATGTTATGCACTTTCGCGATATCATCTTGAAAACATTCGCCGACGATAACCTTTCGTCGAAAATAAAATTTCCCTACGCTATAGATCACCCGTTCAACATTTGCATTTGCGTTTCTGTCAATCCAAGGCGCGATTTATTACTGGTCCAAACGATCGTTATTATTAAACCGTGGTGGGTTAAGAACCCAACGCTTGCCGTGGCAATGTACAGTGAAGTCCAGAAACATGGCAACAACTTTATAGCTGTATTTTATTAAAACAATTTAAAGATGTAGGGATGGTTTAAATCTCATTTAAGCATGGCGTTTACCTTTATCTGACCGCATCAAACTTTAAGCTGAACATTATCGGCATCTGTATTTCATTCAATAGTAATAATGTTTTTAAACCATAGCAAATGTGAAATCATTTTCTTTGAATTTCAGCAGTGGCCAGTGGTTTCTTTCGCGTTCTAAATATTCGATCGGTAACAAAAAAGCAAAGGAGCGAGAGGGCGAGCTGTCTCTTTAGTTGAAATCTTTGCAAGTTTCAGGTTTACTTATTAAAAAGGACGCGGAGTTTCTCTTGTACGACTCGTTACCAGAGAGCATGCGGTGAACGTCAAATTTTGAGGTTAATCTGTATTCTGTCAGTTTAAAGATGTCTACGTGGTACTCGCGGACTATATCGAAGAACGCCGCACTGTTGCCCTACCCTGTACATCCATCTTGTTACTTTGTAATGGTTTCACTTGAATTTTTCTCCTTGCGCTAAATACAGACTGATATTTGTGTACGCCACAGACATTTAAATGGACTAAGCAACTATCATGTGCAGGGTTTCCCAGCTGTGGCTCAATGTAGTGCCATTTTCCATGTACAGGGTGAGTCGTGAGGAATAGACTAAACTCTATGAGTGTATTCTACATGTGAAAATAATGTAAAAAAACTCAAGTGTTGTTATCCGATTTTTATTAGTTTTCATGTTATAGTGTAATTAAAAATGTCGATTTAGTATAGAGAGTACAGTACGGTACAATGCTGCTGACAATATCAAACATCAATCTGACGCAATCAGCGCCCTCGGTAAACAATGTTGAAAATGTTTAGAAATGAATGGCGGTATTTTTGAAAATTATTTTAAAAAACGATAATACCAATAAAATACAGAAACGTTAATGTATGAAATTTTGTTTATTTTTAATTACGCTATAGCTCGAAAACAAATAAAAATCGGATAACAACATTTGAGTTTTTTTACATTATTTTCGCCTGTAGAATACTCTCCTTGAGTTTAGTCTATTCCTCACGACCTATCCTGTACATTATGAAGTTTGAAGAAAACTTTATGTCTACTTGATCAGTTTTGACAAGACCATTACTGTTACACAGAAGAGTATTAGATATCAAAACTTAACCTCGCGTTCTAGAAGAACTTTAACAGCAAAAAGACTATGTTTGAATCCATCCATATTCTGACCAAAATTGCACCAACAAAGACATATCCGCAACTTTCCAGATACACTGTATATTTGCTGCATATTCACGTTTTGTTTTATACACCATATGTAAATGAAGGAACTTTGAACGATAGACCACGATAAAGCCACTTATAAACAACTGTATTTATTAGGTTCGTTGAAAATCCACGTTTGACACCGATATCGCAACGATAGACACACGAAGTAGCCTTGCGAGATCTCATTATGGTTGAACACGAAAAAATCAAGTATGAATTATCGTCGAGGTACGCTGGTAGTTCGGAATGCGAAAGCTGTTCTTGCATTTGTATCTTGGTAGACGGTTACCGTATAGTAATAATCGTACTTACGTCTTAATCATAAATCTAGTTACCTAGTTTATGCGCTAAAATGTCGTCCGACCGAATAAATATTGCCTCGTTAAGTGTTTGGTGTATGCCACGACTGTCGTTAGATGGTTAGAGCATAAGCTACTGATAGCGAAGGCTTGCTGGGAGAGGGTTATTCTAATAATGATGCTGAAGTATGTATAATACGTGTTGTGATAACCGTACAATGTTTTACGATTACCCAATTAATTTATATGATAAGATTGAAGATCCTTTTTAACTAATATTTGAAGAAGGCTTGGTAAATAAAGCCGAAGAATTATGGAAAATCTTCCGAAGTCATCAGATAGCATCTTCTCCCAAATTCTTCTACATATAGATCTGCCTTCTTTCAAAATATTAACTTAAGTTAATTTGATTTAAATCATAATATTAAATCCATATTTCAAGCTTTCACAAATGAACTGACAAGCTTTTTTTAACGTGTAGCAACGGATCTACATTTACATTTTTTCCCAACTAATATGCAACACTAATCCTATTTATTGGTATTTTTCTGTAACTAATGTTGGCGAATCAATTTACTAGTTATTGCCGGCGAATTAACAGAAAAAAGCATATATGAAGCTTGGAAGAAACAATTAGAAGTCCTTTAGAATTACTACATTATATTGAAAATTAAAGCAATGTTGTTTAACCATAACAAATTGAAATTCTCTTCCGAAATATTCTTCATATCTACAGTCCCTATCATTAAGGTGAAAGCTTTTAATTAAGCACACTGAAAGCTCTTTTAGACGATTGTAAACCGAAATAAATATGAATGCTTTGACTGGTGCGCGTATGTGGATTTAATCTAACGCTTGCATACAATATACGCGATCTCTAAACGCTTAACAGCACATTTTTCTCAGCGTACAGCGTGTTACATTCCTGCAATTTGCATTCACCGTCCATTCCGGCGAGATCGTGATGCCTGCCGACCCGGAAACGTACAGCCAATCACGATCAGTCATTCGAGCAAAGCTTTCTCGGGTCTCTCAGTCGTAATTAATGCAATCAAAATAGCCTTTGTATTATTAGCATGGGGTAACAAACGTACGCTTTCTACTTCTACATCCAGGCATATCTTTGACTTCAATAATTGATTAATCACTACATGCATAATTAAGTCGGAATTATTTTTTAAACGATTTCAAAACCACACCTTAAGTCTCCTACGAGCTAAAACAATGCTTTCAGGCGTCTAAATTCCAAACTACTTAATCAAAGACGTACTAGAGCTTTATGATTTGTTCTAATGGTATTTCAGGTACAGCAAATTTGTCGTAGGTTATTACGTAAAGAATTTTCTTGCATGCACATAGTAGCTGTGGTAGATAAGGACTGCAGAACATGCTCGCGTACAGCCAGTAATATTAATCAAAATGGCGGTTCAGCGAACCATGTCAGCGTAAACTAGATAATATTCGTTATCTAAGGAAACGCATATACATACATGCATACTATAGTTACTATTTAACGAGTTTATCCAATCAGAAAGCGTTGAGTTGGTCATTCAAATAATGAGGTGATATAATACTCTATACAATTGCGTGGCCAACATGGAGCTTATTTATATATTATTAGGCATTGCAAGAAAAAATATTCAAATCTTAAATCAATAAAAGCTTTCATTGAAAAGCAAAATTATAAAAGTAAGAACACAAAAGAATAACATTTATATTCGTTTATTGTTCAAAAACAAATTACGGGACAAATTTACAGAAATAATAAAAACCAGAAAAAAATGCAATACGACTTGCCTAAAATAATATATAAAATATGCTGAAAGTATACAGTATTACAAGCGACAGGGAAAAAGGAGCGGAAGCAAGAGCAAGTAAGTAAGCACATGTCCAAAGTCACAAAAATCAAGATCCTGTTTATTGGCATTCCTCAGCGTGAGTGCTTTAAGCAAGGCGTTGTTGTTCGCGCAAGGTATTTTAAATGAATTAAGGGATTCGAGTATGACGTATTGGCACTGTTTATTTGCGATAGAAGAGAAGACGAATCGATATTATTTTTTAAGATTTTGCAAAGAAACTTGATACTGTAATGCTCACAGCACAGCAGTCAGCAAAGGACAGAAAGCTGGGCTTCAAAAGTAGACTACACTATTCAGTGACTCTATTAATATAAATAAGAGAGATTGCAAATAACAGACGCGTATTCAAGTTTAGAACGAACATACGCGCTTTATTACAATTAAATCAACAGAAGCATATGTCAACCTGTGAGCTCACAGTTTTAAACGTAAAAAAGTTGCTCCATCTACGTGTGCGAATTAAAAAAAAAGGAGTAGTAATCATTTCTATTTTATACCAACCGCAAGCGTTGGTATTTTAGTCAATCAGGAAAGAACAGCAATAGCCATTACGCCGGAAGCGAAACTATAGAAACAACGCCATTCTGGCGATCCTTCTTCTTTTCAAGGGTGATTGCTAACTAGCTCCCGACAACGAAATAAAGCAGTACCCTGTACATGAAGGTTCTCGGCGGATTAAAATCTATATAACACTAGCCCGCCTTCCGATTTTCTCCGGCGACCAAAATTAGAGGTTCACATGTATGTGTGTATGGCACATGCGTAACCTTGAAATTGGTCTACAATGTTCACGGCATACGTTCTTATATAAGTAATGTGTTCTAACAATTCTTGAAATGTGTTACTTGGGAAGGACATTGTATTTCTGGCAAAAATTATGATATTTACTGAATTTGGCAAGACGTACATATATCATTTTAAGCAATTTGTTTCTTAACCCTGCTACTGTTTGTTTTTTAATTCCAATGTTAATTCTTTCATTAAATGGTTACCACTAATTACGAGTTGGAAATTATATGTGCGTTATCTATACTCCAATCCTTTCATAAGCAAGAATCATATATCCCATGGACATTCTACCTATTACAAGACGTAGACACGTAGTCATTAACCTTGATACAAATAGAATCGATTTGATTAATTATACTACGTTCCCATGTAAATTACAGATCGGAGAGAGAAAGTTTAATTAGACTAACTTATTTATCATTTTGCAATGCGTCCTGGTAATCCACATATTCAAACGGATAAGTTTTCAATGCAGAGAACTATAATTTATTGATGCGACGTTACCCACGATCTAGAAGTCGTAAATTTGTATTATGTAAGGGTGTGTTTTCTTAATTTGACAGCCCTTCTGTCAGGTTTATTGTGTAACGTTATTTACAGGAATTTAAATATTAGATAGACGGCTGGACAACTGTAACTATAAATTAGGTATATAAATAGATGGATATAAATAATGTTATTGGAGGAGTTATATGTTTATTTTAAGCGAGGATTTATAATATCGAAGTTCTAATGTAAGAATCGTCTAATTGGAAGTGTTTTCATCGTACTTCAATTCTAGAAACAACCTGTACATAACTAAAGCGCCCCCATACGTCTCTTACGGATATTCACTTCAATTCTACTCCATGGTAGCGCGGCCAAACCTACTCCGGAAGATAAACGCACACCTCTAGCCGCGCATTTCGTTCTACCGGAGTTGAAATCGAAAAAATCTTCCCGACTTGCTGAACGATCGAGGGCAAACGCAGCGTCTAGCGAAGCTGACTAACGGTCGCCCACGAGGTATGAAAATTAATTCAAATTTCATCACCGGTTAACGCTTACAAAACACTTACGTATGCACTTCTTTAAGAGAACTAAACGGTATGGTATACGTATGTATAAATAGTAGTGCGCGCTTTTCTTCATCTCTGCATACCGGCTGTTGAGGCTGCACCGCGCCTACGTCAACGGATCACTTATTATTGTCAACTGAGAAAAGGTAAAAGAGTGAATGATATTAATGTATTCGACTCGCGAGTTTAATCGTTCTGGAAGTTGACTCGAGTGAAAAGGTTAATCACATGAAACACCTGCGAATGTCTAAAGATCATAGTTGCGTACGTAACCATGTGACAATACGTTCTTGACATGAACCGTGCAAACACAATGTAATTGCAATAAATTGTGCATATTTAATATGTGGTGACGGCCCCACGGGGTACATAGCTTTAAAGCTTTTCATGACATCAAAAGCTATTAATCTGTAAATAATGTATCTAAAGTATTCCATAGATATATTCATATATATCACCTTTGAGAAAATAATATTTTAACAGTCATCAGTGAAAAGATTCTTCGAATAGATTATAAACGTCTCCTCTCATCAACCGCATTCACTAGTTATTAGTGTTGTAAGTTAACATTTTTAGCTTTTTTTGTAAAGAACTATGCACTTGGTGCGTTACTTATTTGACGTGTCTTTAAATACTGGTAATTTTTAAGAAGCTTGCAAAATAGTTCGTTTAACTCCAGTTCAGAAAGAATGCCATCTAGAATTATCGCACTACAACCATCAATATTTATACAACATTTACACTTTTCTTGTTCGTAGATCAGCGTGGATGCATAAACAAACGTTCTAGCGTTACCAAGCACTCGATATTTTCAGATGTGGAAAAAAAATGAGTAAGTCGATGTTATCTATAACGATTTTCCTAAAGGGCTTGATGGACTCGATCATATATTATACATCATATATATCGATCGATCATATATATACACCGCTAGTGTTCCCCACGAAAGCGATCTGAGTGCACTGTTTTTTTGTTATTTTCGTATATTTTATACTTGCTATTTTCTTTTGTTATTCATTCAAATCACTCGTCCTTTTCTTATAAAACTCAGTGTTATTTTTTAAATTAATTCTTTTTTTTATTGGTGATCGACTTAATTAGTTACTTAATTGCTCGAAAACCACGCAATCTAAGAAAACTGGAAACTATGAAATTATCTAGAAAAAGGTCTCATTATTAAAAAGGAACATTTCAAATGTAAGTAATCACTTTCATTTAGTTTGCAACAGCGTAGGGCCAGTACCATCGCATATTTCACAAATCCATAATACCTGTTTAGAAAAAATTTGCATCACAGATTCGTTACAAATTAATAAACATACGAACAAGTAACTTAATAATCGAACACCTCATTCAATTCGACATTCTCAAACCAAAAAACCACCAATAAACTTTCTGATTGTTTAACTCAACAATCACCCATTACCGGTAACTTGACTCGTGTCGGTCAACATTGTAATGTTGCGGCCTGCTCGTCGTGATCGTTTCTAATTTTATGCAAGTTGAATGGCCCTGTACTAACAGACGTGATTCCAAGGCAGTGTGGCAAACAGGGAACCTAGCGCTTCTTCTCGAGACACCGCATCGTTGTAGTAACGACGGTAACAAGTCGGTTGTTAAATTCTTTCCGAGCGGGCGTTGCTTAAATATTTATTTTTATGATGTCCAAGGCGCTCAACTGAAAGTAAAAAAAAAAAGTCCGCGGTAGGTACAATTATCAGGTCTATTATTGGAGGACTACGGTGATGTTTGTGTACCAATGTGGCATATTTGAAGATTGATTAGTGCGTCTACTGTTTTCCGGGTGCTTTTCGTTTTGGTTCTTTCTTGTTCCTATATGTTAGGAGAAAATAAAAAGAGGTTGTTATATGATTGCCACTGAGAAATAATTTGATAATTCTCATACGTTCATATTACGTAAAAGTCGACAGATGTTTACCAATTGGATTTGTCTTCTTTCTTTCTTACGTATTAATAAAAAGGATTTTTTAAAAAGGAACCTTGGCAGAAATTTCAATCGACAAATTTCATCTCAAAATCTAAACTATCATCCCCGTACAAAGTATTTATTCAGAACCTCCGAGACCAGTTTTCGATCTCCATTTGTATACCATATGCCAGCTCCGTTGCCGATATTCGAAAAGGCCGAAAATAACGATTAGGCGTACCCTATCATTAGCGAGGCAGTTAAGGCGCGAGCGAAATGCGAAAACCGTTTTTGGACGGCCCGAGAACAAAGACAAGACCATATACTCGAAGCGGTCAGGTAAAAACGCGACGTTGGATACCGGAGTTACGGAGCTAGGGAGCTGTCGGAAGATGCTTCTCCCTGGCATTCGTTTATTATCGGCGCTAATTTAATAATTTCGCTTTCTGATTGATTGTAAATCATTCGTGAAGCTGTTAATATGCAAATGAGTGTTTGGAGAGCAGCTGCGTTGACACGGCGTTCTTTCGATTTGGAGGAGCTCGATTTTCTAGCAGATTACCCTGCTGCAAAGTACTTATAATGCTTGTCGAAGTCCACAGTGCTTCAAACGTTTTCTTAAAAGCTTTTTTTAGGACACCAATAATGAAAGCATAAAAAAACTTAGTTGTTTTTGTACATGTAGATCTTCGATTTCGAATAGGGGTCGAACTTTCTTTCGGGTGATTTTTGTCTGTGTAATTTGGAAAATAACTCTTGCTTTTCGCAAATACAAAACACCTTGGCATATCGAAAAAGTAACTATTTGAGAAAAGCTGGCCAAGATGACCACAAATTTTAACTAAGAATAGATGATGTATGTTTCAATAAAATTCTGGATTTGCCGAGTCTTTATATATCCAAGAAAAATAGCGTTCAGGAAAGAACAACTACAGCGGAAGAGCGGTTGGTTATAACACAGGAATTTATCAAAATAACACCGGAAACAAACGCAATTATAGAGCATTAAAGAAGAACTGGTTAAAGGAAAGTTGAAAGTCAACGCACGTGTTTATTCAGATATTTAGTAGAGTTAATTGTCGTATACAAAGGAAGCGAGCCTAACGTTTATTTATTTCTAAAATCAATAAATTCAATCAATGATTCTGACAATGATATAAAGTTGTCTTTTTTTACCGGGATAGAGAAAATGATTCATGTTTATACTTATTACTTATTACATACTACTTACTTATTTACTCAGTGCACAAATACATAAGTAGCGGTAGATTTTAATATTAATAGTAGGCTATATCAATGCTAAACCGCTTATTGCAGTTCAGATTAAAAAAAAATGATACTTGTAATTTAACAAAAATATGGTGTCATTCAATAACTAACGTCCAAAATTATACAATAGCTAACATGTCAACGGAAGTGTTAAAATTACCACGACATCCAAACAAACATTCTAACTTTAAAAGCTCCATATTCATAATTGAGCCATATCCACATCCTTAACAAGTGTCGAAATATCGCTATTGCTCGCCGTTTACAATTTCATTGTTCTGCTGAATCTAGACATCTAGGTTCTCATCTGTGGATCGAACTGTAACTTTCTCCTCAACACGACAAAATTTATTCGGAATTATACAGCCGAGCTAGCAACGAACGGCCGAGGAGATCGTGTCTCTACCCGCTGACAATATAATTCGGTTTAATCTATTCGAAACGTGGGTTCCGACACAATCACGTCTTCTTCTCCTTCATCATCTACCTCGGTACTCAGTGCTTTTTAATGAGATATGCTAATGCCAACTGGTACCGCGGACCCGATGTTTATGCGATATGTATAATTGCCGTTGTGTTTGCGTATATGCAGAATCAGTCGCATTTCCATTTCACGCGTTACTTTCGCGTAACTGTAGGGTAAATATGGACCAATAGTTAAAGAAGCATAATTATCTGGTAAATGATATATATTAAGCATTTCGTTGGAATAAAGCAGGGGGAGTGTACATATTTTCCTAACCACTCAATACGTCAATTTTAAAAGACGTAGAGTTAAAACAGCGAATACAAAGAAACGAATAAAGCAAAAACTTAACTTAATATCTGGTAAAGAATGAGCTGAAAACATTGGTAGGTCTGATAGATTGGAGATAGTACCAATGAAGTCATCTGACATAAAATATGATGATACGTCCAAAATACGAACTTGATTGCTCCAACATAATGATTTTTAGTTAAGTGTAAAGCCATTAATATACACGTCAATATGACGCTTATTGTTAGCCAAAAGCAATAACCGAAATATACACTAATTTTTTAACATACCTGTGTTGCAGTACAAGATATAAGCCTACATGGATATGAAGGAAAACACAATCTTGTTGTTTACGCGCAGACCAAGGTTGTAAATGTTCAGATATAGTCACCAGAATTGATTTGATACTGTAACTAGTGACGCTAAATGTGTAATTTTCCATATCCGTGAATATACGTGAGCTCGATTGCCCGTATATTCTGGATTCTAATCGTTAGAGTATACTCAGCAACAACAAGATTATACAACGAGTATGGCAGGACATATATGTCCTTTGGATTTACCTTTTTTTTTAATTACTACTTGTTATCCGTTGAATTATAGTTAACTTTGAAGCTGGTGTGGAACCAATTTGTTGAAGTTTATTATCTTCTTCCATTCAACTTGATCTGATGCTTTGCTTTCCAGTCACTAATTCCAGTAGGTCTTCTTCTACTACATGTCACCATACTGCTCGAATTTTCTGCTGAATGCTTTCAGATTTTAACATGTCTACAAAGCCCAAAAATATAAATTTGATATTCCGAACAATTACCACAATCTGGAACACGTACGTGTCTACTGAGGTTACCCCAATGCTTTAGAAAGGAATTAAATCACCATATTAATTTAACCATATTAAATTGTTTTCATTATAAAGTGCTACAAAATACATTTTGGTTGAAATGAAAAAAGTTCCTGGAACGTTCAAATGGAGATATGTCCAAAAAAAAATGATTAATGTCACCATTGAATTAACCAAACCAAAATGAATTAACGGCATTAACGGCTCGGTGGCCCCGTGATAAGAGAGCCAGCGCTTGACTGGGCAGAGTTAAGCGTAGTGTGTTCGAGTCCCATTAGAATCAACGAATGTTCTTAGTGGATCCGGTACACTCCCGAGTCACCATTCGCAGTTGGGGTACAATTAACTGCGCTTCACCCTTTACGGCGAGGAGGTGATAGTAACAAGGCCATGGAACACTTTACACACCCTACACACTAAAAGGCTCTTGAGGTTACGACAAGCTCGAAAAAAGCTTATACACCCCGTTGGGCCGCCACCAAACTTAAAAAATCTCAAATTCTCACAACATAGTACGTTATTTTCGACTTACTCGCTGGACTATACACACCAACTAGCCATGCCCTAGCAATGCTGGAAATTGCGGAGTACTTACTACCATAAACATCGCGATGACATTGTCAGGCAAGCAAGGTTCCGAAATGCATATTGCACGCAGTATTTTAACGTGGTAACGAGCATCGCAAATTGCGCGACTATTGAACGACCATAGTCGTACCAATCAGCCCGTCCGAAACCGTACACTGAAAGGAGTAAGCAGCGACCCAAAATGCAATAGATCGTCGCAAAAGAATATCTTCTTTATTATCTAAAGAACACATTTAAAAGAAATTATGCACGTCATTTTTCAAGAATATTTTCTTTAAAGTGAATTTTATTTTAGCAGCTTTATCTTAAAGTAACCTTTAAATTCTTCTTAGTAGTGCATTTGCACAAAGATGATCAAAATAATTTGGACAAATGTTGTCTTTTCAAAATTTTTTCTACACCTTTTAGCCTTCTCCTAAATATTTTGGTAATTTTTAATTATTTTCTAAAACATAGTTCCCTATAACTAATAGAGTTTAATAGTTCGTACAAATTTTGATTGAAGAAGTATTCCCAAATCCTTCGTTTTAACTGACCTCAAATTGTACAATTGAAATGATTAAGAAACCATAACTCTTCATTTGGAACTATTTAAAAGGACACCAGTCATTAATAAGTAGCATGGTCTCAATGCTCCTTCCAACGTCTAACAAAAGATGTTTCGGGACAAGCATAAAGAAGAACGACTAAAAAAACATGTAGAAGGCGATGTTTTGTTTTACCAGTTCGTGTCAAAATATAATCCTAGGTCACAGTATCGCAATAATCGAATATCTGGAATCATGCTGGAAATCATGAAAGCTCGAACAGAAAAAAAAATGAATAAACTGCTATTAACATCAACATAAAGCAGAAATCTCTAATATTAAAAAATAACCCTTGAATCCAAATCAACCGACACTTAAACGCGTTTTACTTTCATTATGAAACCGGCCATAATTTCAATTTTAAACGCTATTTTTTTTTTTTCATAAACATACAATTCTAAACCATCTTAATCTTGTATGGGGATGAGTCGTTACTTATTCCATTCGTAGTACAGCTTACGGTGCACAATACAATGAGATGCCTGGACCGTTGGCATCGTGTTTACGGGATAATGAGCCCTCGGCCATGAGGCAGCGAGCGTGTGGGCATGCGTGTGTGGGTTCTCGACAATTGTTCGGACTCTTGTTCCTAGCCGATTTATTTCGATGGGAGTTTCTCGCGAATAAGTGCGAAAAATACCGCCGCGGCCCCGGCAGATCAACGGCAGCGGCAGCACCGTAGTCTCTTTTGTTTCGCGTTATTAAATTTGTTTCTCCTCTTGTACGTAGTTATTGTTTCGGGTGGTGGAATATAGCCGTCACGCGTTGTAAATAGACGATTTGGATCGACGATATTTTGCGATTATGACTTGGGTGTGTTCGGTTGGTTGGTTAGTTAGGCTTGTACATTGTTCTTTTATTAACGCCATTATAAAATCGAATGGTTTTATTAGTTTTTGTAAAGGGAGAAATATTGTTGTAGGATTTATTAAAGTTATTCTTCTGACCTCACTATTGTAGCAAAGTAGGCTGGTGTTTGAATACGCCATGATGGTAAGAGAAGTAGGAGTGAGTCACACAAATCCTTCGTAGTCAGAGCAAGAAATTACAAGAAAGAAAAGTATTAAAAGGAAGGATTACTTCACTGTACCTATGCTTACTAATTCATATAAAGCATTTGTGCGCCAATTCTATCACATTAATTGGGAATATTTGTTTAAACCCGTAGTTCGAAACAATTTTTGAACTAGTGCACGTGGAAATCTGTATTTCTAAGAGCTGCTAATTCACTATGTGAACTCCGAAGATTTTCGTTCAAAGCGGTTATAAATTCTTACCAAAAAGCAGGAATTTGAAGTACTGACTGAGCTTAAGGATACGCAATCATATTTTACAAGTTTTTAAAGTTATTTGATGAGTAGATTCACAAAATTTTTCAAATTGGAAAATGTAACATTCATATTTACTATGTTTATATCTAAAGTAATATTTAAGATATGTAAGCATGGTAGTGTAACTTTCATTTGACTTCAGTCCCATATTCCAAAGAATACCTAATATTAGTATTCATTTATATTATGAATGCATAAATAAATAAAGTGGCGGAGCAAACACCTGAGAAATTGTGACTTAATAATAATTCTACTGCAGAAGAGTAATAAAGCAATAGAACACTTGCAATTGCTGTATTTAACCATTTACACTAAAAAGGCTCTTGAGATTATGATAGGTATATAACCCGCTAGGTCGTCATCGCCAGAGTTGGGAAGTTTTACCTTAGAAGTTTTGGTTTATATTGTTGCAGTACTGTTTTAGCAGTGTATTTTTCGTTTATTTCATCACTGAGAATTTCTTAGAAGTTTCATTTTCGGTTTATTATGTTGGCGACTCTTATATTTTTGGAGTATTCTTTAGAGTCTATATTTCGTTTTATATATGTCATCCTTATTTAATATTTACTTATTTCGTATTCTTTCGTTACATTTTAATAGTACTTCGTATATCATATTCCAACAATGCCGAGAATATCAAGCATTGCTTCAAAATATGGCACCATTTTCACTGTCATTAACAAAAAATAATCTCTTTGCTCCATTTATTCTGCGAAATTAGGATTCAGGGGCAAATATACTCTTGAGCGGCATCTAAAAAATAGGAGGCATATTGAATGGAAAAAAGGTAATGATAACATGATAAATTCATACACAGCTTTTTTTAGTGCCAATATCCCATTAAATAAATTGCGGGATCCCCTTTTCTGTGGGTTTTTTAAAAAGTATACCGACCGAAGATATTCCCCGTCCATCGACAATTGGAAAATATATACGTAAGCAATTGGACAAAACAATAGATCAAATCATGTCGAAATTATGTGAACATTTTCTCTGAATAAGAACAAATAAAACGACAAATATTAAAGGAAGGTACGTTGTAATGTAATATACATTATATACAGAAAATCCTTCAATGTCATTTTTAGTAGCTACAAAAATTGGATTGCGTGTCAGTGCAAAGGATATTAACGACATTATCATTAACAGGGTAAAAAATGTAGTTGGCGACAACTGCTCAGAAATTCTACTCTTTCTCTCAGATTCTGTGAGCGTAATGTTAAGAACTGGTAACGAGCTTAAAAAAACATTTTCCAAACATGTTACATCTAATATGTGTTGTGCATGGAATACACCGCATTGTTGAATTTTCCGATATTATTTAATTACTTAAATAATTTAAAAAGATTTTATCGAAAGGCCCGAATATACCGTTGGCGCCAGAACCTCCAGTAAAACGATGGAGTACATAGTCGTGGATGGTTAGAAGCCGCATTTGTTTATGTATACCCAATACTTTCGTATTTTAAAACATTTTGTATTAAAGTTAAAACGAAATGCTTCCAATGTTACAGCAGTGCTAGCATTAATTGTAGAACAAGATTAAGTCGAGCAATTAGAATTTATTAATAAACAAACACCGTAGCTCTTTTGCAGCGACTAGACAGACTCGTATTTTGTCGACTCGCGGGGATACCAGTAGGCAATACGAACTCTTTCCTATGAGACGAATGGACACGAGTCTGTCTAATCGCTGTAAAAAAGATATGATTTCACTCGTTTTTATCCTCTCTAGTCATCACACGTAAAACCTGTTTGATTTTATGTCACAATTGACCCCTTAATGGCGATTACATAAGCAGAACATATGCGGAGATCAATGCAGAAGACATACAGTTAAGAAAACTCATATTGTCGTTTTTATTTTTGACCGTTCTCTTTCGCATATTTTCAAAAGTTAGCTGTTTCTGGGCAATCGTCCTTTGCGCTTGCATATTAACAATATCCGTAAAGGTTCGACGTCGTCAATTTAAGCTTGTTATATTTGTGAAGGCTTAATTTATACGTCTACGATTTCCAGCGGGTCGCAAACGGGCACGTACGTATACCCGACCTGAAGTTGATTAATCGCCAAAATTCAAATAAAAACCTACACGTCGCAGTTGAGGTTATAAGCTGTGCACTTGGACGTAATATACTTTCAGGTGTTTTAATTAAAGCAGAAAGTCGAAGCTGCGTTACCGGTGCGAATGAGCGAAGTGCAAGAGAAACAACCGATTTCGAATCGGTAAAAAATTAATTGAATGCATTAGCTAAATAAATGAATACTAATGTAAATTATATCCGATTAAAATTCTGCCTCCTAATTTGACATTTTAATTTGAAGATGACTGAGAAAAATTGCTACCAGGCAGGGTAATAAATTACGCGTTCCGTCTCTTCCCATTTCGATGGAAAAGAAAGAGATACATTAGGAGTAAAATCGTACCTAATCGAAGTAAAAAAATCAAGGAAAGTAAAAATTTCGTGTTACCTGTCCTTAATAATTTTTTTTCGAGCGATAATGGTTGATGTTACCTTTTTTATCTCAGAAAATTCCTTTTTTAATTAGGTACCAATTGGCTGAACTCAATCCGATATCTGTTTTTATTTGTTTTTCATTTTATTAGTATTTACCCACTGTATAATATAATATCGTGTAAAACACGCACTTCTTCTGTCGTGAAATTGTAGAAGGATAACAAATTCAAAATAATTTGTCTCGCTGATACTGTTATTTGTTTCTGCACTCCAAAAAAAAAAACAGCGGCAAAATTACAACGGAGCTACGACTGAAACTATTGTGAAGATTATTGCAGATAAATTTTACATTAAATCGACAATTTTAGGATGCGAAGAAATTGAACAGAATAGAAATCCGTTCCACCATTACTGCCGTTGACTAAACTAAATATAATCTCCTAATACTTAGGCTAACTAAATAATAGGAGAAAAGAGGAGCTGAAGCGACTAAAAACGGGCTCATAGCCGCTCAGGGAACATTGGACACTCTGAACTCATTATTCGTGGCGCTAAAGACAGCTAGACTCGATGTTGTAAATTATAATACTACGACATATAATATTATCATTACTAAAAAGAAGGAATCAACCGCGTCGTTGTAAAGTGGTTGCGTCTATTCCCGTCGAATAACTCCAACCCGCGTGGTAGCATCGACTTGTCTCTCGTTCGAAAATTACGACCGTGCCCGGGCCGGTTTTCGTCATGCAATGTCTTCGCGTACGCCCGACTCGTTAGCTTGTTAATTTAAAAATTAATTATAGATCATTCGGGGCGAATTATAAAATTACACGTAGGCCTGAAAGCGATCGACTGCCGCGCACTTGACTTAATTGAAAATGAAGACATATTCGAACGTTAAGCAACTTCGATTATACGAATTTAAAGACGAATATGTAGACTCGAGAACGACATGTAGTTGAATACTGTTCTGTAAATAACATCCTAAGATAATTAGACGACAATAGTCACGTCAAGAAAAAAAAAATTGATATAAACTAAGATTGTCACCTTTTATGTAAAGTTCTTACTGTTACTTTAAAAAAGTAGTAGTAGTAGTGCCAATAACTGATTAGTGATGCAAAAATTACCAATTAGAAATATACATCTAAACGAAGACAATCTCCGCCAGGTAAGGATCTAATACTCAATAGTGGAAGACAACGAGAATAGGTGACCAACCGAAGTATCACTATTAGCACAGATTACCCACACTTCATCGATCAAAAAACGAAGAAAAACAGCAAATGAAGGCATGTTTCGGCGCTGTCTGATGACTCTAAAAAATTATAGTAATTTTATTATGGTATTAGTGACAATAATGTTTCAAGTTTGCAACAATAAGAGATGTAAATTTTAGTTTACTTATGCTTTAAGGGACTTGTTAGATGTAATAAAAAATACTTTACAATTTTTCAAAGTATGGTAAAATGTATTGTCGTTTATCAGTATTTTCCGTCCGTTGTTGTCATTTTTACTCGAGACATTGTAAATAGCAAAATAACCTTTATAAGACATGATTAGTAAGCTTATAAACATAATCTACAAATTTAAATGAATTTTTAGACAACTTAAACTAAAATATTATTTTTTTTTATAACTGCGAATTTCTCCAAGTACATGTTCACAGGTGTATGACAGAATACATTGTGTATCGTTTTGCTAAAAAAGATTGTCAAATAGACTTCTAAAATTTGCACATGTAACTTACGTAGTAGTAGTAGTGAAAAAATATACTTAAATACCAGGTACTTACCTTAGAAATAGACCAAATACAACAGAAATACCCGCTCGTACTAATGCCCAATTTGGCATAAAGTGGTAATCATGGTACCAAGTAGAGTTCCAATTAGTAGAATTCCAATCTACTAATTCGTTTTATATGGTTATGGTACAATATGCAAGTTTTTACTTTGTTTTAAATGTTGTGACGGCCCAACGGTATGTATAAGCTTTTTTCAAGCTTGTCAAAACCTCAGGAGACTTTTGATGTGTAAATTTGTGTGTGTACCATGTGCTCCATAGCCTTCTTACTGTCACTCCTTCGCCGTAAAGGGCGAAGCACAGTTAATTGTACCCGAACTGCGAATGGTGACTGGGGAGTGTACCGGACCCACTAAGAAAATTTGTTGATTCTAGCGGGACTCGAACACACTGCGCTTAACGCTGGCCCTCTTACCACTGGGGCACCGAGCCGTAATTAATTTAAAGTAAATTAAATAACTTTAATTTACTTTAAATTAATTACGGCGAAAGTATAGGGTTCAGAGTAAGTTTAGAGTAAATACATTTATAAAGCAAAATTTGCGCGAAAAAATTAACCTCTACAAAATTCGCTCTACAAAATGAACATGTATTTTTCGAACTATATAATACTACGTTCGATTATTTTAGTTGGCACGGAAGCCATTGGTTTCCGTGGTTAAATTCTAAATTTTTGAACTCCTGGGTTAATCAAGATTCTTTCCATTTTTAAATATTTTCACTCCCGGTTATACCGGAAGTCACCATTAACTTCCTTGTTTAGTTGGAACACTCGATATATTATCTCGTTTTTGTTGTGTTTGTGTTTCATCTGGTTTCCCCATGCATATTTCCACTTATTTCATAGATATCCTAGATTATTTTAAAAGTTTTAAAATATGTAGCCTTATTTTTCGGAAGCACAAGAATGGTACTTTCGAAATTCACATTGACAATTGATTTATCGCATACAGGCTGCCCAAAATTTGATTACCGATTACATTATCTTCAAAGTTGAAAAAGTTCGATTTTTCAAATGTGATACCCTGTATATTATTAGATGGTAGGGCGCAGAATTCTGCGTCGATTCGCTATGCCCTTCCCTAAACCTACTTCCAAAGGTTTTCTTCTTATTTCATATTCTTTACCAAAGCTAATGAAACTCCAAATGACCTATTTAGTAAATACTGATATTCATAGGAATTGAAACAATTTTGTTGATTTTATGGTAAGCCTACAGAATCATTACAGTTCTAGTGATTTTCTTACCTTTGTCAAGTACAATTTATAATGGAGAATATTGCAGAATATTCCAATAATGATTCATTAAATTTGCTTTATACGCATGGTGAATGTGGACGAATTGTCAGGACGAACAAGCAGATTATTTAACCAATGACATCCGGACCTACAAACAATGACTCCCGGAAAATTTGTTAGAATCGAAGGTCGGTTTATCGTAAGAAAGTGTAAGAGTAATTCGAAATTACCGAAAGCCAGTAATAGATAATAAAGATAACTAGGTGACTATTTTGGGTTATTTCCAAGCTTATTCAAGTTCAACCACAGCAGCGCCGCTGGAATAGAGTATTTCAAAAGCATCGATCCACAGAATATTGAGAAAACATCAAACGTATCCTTTTTCTGAGAAAACTGTGCACGCCTTGGTGATAAGACAAGACGAAGCGACTTTTGCGAGTTTATGTATTCAACAATGTAGAAAAATGTCAACACAAAAACAATAAATAACTGTTTTTTAAAAGCGGGATTTGACCGGATGAAAGAAAAAGTTTATCTCAGGAATACGATAGTGAAAAAGAAGTGCCATTGTCGAAACTAATTTTGGAAAATTCGAAAATTTCCATTTTGGATTACATAAAAATTGATAAGGAGCTTTTCACAGAAAGTTCGGAAATATCCATAGAAAAGCGTACAGAGGTGTTTCTCTAAGAATTTACAAGTGATGAAAGTAATAGTGACAATGCGTACAAAAGTGATTGGTATTAAAGACGCTTATAGAATTTTAAAAGATTTGCATTTTTTTTTTGTATTTCGGTAGATATAATGGGAACAAAAAAATGATGGATGTAGTATTTCACATTGTTCTGTTTTCTATAATAATAATATATAATTACATACTATGTACATGTTTAAAAGAAAACTTGCCAAAGATTAATTTTTCTTATTACAGGCGTTCTTATTGTGCCTTATTACAATATTTAAAAAATGCGATTTTTTAAATGTAGACGGGCGCCTCACCATAACGAACAGTTTCAAATTTCTCACAACTGCCCGTTGTTGAGAGATTTTACTGTATTAGCATTATAGCTTTCCATTTTTATTATCCAGGCACACTACATATAGGACATTATGCAGAATGGACAATTAAAAGTAATGTAAATGGACAAATTTAAAATAATAGAGTAGTTTCCTCGCGGTATTGGAAATACAGCAAAAAGCATTTAGGAGAGAGAGGAAAAACAGTAGCTCGAGGGCATATTTTTGCCTAGCTGGTGTCATCAAAGTCACTCCGATAATGTTTTTCTCTACCTAACACCGCTATTTGCCATACAGTTCATATCACTTCCTTCGAAACAACAAGTTAGACATTTCTTGGCGCACCCTAATATCAAGAAATACATGCCTACTGAAACAAGGAATAAAAACAAGACACTGCTCTCCAAATCATCTCTTGAATAATTCTTGTACTGTTTAACACGAGATGGCGCATTCAGAAGCGTTTTGATAACTTTGCAAAAAAAAAAAAAAAACATCCGAAAATGCCTACCACGAGGAAGCTATATTAGCATTGTTTTCTTAGTTATTGTTTCTAAGTATTTCCGGTTGCGATTTTGTGAATGGATTTTGGCGAATAATATTAATATATTAATAGCCAATATAATAATTGCTATTGTAAGGCGATACGATTTCTATAAATAATACTAAATTCAGATACATCTCACGCTAAAGTTCAGTGTCGGTATATCTCTACGTAATCTACGTGAAATAAATAATAAATAGGAAAGAGGCAAAGTTTGTGTTCGGTTCGGTTCGTACGTAGATACGTTCGTAGTCTTATCTGATTAGTTGTTGCCTATATGCACCACGAACTTGGACTTTTTTTTGCTGGAGATCCTCTAACATGTAGCTCGAAGGCGAACACATTGTATCTATACGCTGTTACGTTTGGTACGATTGTGGGTTGCGTTTTAACATTACCGAAGGTAATATCCCGTCCCGTTTATCGAATAGGATCTCGCGAGGAATGTGTAGTTTGTATGAAGTAAAAGATGCTTACAGGGTGTAAGTAAAATACGAAAATAACTAAGCATAGGTGCCGGAAATTGAGCTTTACCTAAACTAAGTTTTGTTCTATCAGTTTCTGATCAAATATTTAAATTCTTTTATTTTTGGGTTATGCCGGTTGTTTTCCTTTTGCGTTTCGGAATTTGTTTATTCCTTTTTCAATTTCTTTCCTATTTGGCGTTTACATGTTGTCGTTTGTTCTCTTTTTCACATTGGAACTCTATAGATAAAAGTCTATACTTTGTGTTGTACATCTTAATTGATGCGAGCTTAAATACATGTTTTTTTTTTATGTAAAAACAAAACAAGCGGTCTTTGTATTAATTTAATACATGATATAACTCCCATTTCAAGCATTAAAAAGCTTCTAGTCAATTACCACCTAATAACAATAAATTCCCCCAACCAAGCTGGATCGCGCAGCATAACTTTCCATTATATACTCGAGCCTAACAACGCCGGCATTTTGTGTGTTACATTTTGCGTAATATCCAGCACGTTCAGTTCACGAGTCGCCGCATATACCCCGCTCCACGCCCCCCGTGGACCCATTCCCACTCGGCGAGTGAAGTCGGTCTCAAAATCGTGCGCAATAAACAAATGTATGGTACCATTATCGCGGGGTGCGCTACTGTATTTTCTCGTTAACCTAACTAGTGTTGGTAATGGTGGCCTTTATCTCACACGATCTTATACTTTTACGGAATAAGAATGGTGTGTTTTTTTTTTCGTGTTGTTCCATCTCTTGTTCTCTTTTTGGTATTATTTCAGTTCGTGGTTGCTCTTGCTGTTGCTGTTGGAGCTTGTTTGTTCTTGCTAGGTGTTCTTTCGTGATTCAATGGGTTTAATGACGCAACGAAACAATAAATTTGAAGTTGACCTCTTGCCGTTAAAGAGCCGATATGCTCTCTTAAAAATAATCTAATGCAACGCTGTCTAAGCTCTAAGCAGCTTGTTTAATATACTCCCAAAATTAAGGGGGTTTCTGAATGTTATTGGAACCAACACAAATTCAAAACAAGTCCAAATCCAGATAATCGCGAATTTTTTAATTGCGAATAATAAGTAAAACTTTTCGCTCCATCTCATAAAAGCATTTACAATCGACTAGTGGTAAGGTAAAACCTCATTAGACTTCCAACTGCCTACCTGTTAGATGATTTCCTGTAAACTCAAAATCGTCGTCCTGGTCCCAATGTTTCAGCGACAGAGTCGACAGCGGTGTAGCATTTGCAAACTCCAAGTTAGCGAAATGCCAATCCAATATCTGCCGGTCCTTAGAAGATAGATACACATCGCTGAAACAATTTTTTTTAATTAGAGGTATACAAATAAATAAACTTTTCTACATTCCAAACGGGAAAAACAAAACTAGGAAGAAATTTCTAATTTTTCTAACTATAAAAATATAGTCAAAGGGACACATACCTAGGTGGTGAACTCTCTAACTCCTTCAACTTCTCCTCAATCTCCAAAGATTGCTCCTGCAGCAAGTCCCAATCCCTGGCGCAGCTATTTAAATCTCTTATGGCGCTCCTATAAGCAAACTCCAACTGTATATCTCTTTTTTCAATTTTCTCCCAATCCTTAATCTTGTCATTTATATCAGCCATATGCTCCTTGATGCTAACCAACTGTTTCTGGTTGATTTTCAACTTTTCTTGTAACGCTATGACAGCTTTAAGATGCTGAATCTGTTTCTCTTTGACGTGTTTCTCTTGCAGCTTTATTACCCATTCTAAAGCTTGACCAAGACTAACTGGTTTATTCCCAGCGTAGTTAAAGTCTAACTGATGTGATAGATAAGAAGTTGCCTCTAGAAGGCGGTTGAATTCGCGCTCAACCATCTCATCTTTGTCTTTATCAACTGTAGCTCCAGTTGATTGATATAGAGGACATTTCTGACGAATGCGATGGAGTTCCATGTCGATTTGTTTGCTAAGAGTAGTGACTGGGTTGCCACCTAAACCTGTGACAACCATAGCGCCTAAATCTGCTATGTAGTTTCCTGAAATATGTTCAAAATGTTATATAAACCTTTCCAGCTGCAAAAGCCATTAACAAAAAATGTAAATCAAGGGAAAAAACATGCAAATTAAAGAAATCCTTTTGGCTCTTTCCATGCGCGCGGATTTAAAGAACTGAGAATTTGTGTAAAATTGGTTGCCTGATCTGAGGGACTAAAATCGATAAATTTAAATCTATAAGATTGAAATCTATTCCAAGACACCTTTTATCACAACTAATCCTTCAATAATCTTTCCTACGATAAATCTAAAAGAAACGAAATTTAATTTCAATGTCTTGCCTTTACGAAATGTGGCAATCCTTCCTCCAACACGATCTCTTGCTTCTAGCACAATCACTTCGAGTCCGAATTGTTGCAATTGTTGGGCAGCCGCAAGTCCAGCAATACCTGCCCCGATCACGATCACTTTACCGAACTTTTTCGCGGGCAATGGTTTGATACGTTTAAACACACCGAAATTAATAAATCCGTTACGTTCTAAAAATGCATGTACTCGATTTACTAATGGTTCATCGCTATTATATGGAGGCTCCATATCCTCAACCACCTGCTCAATAGTCAACTGTTGTTTAGGATTTTCCAGCCACAACTGCAAGATGCGGTTCCTAATATGTAAGTACACTTTAACAGTTTGCAATGCAGCCTCTGCAACATCGGGAAAGCAAGCGGCCTCGGTCGATGTCATTTTATCAAAAGGCATACGACTTTGGAAGGCCGCGCCTTCTAAGCCGGAGAATAACTCTTTTACGACAGGATCGTCTAATTCGGAATCGACATCCTGATCCCTGCGTTTATCATCGTCTTTCCTATTATCCTCACGTTTTGCTTCCTTTTTAATACCCTTTGAGGAAGTCGCTGTGTTTAATTTTTTATCTGGTGTGAGAGACTTGTGCTTCTCTGACGTCTCTGATATGTTGTCCTCCTCTAAATTATTATATTTCTCTTCCATTTCCTTATATTCAACCTAAAATATAAGCATAATAACCTCACTTTCCATGACCACTGGTAATCGAGATTTAGGATATATTTATAGAATTATTTACTGAGACAATAACCATATCAAAGGAATATTACCTTAGCCTTCTTCCTGCGGCTCATTTTTCCCGATTTATTCTTTATTTTCAACAAGAAACTCAGTTTGTTGTGGCTGTTTTGTTTGTTTACTGTGTTGACGCCTGAAATTAGGCAACTTCCATAAATCCGCTGTGAAGAGGTATGTATAACTAAATTAATACCTGGTTGGATATTTTTCCTTTTTTTTATATTCAAGTTAATTAGGCATTAAAACAAATTATTTGAAACATTTAACATTTAACAAGTTTTACAATTAAACTAAAAGCTATAGTATATTTCCGCAATACGCGAGATTATCTAGTAATGTTTTAGCCCCATCACACCTTATTTAATGTTCTCCGTTAAAAAAGTAGTTTTTTAGAAAATGTGATGAAATTGACATAAGTAGGACATTTCTAGTGCAAAGAGTCATTTACTTTGAAGTTTCAGGATTCTTCCAGGACAGACATAAATTTTTAACAAAAATTATAAATGGGGCTTTAAATGTGAAAAGATGCAGATATACATGTCCCAAAAAGTTTTATACAGTGGGGAAAGTTTATCTTGCATTTCACAAAAAAAAAAAAACACATTTACGATGAAATGCTCTGCATGTCTTGCAAATTCATAATCAAGTACAACATATTAATATTGGCTGGACTACAGGGAAAATCAAAATTATGATTTTGCGTTAGAGTAAAATACGTACAAACTTGTGTACATAAAATATTACATCGCAATATCCCGTATTGAATATAAAATTAGAGAGAAACATCGGCCATGGGTTAGAAATGAAGATATTGAAACTGATGTGATCCAATCGGCCGTGGAAAATGCGAAATATTAACTTCGAAGAAGATCCAATTTATTGAATGTAAGTAAAACTACAGTTGCAGAAATATTAAAGGCCAATAAAGTTAAACCATATAAACTATACTTTAACAGAAGTTTTGAATCTTGTGCTCCAAGAAGAATTGGAAGATACACGATATTTACTAATGTATCTAAATGAGCTACCATTAAATGAACGAGGAAAAATATGGTACCAACAGGATGGTGCACCTTGTTATCGGAACAGAAATATTCCATATTTTCTCCTCTACTCTTTTAATGGTAAAGTGATCGGGAGATACACGGCCTCCAATATTTCCTGACATTATCCCTCTACATTCTTTTGTGCGGGAAATGTAATTAGAAGTCTTAGAATAGAATTTAATCAACTTGTTTAGAAAAAAACGGTGGATACGTTGAAGTTCCCTGGTATTTAAGAAATTTTACATGTTCCCAATAAAATGTATTTCTTACCTATTGTTTATTGTTGATAAATTGTTATTAATTTTTTATCATGTCTTTTTCGTTTATTCGATAAATAATCTAATTAATAATATATTTTAATTTTTATCTGGGAATACCATTAAAATTTCTGCGTATCTTACTCTCACTCCAAATCATAATTTAGAATTTTCCCTGTATTCCAGCCAATGTTTTAAAAATTTTGTACTTGATTATGAATAGAGAGGACACAGGCAGATAATGTTGTTGGGACTATACATATTCGTGTCTATTCGTCTCTTAAAAAGAGGTTCGTGTTGCCTACCGGTTTGCCCGAGAGTCGACAAAACACGAGTTTGTCTAGTCGCTGCAAAAAGTAATAATTTCACCTGCCTTTGTCCTTTCTGATTATGAATCTACAAGTGATGCAATGCTTTTCGTCAAAAATATTTTTAAGTTGTTGTATGTTGTGTATTTAAACTTTTTCTCCATTTGTATAATATTTTTTGGGACACACTGTATAAAGTTTTAAATAGGTGTAACAAATTAATTGCACCATAAATTTAGTAAAATAAGTAAATAATGTATCTTATAATTGTGCAAAATATGTCTTATATGGATACTTATATACTATCAAAGTTGTTGGCAATTTTATTGGACATATTTTATAGTTTGTTATCTAAAAACTTTATTTTACAAATCTATTTTAAGAGACTCTTTTATATTTACAATACGATAAGCATATTTAGTGCAGAAAAAAATTGTATACAATAATACATGTTTTGGCGACTAACCTTTATGTATATATATCAGCTTATCATATTGACGTATTTATTAAACAGGGAAGATTTAAACTAATATATAAACGAAATCAGTGTCGTCGTACAATCGTTTTGTAATATACTTTTTAATAAATGGGAATAAAGGTAGTCGTCGCGTATCTTTGAGTAAGTAATACAAATTTATATTGATTTTTATGATTTCTGTATAATTCTAATTTATATATAATATATAACATATGTATATAATCATGTCCCTTTAGTATCGAAAAGGGTGTAAAGATTCTTCTTAATTCAACTCCTTGTAAATGTGTTCAATTTCGTTTTGTTTCTGGCTAACTCCTTTGCGTTACTCAATCTAATTCCTCTGCTTCACAGTATCTTTTTCAATACAACATCCCAAGCCTCTCTCTGACTTCATCGTTGCTCCTTAGAGAACCCTATTAGAACTCTAACTTCCCCTACTTTCTTCATTGTGCTTCCCCACAAAGCCTCCGCAAGTACTCCCACCATCCCAGTTACCTTTCCTCTATATATTTTTCGACGGATTTTGTGTTTAGCTCTTCTCTTATCTTTTTTATTTGTTACCTTATCCATCCTTGTAGCTTCTTTAATTCTCCTTAACTAGTTCATTGCGCTTGAGTGTAGTTTCTTCTTTTCTCATTGTGTCAGTATCCAGGACTCACACAAATAAGTTACTATTGGCTTTACATATGCTCGTTTTATTTGTTATTTCCTTACTGTTTACTCTCTTTGTACATTTTCACCCGATACTTCTTAACTGTTTTGTTTCATATCTCCAAATTATGCTTCAGATCTTTATTATTCCCTATTGCTTGCGAAGACACATGTGGAGATGTCTGCTTTTTGTAGATTCCGATATCCTACAGATTCACTTTCGTTTTCTTCATTATTTCATGAATAATCTCATCCATAAAGGTTATAAACAAAAACGGGCTTATTCCACTTTCTTGTCCTACTGCTTCTCTTGTAGCAAATATTTCCAATATCGTATTTTTAATGTCCATAAAAACAAAATATATACTTTTCACTTCTCTAGTAATAATTACCTTTAAAGTGAATATGTGGTTCTCGGAAGCCACTCTGTACGCTTCCCAAAGTTAGCTCAATCACACATCTCAATTTTCTGTCTTATACTTATTCGTATATTTTCACCATTGTAGATACATATTAATGTAATCCCTCTAATTATTGCACTTCTTATTGTCTCCTTTCTTAAAAATGAGTACTATTTGATCTATTTTCCAGTCTCGCAGTATCCTTTCTTCCTTCCAGGCTTGATTACATATTTCTGTTAGGAGTTGTATGCCATATTACTCCATGTTTTTAATCATTTCGGAAGTTATTTTATATTGCCTTGATGCTTTGCCAGTCTTCAACGTTGTAATAGCCTCCTTTATTTTCTCGTGGATTATCCCTGCTTCTTCAGTTTCTACGTTGTTAAACTCGTTTTCATCGTTTCTGGGTTCTGGACGTTCATTTATATGTTGTGAATTCAAGAGCGTTTCAAAATAATCTTTCGGACGACCTATAACTTCTATTTTATTATTGTGTATATTGAAAAAAGAAATTAATATAATTTTGAGCGAAAGCCGAATAATTCCTTTATTGATCTGTGGCATCATATCCATAACAGTTATTACCATGGGTGTTGCTTTTCGTTCAACCTGTATATGCAAACAAATATGAGATAATCGCCGCAATGCTTTAATGTTTGTTATTGTCGAGTCGTCGAATACACGCTGTTTCCATGCCGACTCATTTTTTCCGTGAAGTAATTGTTACAAATCACGAAAACGATTTTTAAAGATGGTCTACTCGTGATCGCAATTTTTAAAATCAACGTAATTATTTTACGCTTATACGACATTTTTGTGTTACGTAAATCATAATCGTTGACAGCATGACGTTAGGGTTTTGAATTATTGCACTGAAATTTGTCTGAATTTTTCGACTTTGTGGTGTTTTCACGATGTGGCGGTAAGATATATTTCCAATTTTTGCAATTTATAGTTAAAGTACAGAATATTTTGGTGATTCTTCTAAAACATTTCGAAATATTCCAAGCAAGGTAAGTATACCGTGCCTCAGTCTTAACAATAAATAGGTGTGTGAACAACTGTACATGTTTATTTTATACAATTCCCCGACCGTGAATTGTATATCGTTTGAAAAAGTAGGTGAGGGGCACGGAATACTACGCGTTTATGATAATTAAATGCCGAAAGGTGTTTCTCGCTTGATGTTGCATCAAGAAGAATAAAGTTCACCTTCTAACATTTTACATCGCTATATCCGAAGAAGTGTTGAATGAAGGGATTTTTATGGCTTATTTAAAGATATACATATATTTTTTATACCGATTATTTGGGATGTATGCAATATTTAGACAATATTTGATATTATTTCTTTTCTTAAAGAATTGCATTTCAAGTAATATATATGTGCATGGATGGTGTAAATAACAAATTCCATTTGTATCTTATGGTGTGGGTTGAAAAAACAATTTATATAATGCTCTTTCAAAATCAAGGTCAATGAATGATGTAAATACATGGAGGAAACCTGTTTCGTAAACCAAAAACAGGACCAATTATTGTATTGTTTCGTTACTCATATGTTAACGTAATATTTATTTGCGGTTAAAGTGTACTTCTAAGTAATTTTTCCAAATCGTCAGTTGTTATTGTGCAATATATTCCAAGACTTAGAAGTCTTCTAAGATGTAACTTTAAAAAGAAGCAATCCATGAAACATTTTTTTCTTAGAAGACAAATTGAATACAATTTTGGCTACAGAGCATAAATGCCATGAATTATACATACTTGAAATGAACAATATTAAACTATCGGCACACTGCACACCACACAAATTAATTAATTAATTAATCCGCTTGAATAAAGTAAGTTGAGTGCGCCGATACTTTACTATTATTTGCCCACAGTGCTTAATATCATCATTGATTACTTGAACTTGAATTTAAATTCGTAAAATTAACAACATTTCAATGCAATTCAAATTAAGAAACATTGAAGGGTCGCAACCTGATGAACCTTGTGTAGCCGCTCAGCAATTCCTGTGGGGTACTGATAAATCTCAGTATTTTTCCTAAACTTATCTCTGTTCAAATATATAAGTACACACGCAACGTCAGAATGTTTATTCCTCAGAATATTGCTCTACATGTATACATTCGCTATAATTATCAAGATATGTTTCTGAATAACAAAAGAATCCCTAATTTCGGATGAGTATCCCCAGAAACAGATCACATATCACAGTCTACTCACTACCAAAGTACAATAAACTCAACCAATTAGAAAGACAAAAAATATTGGAAAGCCCTAAATGATGTCTGTTGAAGGTGTTACATTTTAATAGCGACGTTGTACTCGTTTACTTCTAAAATAACTTGATATACTCTAAATTTCGAACGAGAAATTACAAACTATTTAATTTTGAAAGAATTTGATTACCAGTTTAAAGTTTAAGCCCAAAAACTTAACATTTTCGACTTGCCTTAATTAATTATTATAAATATGTAACGCAATCCCCCTTGGCGATTAACACCAAGAGTTAATCAACTATTCAAATTTCATCGCAGTTTTCTCCTCGAAAACTTTCTTCGATATCAATGCCGTTTGATATTAACTCAATTCTTCTGAAACGTATCAATACCAGATTCCGGTGGAATTATTCCTCTCGCATGTCAGAGGTCAGCCATGATATGTACCAAGGAAAATACATGTTTATACAAATCTAATCTGTCGTATGCTGCTACATATGCAAAATTTAAGTTAGTTTGACAATCGATGAGCTATGAGCAACTCGGAAGATTTGAAGAAGTCTTTCAATAGTGCTCTCCAACAGATCGGCGACTTCGGCAGGTATCAAGTGCTCGTTCTCAGCTTGGTAACCTTCGGTGTTATTTTGCACGTCCTCGGACATTGCGCATTCATTTTCACCGCGAAAAATACGGAATACAGGTAATTCAGACTAATTCTTTTTTTATCACTTGCAACAGATTGACTGTATGTTAAATAACATTGGCGAAGGAACATATTTTTTTGCGTTGTTTGTAGCAATCCCGACAAAAAGACGCGGAAATTTCTTTTATTAACAGTATTAATTAAAGTTGCCCTTGTGAGCATTATTAATTTTAATCGGCAATTTATTTTCGATAACTCCTTAAAAATTACAACAATTTTCAACTTATCAACCTATTAACCTTGGATGCTCAAATTTTCATTATGTGTCAATGAATTGATAATAATAGTGTTTATCGTTGAAATTAAACTGACAATGAAATAAAAATTACATACACGGTGAGAAATTAACAGAGTTAAATGGTGTTTCACATGGAGGAAAATCTAAAGGGATTCTCAATTTTAGTAACGAAAATGCAAAAATACATTGTTTAGATAGTCCTTCTGGATTTCTGCTAACAACATTACATCGACGTTTTAAAATCACGCAAAGTTTATATCCGTATGCTCAGCGTCACCATCTGAAACTGTGAAACGACATAATACACACCTAATCCAAGTAAATTCGGTTTAAGTTCCAAGTTATTAAAAGCATTTTCAAACACTCGGATATTTTTCAACGTTGATAGTTTTAAACTTATAAATCATGAAAGGTTTTCGGTGGATTCATGTCGTAAAAGAAACCGGTTATTGGCTTCTGGTCAAATGCTATCGCTTCTTACATAAACATTATTACTGCGAACTGAGTTTTTCCATTAACAAACACAAAAATACCAACACCAAACGTGACGTTATATTTTCCATATCTGATTACGTAACAACCTTGCGAGCGCACGTAGATAGCATGATTTAGATGTAGGTACGTTTCTAAGCAAATATTGTGTATAAATTCCGTAAAAAAAAAAAAAAACTATACGAACGAACACCAAAACTACGAACTACGATTGTTTAACATATTTCCTCTCATTTTACGGTGTACGCGTAATTAAAATTCCTGCATCGTATTTGTTCTCTACGTAATTATATATACATCAGCCCATAATCCTTTTTGTAGTTTATGTAACGCCATTTTCCCTTTTCCGCTGCATTATAAGGACATCATTCTCGTTGTGTATAAGCCTTCTCTACTTAATATGTCCTAATAGTTAGTTAGACGTAAACGGAAGCCCTAGACGTGACCTCTAGCATGAAATGTCCCAGATGCCAACATGTAAGTCGTTACGCTAGTTTTGTAAGTTACTATGTTATACCTGTCTCGCTCTCTTTCCATCTCAGGATGCTTATGTGTTCGTGTTTTTAAAGCAATAATAAAACTTGAGGAAGACGAGTTGTAGAATTCTTCAACTTCTCTATACAGTTCTTATACGGCTCAAGAAGTATATTTATTTACTGTCGGAATATAGAAGTATATTTATCAACTTATCTTTGCCAAAAAAAAATTTTTGGGAGGCAATTATACTTGGCCCATATATTTTTATTATCTCGAAGATTGTATCAATTAAAATGAATGTAATACATTAATCTATGTATAACGTATTATGCAAGGTATAAATTGAATCTTTATTTATCTGCTGATGAGTTTTGATAAGATCGAAAGCTGCATTCAATTAGCTGAACATATCCGCCAAGTATATATATTTTAATAGTAATAATATATTTACAAGGAGTACATATATATACATTAATCCGACAAATACTGGCTTGTGCCTAGAATGGTAAGATAGTAAGTTTAGATACGCAGACTGTCGATAAGTCCAAAGTATCGAGCCATATCTAAATCTATTCAAACAATTCAATTTTAAGGAATTAACAAAAATAGATTGGCGTTCCTTTCGGGAGTATATTTGTAAAAGATATGCCGTTCGTACCAAAGGAATTAGTAAATTCAAAGTAAATAATTCAAACTGGCCAGAAAATTGTGACCAATTTTCTGAAATTAACATGAGCCTTAAAGACAAACGATAGAAACAGATTGTTGCAACATTGTCAAATGTCAAAGGAAATTCCACAGGACTTTACATTAGGGCCGCTATTGTTTCTTATATGTACCAATGCTGCATTGTAATTGTGTAAAACTTTGTCTAGTTAGTTCATTTAATATATCGCACAATTATGTTTATTAAAATGGAACCTCTGAACTTTTAAAGTCAAGTATAAAGAAAATTTCTTCCCTGACCATCGTCTTTTAAAAACATAAGTGTAGAAAAAGCAATGGCTGACATCTTGAGCGTCCTCCACGGTGGATAGGATGTTTCTAGAACCAACAACTTTAAAATTTAAACGAACGTTTTTGTTTTATTCTGAATTATAACGAACGTGTGTCTGGTTATTTTCCCTCTTTATTGTTTATACGTGCTTCTTAACTTGTTATGCAATAAATGAGAGAAAGCGCCACTTCGGCAAATGTTGGAATTGAAAAAAATAGCTTTTACACTATGCTCTTGGTTGGAATCGCGTCGTTGCCAACCTTCCGTCTTCACTCCTATGGACAATGTGCAGTAACAATACTGAAGATGTCCCACGAGAATGAGAACGAAACGGCAAAACCTACGACAATAACGCGTTCCCAACCGAGAAACCAAGAGTACAATGGCTATCTTTTCAATTTGAACAGTTGAACTAGTCTAAGTAACACTCTCCTCCATTTGTTGTGTAACAAATTAACGAACAAATACTAAATAGCGGAAATGAATCGACATACGTTGATTAGAATTCAGCATAAAATAAAGTATTCAACCGAATAGAATTTCGATCGCCATTCTATTATAGCAGTTGTTTAAGATATTGGGCGTTAAAGAAACAAGCGTATTCTGAAAAAGAAATGAAAACTGAGATAGTTGGGTGCGGAGAATATTGAAGAGATGATATTGATTGTAGAGGCACCTAAAAAGGTAAACATATTCAGGATGTTCAATTTAAGGTACCAAATATGTATCGTGTATGACAGAGGCTGTACTACTTCAGTTCACTGAAATAACATAATAATAGTTTAATTTTGTTTTTATTTGAAGAAGATGAATTATCTTCCTCCTATGTTCTAAATAGAAATGCTGTATAACGATTTGGATAGTTTCAGTTAAAAGGGCGTTTGAATATATTTTGTCTTAATAAATTTTTATGAGAAACCCCAATCTACTGTCAGAACAACATTTTCAGCTATGAATTCAACGATAATAAACTGAGATAATTTTGCTTTCAAAACGATCAAACAATTTCGTTTCGTTTTTCGTCATTATTGTTAGTGGAAATTTAATGGAATAAATAAGAATAAGTTAATCTTGAATTGGAACCAATTTGGCTTTCAGGAAAAAATGAAAGATATATGTATTGCATATTTTCATGGGATGACCTCATATGACGGATTTTCTGAGGTACGCAATACACAACGCTCAAGGTATAAGATAGCATGTTAAAATTACAACCTGTTAGTTCGTGAAAGTCAATGAACGAACAGCATATGTTGGTGCTTCTGGGTTCTAACTGCATTAGCGATTAAAATGCGAATAGTGCGGAAGTGTATGAGCTCCTAGTTTGTAATCAAAACCCAAACAACTCTATTTTTTTGGAGATAGGAAGAAATTCTATTTTTTAGATAACGAATTAGTACCGCTAATAGCGCGATAATCGGCCGCAATACTGTCTGAAATACCTATCTAGCGCGCGGATTATTTTTAATCTTGATCGCGTCTCTTTCAAAGGAGGTTGTGCAGCATTCGGGGTACAGGTGCACACCTGGATGTTTATATATTCCAGAACGGATGCGCAAACGCGTTTTTCGCGGTAGAATACATCTAAATGGCATCGGTTCAGTCCTCCTTGGATAGCGTTCTGTATCAATTGGGCGATTTTGGAAAGTATCAGCGTATCGTTTTCGTATTTATCGCTGTCGGTGTAATCTGGCATACTATCCCTCATGTGGCGTTCGTTTTTGCGGCTAGAAATCTAGAATACAGGTAAATAATATAATTGTGTTTCTTCTTATACATACTTTGAATTATTGGATCAACCTATTAAATAGAAAGGTTTAATTTGAAGAGAGTACGCTCCAGAATTACTTTTACCAAAAAATGCCTAGTATGTGCTTATAGCTTTGTTCCAATAGAAATCACAAACCAGTAAGAGCCAATAATATATTGTGAAACTAGTCGAAAAACGCTCTTTGATTTTCTTTAGCCAATGGAATCGCGTCCGAGTAGTCTGTGATTTCATTTGGAACAAGCCTTATAATTCTTCTGTACACCTTACACAAAAGTATATAATGTGTATCGTCTTCGCTCGCTCACAAGTGCTTCATATCTTCGTATTTTCTTCTTTAAATTGAATATATACGCATTTTTGGAATCCTCGTTAAATTCATAAAGTCAACATTTACAGAAGCCGTCATTTCTTCGGATGTACGCCTTAGTTAAATGTAATTTTTGCTTCCTAGATTAGATACGAAAGGACAGGCACCTGTGTGGTTCGGCGTTGCTAGTGAGACAGGCGTAATATTGCGTTAAGTAGGTGTGATCTACTTCTGTTAAAAAGCCTGCTTTATTTCTTTTTATTTATTTTGTTAATATTTCTTCTTATTTTGTATAACTACCGACATGTTGATAACGTCTAAAATCAGCTATTTTCTTGTTAAGCGATTCCGAAATTGAACTGCGGTTAATATTTATTTTATGGGCGTACGACAATAAAAGTATTATAACGATTGGATATGATGCCACTTAATAATAATTGTATTTACCATAAAACTACGTAATATTTTCTTTCAATTCGGTATTTAGAAGTGCAGATTTAAACATCTCTCAAAACTTAACTTCTTATGTTTACTACTTTATGTCCACTTCTCCTTTTATTTTTATTTGCAATTTATGTATTGATACGTATAGTTTATCAGTGTTTGCTAATACTACAAAGTGTATGAACTAAGTTTCTGTTGCGTAAAGTATTGCGAAGTAGTTATGTACGCTTTCAATTTAAATCAGGCTAGATGTAAAAAGGAAGCTTTGCCATAAGGCATTTAATTAACTTTTAATATTAAGCCAATGATGAAAGTTATTCATGTTATAATGAACTTCGAATCGATAAATTACTTTCCCTATACGTAATACAATATTTTGACATAACTAAATGTCATCGTATTCATTTTTTTTCCAATTGTTCTTCTTTTTCGTCACTGAATAATTTTGGTATTCCATCTCTTTGAATGAGACTCCTCAACAATCAAATACAATAACTCGTAAACACAAATCCAGGTCGAAGTATACGGGATGTAAAGGAGATAAAGAAGATAAAAGAACAAGATAAATATCGAATTGGATTAGCGTGAAAAGAAACGATATTCTAAATGCTGTATATATTTTTAAATTAATCAGTTTTAAATCAAGTCTTTCGCTTCTTGTTTAATTCTAAAACAATTAAAGAATATATGATTTAAAGTATCTTAGTCGCCACATTTACACCATGGAAAGTCAAAAATTCCAATTCTGAATAAATAAACTTTGTTTAAACAATATCCAATACTAATTCTACTCATGGACGTGATAAACTTTCTTTATGATGGACAAACATGAGATTCAACGCTTAAGGGGAACGAGAGACAAACCATGTCTTACCAGTTAGTCAACACTCTTATTACCAGAAATCTCATAATGTCTAAGGATCCAACACAGAAAAAACCGACTTTCTAATGCCCGTAATTAAAGAAGTGATTCTTTTTATTAAAGTTACAATCCTCCACTGCAGCTTTTGAATCAGAAAAAGCAACGGATTGAAAGATATTTTTGCTATTATTAACCTCGAGGGAAACAAGAATAACTATCAATTCAGCGGAGAAGATGGAACAAGAATGAAGAACATGAAATATATAAACTGGCGAGAAGAAACACCAACTAAGACATCCCGAAGAGGAGAAGATAAAAAACTATCTGTGAAAAATTGACACCAACCGGTTATTACATTTTCCAATGTTTAAACACGCCAATAGAATAAATATTTCCACTAGTTTCATTAGAAAAATTGTAGATTTGATACCACTTACACGTTAATAATTTTCTAACTAACATTTTGTTAAAAATCGAAAATTAAAATAATACCTAGCAATTCCGTAAACGAGTTTAGTAGAAACGTATCACTAGTAAACCTGCAGAAATAAGTGCTTTCACAGTAGCATACGCCTCTATTAATATTAAAAATAATGTATGTATTTAATTACTATTTTAGTTTGATTGTATTGATGTAGACTAAACAAAAATTCGCTGTAGTATTGCAGTATTAGCGGGGCTTCTATTGGTAGCTCAGTCCTGCTCTGGCGGCATCACGAAAGTTTGTTGGTCTATTTGCAAAATGAACGTTCTGCGTCTAATGATGTAATATTCGCGAATATAAAGTGGTCGTTCGCATTAAATTCGCACTCTGTGTGTATACGCACTCAAGTGCGCAGTAAGATATTTAAAATATTCTTTTTTGCATCGATTGATTCATCCACCCAGCCATATTTCTTTTAACTCTGTTGATTCAATATTTTGAGCCCAGTAGCTACTTGCATCTATAAATTACATCCAAGCGGTTTCTTATGTTAGTGTAGTTTAATAAGACAGAAATAACTAACATTAATGATCGTGGACTGTTGATTCGAGCCTGACAAGGAAAAATATTAAGAATAATTTTTAAATTAGAGAAAAGTGAAAGAAATGTCTTGACAAGCATGTAAAAATGCTACTATAACGCTGTTTAGCCGGCTGCTTAATGATAGTAGAAAATAGTATTTTGCACAAACACATAACGACGGCTATTTGCAGTATATTGGTTTGATTACCATAAAATCTGTTTTTTTATGAATGCCAAAGTACATAATCTACCAACATATATATCGTAGTATACATATGTGTGTTAGCACATTAAACGTCGTTAATCATTTTTTAAACTGTCTACCGTATATAATCTCGTAAAAAGTATTTATAAATTTATAATTATTGCGTACTGGCATTTTACTATTTTAATTAATAATCTAAAAAGGTAATCCCTTGTGCGAAATGTTAAAAATTTAGCAATACAAACGCAATATTTTGCAGCAATACACCGCTATAACATTGTTTAATATGAAACATATTTCGTTTTTAAGAAATTTTAATTTATAGTGTAGGTACTTCAACAAAAGATTGATTAGATTGGAGCGTATACATTTCCAAGCGGCTTTACTGACTCCTGTTGTCGGGCTATTTGTTTCGAATGAAGAGGGTTAACTTTTTTATTAAATCTAGCAATCATAATTTATTAGTCATGGTCAAGACTTAAAGAAAATATGCTCCTGGTTAGCAAAGACAATAAGGGTAATGTGGAATATGAAGCCTATGGTAGTCAAGAACGAGAGCATTTTACTCAATGAAAAAAAAATTGTTCTGAAGCTACAAAAAAAATGGACAGAAACAAAAATACAAATTTATATCTCGTTACAGCAGGCATAGGTACTCTGAAGCAGTTGCCAGATTAAATATAATTAACATTGAAACCATCGGAAACTGAGTCAAAATAAATTCAATAGTAGCAAGAATAAAAGGGAGAATTGAGCTGGTTTGGATGTATGAAACGTATGTATGAAGGAAATTCGGTCAAAGAAATATGCAATATAGGCTGAAATGGAAGGAGAAAAGACATGAGAGGGAAACTAGCGAAGGGCAGCAACTAGAACGAAACAGTGGAATCAGATATAGTATATGCATAATAATATAATAACTGATTTAATTTGATCCGTCCGCCGGCGGTAAATTAAACTGTAATTGACCTCTGTTGCCAATCTCCATTCCAGAATGTATTTCCCCTAAAACTTTCGAAATTCTTCATTGTCTACAATATTTTGTAGAATGTTGCACAGACTTAAGATAAAGGTGTAAATCACATAGAAATTTACAATAGGGTATATCATGTTTCGCATTTAACAGAACAAACAAAAATACAATAATAAAATGTTGACGCTGCAAACAATACATTTTTATAAAAGTGCCCGTGTACTTTAATGTCCGAAATTGTTTTTGTTAAGTGAGGTAGCGGCCCAACGGGGTGTATAAGCTTTCTTGCAAACTTGTCACAACCTCAGGAGCCTTCTAATGTGAAAGTTGGGTGCGTAAAGTATGTTTCATGACCTCGTTACTGTCAGCCCCTCGCCGTAAAGAGTGAAGCGCAATTAATTGTACCCCAACTACGAATGGTGACTCGGTATTGCACCGGACCCACTTAGAACATTTGTTGATTCTAGCGGGACCGGAACATTCTGCGCTTAACAATACCCAGTCAAGCGCTGGCCGTCTTACCCCTAGGCCACCGAGCCGTTAAAATTTAAGAAGTATATTAATACTTGTCGAACATAACATAGCACGCCGTCGATTCGCCATCATCAATCCGACCCGTCATTCATGCACGTACTAATCGTACGCTTATGAATGCCGACTTCGAGTATCTCCTACTGCTTTCGAAATATGCCATGCCGCCCATGAGTGCGCACTAATTTCTACAGGGTTACTCATTAAGAACTCAGGACGACATAAGTTCGGGTGTACTAGGTCTTTTCACAAAAATTACATCTGTCTAATGCGGACTCCCGATGAAATCACTAAATCCCATTTTATTCCATTCGATAGCCATGAAGTTGTGGAACACTATGTGAATTTCAATACAATTTTGTACCACAATCATACCTCACAATAACAAAAACATTTGATCGGAAAATCTCCATTTAAAAAGGCATAATTTTCGGAGCACCCAGAAGTATATTACCGTGTTTTTTTTTACATTCGTTTCACATGTTTAATTTGAGAATCGTCTAAAAATAGCCACTCTTTAGGACTAATTTACACATACCAATAAAGACAACACGTTATTTACGTAGAACATTCAACATACGCTTGTTAGTAGGACGTGAGTATAATTTCGTCCACTGAAGATTTTAAAAAAGGTTATTAGCGATTAGATTTGGCGTATCGTGCAATTTATATTGTAAAATATTCGGATTTTAAATTGAGTATTTCCTTCCATTTTGCCGCAGATCTCATCTATATTGTTTTGGCTTCTGCATCATAATAAATAGAGTTCGTTCTGTACATCTAAGCGACCTTGAAACAAAATATCTTACTGATAAGACACACTTGGAACCCTTTTCGAGTTTACGAAAACTCTGATTACTCAATGGAAATATATATTGTTGTTGGAAATGTTCTTATTGAAGCTATTATCATTGAAGCTATTATCATTGAAGCTTGAAAACTGGATTATGAAAGGTAGGAGATGTATCAGAAGATATTATGTACATGTATGTGTCCTCACAATACACACTTATTTCAGAATTAGAAGAATAATTAACGATTAAAGTTATCTCAATAACTTTCGTTTATAATTTAATATTTTACTTAGTGTTGTCAAGATAGCAATCCATCTTATTTTATTACAATCTACAGGTAGATTGATGTTGTATAGAGTTGGATTGATCTATCCAACTCTGTATTAGTGTTACATGAGAATAACTATTATAAACTTTGTATTACCTAGTCTTACATTGCTTTGGATACCTTCCTCATTCCAGGTGTAAAGTACCAGAATGTGACGGTCCACACACAGAATTCGAACCAGCGTGGCTCAAGAATGCCGTGCCTTTCAAAGGCGATGTACCAGTCAATTGCGAAAGATTTCAGTACATTAACTTAACAATTGCTCAAGAGAATGGGGAATGTTCGCCGGAACAATTTGACCAAAACGTAGTCGAAGGCTGCACAGAGTTCGTCTATAAAACAGAAGAAAGAACCATATTAGTTGATGTATGTTGTTCGATCAAAATTAAAAATGAAATATACTTCGATTTCCATGTTCTTCCAGTTCGATCTGCATTGTGACGAAAACATATGGAAATTAACTTTAGTCGGGACGATAAACACGGTGGGACAATTCATTGGGTTGCCAACTTCAGGCTTCCTTTCAGATAAGTACGGTCTCCAATTTGTTCCCAATATCTTTAATTGTAAATAAAATTGATCTAGATACGGAAGAAGGACGCTTCTTATAATTGGAATGGTAGGATGTGGTATCTTTGGTGTGGCGAGAGCGTTTACCGAAAATTATATCTTGTTTTTGGTCTTAGAATTCCTTGATGCTTTATTCTTATCTGGTACATACGCCTGCTGCTTTATTCTAGGTAAATATCATCGTATCGATCGAAAATGTTGACGCCAAATTGATATTTTTCCTTCTGCAGGTGTTGAATTGGTTGGTCCTAACAAACGAGTACTAGCTGGTACCATCATCTGCTATTGCTTTGCTATTGGAGAAGTCATAACAGCGGGAGTAGCTTGGTTGGTCCAGTCTTGGAGGTGAGAACATAATTTAATCAAAAAATAAGCATTTCTAAGAGAGTCGAGTAACTTGTTTTCTATCTCAGAACTCTATTGTTAATCCTATATTCACCGTTGTTCCTCTTCATCACATACTACTGGTTAACTCCAGAATCCGTAAGATGGCTGTTAAGTCAGAAACGGTATAAAGAAGCACAAGCTATACTCTTGAAAGCGGCGGAGGTCAATAAGAAGGAAATATCGCAAACAACCCTTGAGAAATTAACGCAGCCAATGGAAGAGGAGCCTAAGGAGCCATTCTTGAACGTCTTCAAATCCAAGATCCTCCTTCTCAGGTTCATAAATGCATGTTTCTGCTGGATCACGTGCGCTTTTCTGTTCTATGGTCTAACCTTAAATTCCGTAGCCTTAGCTGGGAATAGTTACTTAGACTTCATCCTAACCGCTTTGGTAGAGATACCTGCTTACACCTTGACTTACGTGGTGGTTGATAGGTTGGGAAGGCGATGGAGTCAGAGCGGATCGTTCTTTTTAACAGCCATCGCATGTTTCTTGTTTATTTTTGTTAATGAAGGTAAGTTTATTCCTTGAACACTTTCAGAAGTAGTTATAGAATTGTATTTTGTCCTTTTACAGAAGAAGCTACTTTGAGCCTGTGTCTTTACTTGTTCGGTAAATTTGGTGCCACGGCAGCCTTTACGATAGTATACATAATATCCAGTGAATTATTTCCGACACCTCTAAGACATTCATTGATGGGGGCGTGTTCTATGTTTGGTAGAATTGGCTCCATGGTTTCCCCGCAGATGCCTTTACTGGTAACTGATCTTACTTGCTTTTCTTTAGAACCGACTTAGGATTCGAGAGATTTAAACTCCTTTCCGGCAAGATTCGAATTAATTTACTCAAATACATCAAATTATCATGTTTAAGAAATGAAAACAGCCCGCTTTATCTAAAATACTCTACAAATAGTTCAATCTTTCAGGGAGCACTATGGACACCACTACCTCTAATTCTATTCTCAGGCATGGCCGCTATAGCGGGTTTTCTAGCTCTCTTCTTCCCGGAAACTTTAAATAGCAAACTTCCGGACACAATCGATGAAGCTATTAACATTGGTAAGCAGAAAAAGGAAGCGGTACCTTAAAAATTAAAGCAATTAAGTTATTTTTGATATGACACAGTGTACGTATGTATTTTTTTCTTTTTGTTTATAAGAATAAATATATTTTTTCTAAAAGTTCGTTATTTTATTGTTGGGATTTTGCTCCTCTTTTAATAATAAAAAATCTTATCTTATCTTATATAAAAAAAATTAAACACAAAACTAAAAAAAAAGATTTATTGTGCATCTAGTAACAATGTTTTAAGTCCCCAATTCAAACATTTCCTAGATTAAACACATTTTACTCCCTTCACTTGTTTAGAACCTGCTGAATTTCTTCCAACGTCTTGCCTTTGGTTTCCGGAACTATAAACCATGACATAAAAATTCCTGCGAAGGCGAAAATTCCTAAGAAGCCAAATGCTACGTAAGAACCGAAACTTGAAGAGAACACATCAAAAAGTTTTGTAGAAGACCCAATCAAAATAGCGAAGACTATATTCATGACGCACGCCGTCTTAGATTTGACACTTGCTGAAAATAGTTCCCCCATAATGGTGGTTGGTACTATAGATAGTCCACAAGAGAAAAATATGACGTAAACGCATAATCCGGCTAACGGTATCCATGATACGTTTGAGTAGGTGATGTGCGCAACGTCATTTAGATAGAAGTAACTTGCTTCTATGAATAAGGCGATTGCGCAGCCAGCACAGGATAGAACCAAAGCCTTTCTTTTTCCGAGATAATCTAGTACGACTGAACCGAAAAGGTTAGTCAAGGCTAGTGTTCCCGTGTAAATCATAGCCGATTGCCCTCGATTTAAACTACCTACTGCATTTTTAAATATGGATTGGGTGTATAAAGCGAAAGCTGACACTCCGCTAAATTGCTGAATTAATCTGATAATTGTGCAAATAGTCATTGCTCTCCTGTTTGTCCTGGAGAGAAGATCCTTCCACGTTCCACGTTCTGACAACTGCCTCTTGACGTCTGCCTTTATCTGTGTGAATTCCACTTGAAGATCATCTCCTTCACGACGACGCAATTTCTTCAAAGAATTTAAAGCTTCATCTTCTTTCTCTTTCATTAGATAATAGTATGGTGTTTCTGGCATGAAGATAAACAAGACAAAGAATATCACTGTAAATGGCATGAATATAAATGATGTTAGTTTGATATCTGCCGCGTAATAGCCCACTGCGTTAACAATGAATTGTCCAAGATAAATCAAGACCATCATCAAATTGCCGTAGGAACTCCTCACTTTTGGTGTACTAATTTCACCAATGTAGACCGGAATAATAGCAAAAAGGCAGGCATCGGCGAGACCGGAAACGAGCCTTGAAAGTAACAGTGGCAACATGGAGCTGGAGAAGGCAATCATCAACCAGCTAGTTAAGTGGAGGAAAGCCATCGTTAGGATTAGATATTTTCGTCCTAAAACGTCCATGAACCCCGAATAGAATGGACTACCTATCGCCATGCCGATGGTTGGTATCACGGCTAGATTGGACGCTTCACCTTGCGTGGTACTGAAGGCCTCATCTTCAACTATGATGGGTATTGACGGGGAAGACCAATAGAACAATAAGGCGCTATTGAAGGCCGCTATTGATACTGTAATTCGAAAAAAATAACAATGGCGAGCTAGCGTAGTGTAATAAGGAATGATCAACAAGAAGACTATCAACAATACAATAAGAATGTTGCTCTTGTAGTTTGAAGGTAATCACTTTAATATTGCCAAAACAAATAGCAAGACAACACAAAGTACATATTTCTCCATTTTAATTTACAGAATTTGCAGCAACATACCTGAAAAAATTGCCAAGACCTGAAACCAACATCGTCCTTCCGTAGG
Source organism: Oryctes rhinoceros (assembly GCA_020654165.1). Classification (NCBI taxonomy): domain Eukaryota; kingdom Metazoa; phylum Arthropoda; class Insecta; order Coleoptera; family Scarabaeidae; genus Oryctes; species Oryctes rhinoceros. The sequence continues at coordinate 7,264,306 of JAIOKQ010000053.1, forward strand.
CTGCACTTGCTGTTTTGATCCTTCAGGTTCTTCCAGGTTAACGCTCGTCATATTCTGTCTTAACTTTTAATTAATTGTTTAAACGTTTAGTATCAAGAGGCAGTTATACAAGCACGTTTAATTTCACCACGTCTTCTACATATAAACCCATATCACTGCTTACGAAGAAATCGAAAAAACGGTATCCAAAGGTTACGAAGTTACTGCTAAAAACAACTTGAATCGAGATTTTAGGCAGGTAAAGAAAATTCACGCGAGCCTAACCTTTAAGATATGAATTTGCACAAAACACGGGGCCAAACTTATATATGTATGTACGCTAGTATAATTGAGAAATTTAAAATAATTTATTATGTTTTCTGGATGTTATTCTGTATAGAGGAGATTTTAGATTTATTTACTGGCCTATTAAGGTGCAAAAAAGATAATGAATGAGAGATAAAAGAAATGTTATAATCTTAAACTGACACATTAGTTAAAAGCAAAGGATATATTTAGTGGAAAACAAAATTATTTATTTGGCTGGGAGATTCCTCTGTTCTTAACATGGAAATTTTCTTATTACTTGCCGAAAATTTATTTATCGGAATACGCAAAATATCACTTGCGAGTAAAAAGAATAATCAATTGTTTAGTTTTTTACCGTTCGTTAATATTCAGGAATGAACGGCCTGCATTTTATTTTCTGTTCTCGGATAGCATATTTATCACTCCCGAACGAATCAGAAAAATACATATTTTTGTGAAAATAATGTTCTTTTATAAGAATCCATTACAAATGGGTATCCTTCTAGACTAACTTTTTAATCCTGTTAGTTCTTGGAACACGGTTAAATTCCTGCAAATAAATTTTAAGCAACTCTAATGTTATGATAGATAACCATAGGAAGTTCGATCTTATAAATGTATAATAACGTAGGCTTTCACGGCCAGAGTCTGCTAAAACTAAACGTGTTTCAAGTTCGAACCAGGCATAGTTAAACGAAAACTCGACGTTCCGCCTACGATCGTATAGCCCTTCTTCAGGAGAAGGAGAAGACAACAATCATTCAACTGCAGTTGATTTTCTCCTCCGGCATGGTTCACATGTTGAATTACAGTAATCAGCTGCTTTTCGCTTAGTTAGTTTCGCCTCCGACGTGGTTCTCATGTTGAGTTACCTTGCTAACTATTGCCTTCTCCTTCTCCTGAGGAACCCCGATTTCATTGTGAGCGAAACGTCAAGTTTTTGCTTAACTCTGACACAGTCCGAACCAATCAAACCAAAAAGTCTGAATAGGCAAATATACATAAAAGTTCTAAATGTGACCTTCAATCTATGGAATATACGCCCTTATTAATTCTTTATTTTTTGTGAAAACCTTTTCTGATAATCAAAGCAGTGAGTGAACAATAAAGTAAGCTAACAACTTGGATTTTGTTTCCATAGTTGTCCTATAGCGTGGTTGCATGCCTGGACTAATCTTACCATCTGACTGTAGCCGCTGCAGCATTTATATTAATACAAGAATTAACAACTGATTGAGTACCATTATGTAGATGCCATTAGCAACAATATCTCTTCTTCATACCATTTTTATTTATACTGTTAAAATTGTTTTATTATTTCATTTCCCATTTTTTGGTTGAATCTACTGAAAGCGCGAAAGGTTGACAGCTTACTTGGCTAATACGTGTTTATACGTTCTCAAAATCTTACGCAGGTAAGAAGCCTTTAGAAAATCTAAAGGCTCATCATAGCCATAGCCAGAATTTGATCAAGGGGGAGAAACAGTCAAAACAGTGGCCTTTTGAGGGCGAACGAGCTTCAAAGAGCTCGCGAAGCTAAGCGAAGACGGTGAAATCTACAAAGCAAGGTGATAGCCTCTGTCTTTTTAGGATGCACGCGGAATCATCTACACCGATCTACTATGTCTAAAGGAAGAATTTGCTGTAACATTGCAGTATATTTCTTTTTAGAGTATCTATAAATAATTCACGATAATTAGAAAATTATGGTGAAAAAATCCTTGGACTGATTGTCCTTAAATTCCGGCAAAGACTTATCGTAGATATAGATTTATCCAGATCTATTCTTCAAATAAATTCACAAATTTTGAAACCGCCGTTAAGATTTGAAATGGCAGGTACACAAATGCCCTGATTGACACAAAATATTAAATCTTGACTAACTTGGCTTATGAAGCAACGTAATTTATAAGCAGGCATCAACCATTGCTCATATTTCTCTTACGGCTGCAGTATACGGGCGGACGAACAGAAATCTAAAATTCAGGCTTTATACTTCTACTGATTCATTAAAGGTAATAATATGTTTCTGTTCCATCACCTAATCCAGTTTTTTGAAATTCATATCTCTTTTGCTGAGAGTACGCTAAACACGAAAACCACGCTGGTCAATTGTTGCCGAAATAAAAATCTTTGATCCTCATTATTATCTAAGGTAGAATATCTCTAATTTTTGTTACGCGTTGTCTGCTTTTAGATAGACATCTCATAACATCTTATATCTCACTGAGAAATTGAGATGTATGGCAATTTCTTGAAAACAACAATATCTTAATTAATTGCATTGAGGTAACAATAAGATAACTGATAATTTCCTAAGAGATTTAAGAGGAATATTTTCTTCAAGCGTTACGAAATTTTGGCTCATCATTGTAAGAGATTCACTCGTGTCTGTAACCGATATAGCGACGGCTAATAAGGAAATTATGGTACAAATCAAGGTTGTTTGTTTTTTCCATGTGTACTGCACAGGAAGAAAATCATTTACTCTCGGTGTAGATTGATTTAGTTTCAGTTCAGGCCCAACTATCCCGCTGAATAGGTTCATACATCCAAGGATCGACTATAATACCAAACTGCGGTTGTTGAACAGTATTTTATTTTATTTCTTGCCGTCTTCTCTAAACATTCACAATAATAATAATTCAGAAAACGACGTTCACAAGAAATTTGCAAATTTAGCCCGCTAGCAGGTGTTCTTAATCTTTGCATTTTTCAAATTAACGGCAAATTCCGATATTCGGGTGTCATCATTGAAAAATGTGCATTGGACTCGCATCTAACGTTGATTAGTTTTATCTGCCGGCGATTTTAGTATTCTTTGGCAATATTCCTATTCGTGTGTAGAAAATAGAAAGTATTATTGTTCAAGATGAGCGCAAACGAAGACCCTCTCGCCGACGTGCTCGCTGAGCTGGGGGATTTCGGAAAGTACCAGTGTATCGTGGTCTTGCTGTTATCTGTTGCTGTTATGTTGCATGCATATCCTCATAATGCATTCGTGTTTACCGCTAGAAACATTGATCATAGGTGAGTACAAGATTTTTGAGTCTGTATATTGATGTATTATACAGGGGGTTTATGATTTCAAATAGCATGTTTAATTTTAAAATGTTTAAAGCAAATTAAGATTGAAAAACAAATTTTAGTTAGAGTTGCCAAAAGAACCGTCAGAACCAATTCTACACCCGAAAATTTGATTTAAATCTGAAAATAAACCTTTCACTAGATGAAATATCTTTAGTTTAGTTTTTCCTATCGACTTCTATGATTAGTCTTAAATTAACGTTAAAATCTAAACCAAAATCTAAAAGAAATCGTTATCTTAGTTTCCCAACACTCCATTCTTCATTCAACATTTCCATTCTTTATTAAAATAACGTTCATCTATTCTATTTCGTTCTCCTAGTATTTGTTCAGAACTTTTGAAAATCGTTAATTTCTATCGGATAATTATCTAAACATGGTTTAATCCCATCTCCAGGTGTAGCATACCGGAGTGCTACAACGAATCCAAGACTTTCGCGCCAGAATGGCTCCCAAATGCGGTTCCGTACAAAAATAAGAAACCGAAGTCTTGCGAAAGGTACAAATACATCGAAGATCGCTTTAATTCCACCGGCACGAATTGCTCACAGGAAAATTTCGACACGGACGTAATCGAGAACTGTGATAGCTTCGTTTACGAATCCAGCGACAGGACTATACTCGTTGACGTAAGTAACAAATAAGCATTAAATTAGTAGAGGATGATCCGAAATAGAGAACAAATGGTCAACATTCGAGGGGGAGATGCTGTACCTCTACGCACTAAAGCACGTGATACAATTTCATTATGATTAATAGCCTTATTAGCTTTGATGTGTAATACATTTTAGCATATTTAATGGCACTAAATGGGTTTGCAATTGGGAGGTAATGAGACCGACATTCAGCAAAGTTTAATTTCCTAATTGGTAGGAAGGTTCCATAAGATGCTAACATTCCACACTATTAAAGGATATAAATTGATTATTGGCAAAACATTAGTTAGTGTCTTTTGAGAATTAATCAATAGATTTTGAAATAAAAGTCATGTACTTGTATTAATTTCTTCAAAACTCATTTATCCGCTTAAAATAAGATGAAACCTTAATTCTTATAGTACAACCTACACTGTGATTCTAATCTTTGGAAGTTGACCATGGTGGGAACCGCCAATGTTATAGGTCAATTCATCGGGCTCCCCATCACTGGAGTTCTATCAGATAAGTTAGTTCTTCAACACGACTAAAACTTAAAAAAAAAATTGAATTTATAAAAATCGTTCATTTCACCAGATACGGTAGGAGAACGGTCTTGGTCTTAGGAACGCTTTTATGCGCAATCTTTGGAATTGCGAGAGCTTTCTCGAAATCTTACTTATTATTCTGCATATTAGAAAGTTTGGATGCTGCAGCTCTCTCGGGCACCTATGTCTGTAGCTTCCTCTTAGGTAAGTAAATAGAAATAAAGGAAAAATAAAATTTCTCAGGAATATGCAAACGGTTACTGTTCTTCTTTTAGGTGTTGAATTAGTGGGTCCCAAGAAACGAGTATTAGCCGGTACCATCATCTGGTGCTTTTATCCTATTGGCGTAATGATGACGGCCGGAGTAGCTTGGCTGGTAAACTCGTGGAGGTAAAATACATTTTACCTCCATGACAACCTTTGAGAGATCGATATTTCCTTTCCAGATATCTCATTGTAATACTTTATCTTCCACTTCTTTCCATTTCGTTCTACCATTGGATCATACCAGAATCAGTAAGATGGCTACTAACCCAAGATAGAAAAGAAGAAGCTAAAGCAGTCCTTTTAAAGGCGGCAAAGGTCAATAGAAGGACATTGACGCAAAAATCTTTAGAGAAAATGATGACAGGTGTGGCAAAGCAAATCAATGAACCCCTAACCGATATTCTCCAATCAAAAATCCTGATGGTAAGGTTCTTCAACGCGTCATTCTGCTGGGTCACCTGCGTCTTTCTCTTCTACGGATTAACATTAAATTCAGTAGCGCTAGCAGGAAATAGTTACATAGACTTCATGTTAACTTCACTGGTAGAAATCCCAGCTTATATTGTGATATACTTCGTAGTGGATAGATACGGAAGAATCTACTGCCAAACGGGTTCTTTCCTTTTAACTGCTTTATCTTGCTTTGTATTCGTATTCATCAGTGATGGTAAGTTATTTGATATTAATGGTATTTCTTGAAGTATTTTAAAATATTTCCAGAGCAGCATAGCATGCAGATGCTATTCTACTTACTGGGAAAATTTGGAGCGACTGCCGCTTTCACTATCTGTTACATTATCTCAAGCGAGATATTCCCAACAGCTCTAAGACATTCTCTAATGGGTGCCTGCTCTATGTTTGGTAGAATTGGCGCTATGGTTTCTCCCCAGATGCCCTTATTGGTAAGTAAAATGAATTTGGCAGTTCACTTGAATGGATTTCGAATTTATCGAATTTTAGGCGACGATCTGGCAACCTCTGCCCTTGATCCTATTCGCAGCAATGTCGACGTTAGCCGGTCTATTGACGCTATTCTTTCCGGAAACGCTAGACGCTAAATTACCGGATACCATCGAAGAAGCTGAAAATATCGGAAAGCCAAATAAAGTAAAGAATACTGTGGCAAGCAATTCGTAGTGCCGAACTAGAATTTCTGTTCAAAATACTAATTGTGTAGGATGACGTTAATCCAAAGAACCACGTGAATTTTCAATGTTGATACCAAAGAATCTTGCCAATTATGATGCTTAAACATCGAATTATTTGAATTGTTAGCTTATTTAGTCAGGTAGTAACAATGAATGTTATTTGAGTGACCTGTTTGATGAATAACACGTGATTTTTAGGATTAATTGAATGAAATGTATATAGAAGACTATATAAAGTAGATGTTTTTGATGATATCCAAATAAAAATGCTGTTTTTAATTTACCCTTGCTAAAAAAAGGTTATGTCCAATGTTATATACGTAGTTTGTCTTTGTACCTAAATATATTTATTTAATAAAGAAATGGTTATATTCAACAAATATCAGCAGTATTCTTGCTATTCATTATTTATAAGCTCTCATGGCAATAATTTTTTCACAGTGAGATGTTCCTCTTGAGCGCGGTAAAATTCCCAGTTTTTTGTTTTTTTTTTTACTTAAAAGACACCTTTATATCGATTCTTTGATCCACTATTCAATAGTATGCTTTATAAACCCATTACATATTTACAATTTTACAAGGGTCACGGGATTGGTATTATTATTACATCTTGTGACACGTATACCTCAATTATGTAGCAATAATTTAAACTCACAAGCCTTGCGCATCATCAATTATTGTCGAGAGTAATTGGATAATGGACTGGAATGAAGCCAACGTGAGAATTTATGCACCACGGTTATATCTACATTAATATTACTGCAATAAATTAGGCAGTTGTCTTAGATTTTGGCCTAATTACCAGAACGTTTGTTGTATTGAATATTTTTTTTTCGCAATATATACTTATGAGTATCGATAATATATTTTTTAAATATCGAATGTTGCTAGACCATAGCCCAGTACTTTCTACATGATCCAATTTGGTTCCAAAGAAATGCGATAACATATCGTATTGGAATAGCGCAAAAGAACTAAAAACGTGTAATCTGCAGTCCTTTAAAAGCCCACGAAATCTCGATGTATAAAATCCAATAGATTTCAATGTTAATGGTAGATGACCGAGACGACCGCGCTTTCAAAAAGCTCACACGCTCATCAATACTGCTCTGGTGTCTAATCTCATGCGCTTATGTAAAATTCATAAGCATTATTTGCATTAATCTTTAAGATACATAGGTCTACCTTTACTTATAAACGTGCATCATGGCGACCCAATGGACAGATCAGTTTTTGTAATTGTGGTGAAGGGAACATTACTTACAATGGCTATTGAGGTAAGCAAGCGTTTCTCTAAGAAAAATATCTAATAGTATTACACTACTTCTTTTGGAAATAAAATAAAGTTCAAAGCAAAAAAAATCTTTCTGATAGTTGATTTCTTGACTTTAATCTTCACAGAAGATTGTGCAATACGACGCACTTGATCCTGCAAGAATAACGTTATGGATTTTCGGCATTTATACAGGGAAGAAGCACCCGAAACGCACGGCATTCGAAATTTGCCGGCTTTTACATTTTTTCACAACCTTCACCTTTATGATATCGATGACCGTGAAGATCTATCTTCACATAAACGATCTGGAAATGATCTTCATAATCAGCCATCTCCTCTTCACTGAAATAGTATACACAATTAAGGCTTTCTATTTCATCAGCAGATTAAAGAAGCTAAACGCACTGGAAGAACTGCTTGAGGCGCCGATATTCAACCGGCATTCTATTGAACAGGATTACTTTATTGTGAATGAGATTTACAACGCAAAAATTCCAACAAATATGCTTCGATTTTTATCTCTTGTCGCCCTAGTGTTTTACTCCAGTTGCCCAATTATTGACGGAGTCATCTGGGCGATTCCTATTTGGGTACCTTATTCAGATGGCAACCCAAAGCTTATTTATCAAGTTTACGAATCAGTTTGCTTGGCCATACTGGCTATCGTAGATCCAGCACTCGATGTGTATCCTGTTGAATTAATTAGCATTATGGCAGGACAAATAGACATTCTAAACGATAATATAAAGCATGCAACAGACAGGAATGAAGATGACAATCCTAACATACAAGAGGCAAAGATTAAGAAGCGCTTGAGTAAATGTGTTGAGCACCATCTAACAGTTTTAAGGTAAAATTACTTTTTAGTTTCTTATCCAAAAAGAAAAATTGGGGAAATTAAGAAATACAATTCATCTCCATATAAAATTGTTAACGTTAAATATATTGCGTACTTAACGTTAAATTAACGTTAAGTACGCAATATATTAAATCTGCTTCTATTTACAGTTTCCTGAAACAAGTCCAAGAAATATTCTCAATCGGATTGTTTATTCAAATTTTCATAAGCGTGGTTGCAATTTGTATGACTGGGTTACAATTTCTTCGCGTAAGATAATCACAGAATATATTAAGTATTTTAAAAAAGTTAATTATTCTATCTTCAGATCTCACCCAAAAGCGCTACGTTTTACTCATTTTTGGTCTACTTCGTCGTCATGGTACTAGAAATCGGAATGTGCTGCTACATTGGCGAGACGATCATCGAAAAAGCACGTTTCATAAATGAATTTTAAATTTTCTCAATATTACCGAATTTATTTTTCATTGTTTTATACATTTTAGAGCCAGCAAATCAGAGACGCCTGTTATATATCGGATTGGTACAATTGCAGCACGTCAATTAAGAAGATGCTTTTCGTTATCATGGAAAGATCTAAAATAAGATCAACAGTACGCGCTGGGAACTTTTTCGATTTAACATTGGCTACATTTGTAATGGTAACACAGACTTATTTCACAAAATTTCTCGAGTCGATTTAAGTAGGTAGTCCCAGCAATAGAGAAGTATTTCCCAATTTCTTAGTGCGATGCCTTCGAATACGTCTTTTACTACCGGAACTACCCACTTAAAATTGTCCGTAAAAATATACATGTTATGGACAAATACAAACGCGAAATATTTTGCATGTTTTGTTTTTTTTTTTTACAGATTCTACGAAATGCTTATTCATATTTTGCTGTTCTAATGCAAGTTTACAAATAGTCAACGTATCTTATCTACGCAAATGCATTAAAGCACAATGTTATCATAGGAAACACTGAAATCGAATTTTAGAGAAAATTAAACTATAAAACTTGTTCCAGCGGATGTAATTCGATTGGTTAAAAAAAAAACTAAAACTGCTTTGTATTTAATTTCGCAGTATATGATTAGCTCCAATTAGTTTGATTTGTGTCGGAATAAAGCTAAAACAAACAAAACTTGTTTCTTTTTATTTAAAAACATCCCCTAAAAATGAAAGTAGGACAAGTAATAAAACATTTTAAATTCGAAATAATTAAATTCCTGAAAATTATACTTACCATTAATGCTAAATATCTCGTTTGCTCTTAAATACTTAATATGTTATTATGGCAACATTTACTTACCCTGGGATTTGCAACTCTATGAATACTACCAATTTTAACTTCAGAAAGTTTTCTTTCGGACAATTTTAAAATTGAATTCTTTTGAAATTCCAAAAAAATTACGATTACTTAAAATAGCTGTGAATATCTGCAATAACAAGGATCGTGGAGTAGTACGGCAAACAACACTAAATATCGACACACTCTGTACCACACAAGTTTAATTAATCAATTCAGAACAGATGTTTCATTCGATCACACGGGTGAAAATAAGGATCCACGTATCCTCAAAGCAGCTGTTTGGAATTTATTAATTAAACTTATGTGATGGGGGATGTGTGTTTGGGGTTGCCATTAAATTGCGCATAACCTTAGATGAGAAAGTAGTGAGGGTCGAATAAAATTTTATTTCTTTAAAATTACGGTACTAAACAAGCGATAAGAAATAATCATTCAAAGAATTGTTCAACGACATCCATAATCTTCTTTACCATATCTCGTCCCTCGGTTATAAAAGAATAAAAAATAAATTACCATATCTCACTCAATTATATGAAGCCGGCGATTTCTCTCTTTCAAAACCAAAAATACAGAGACGTCCATTATTGCTTTAGAAGATTTTGCCACTGATAGTTGTTGATAACGTGAATAGCTACTCAATAATCTTCGTCATCTGAAATTGGTCCTAAGTCCGTGTTCCTTGCTAACATATAGTTATCCATATCTATCGATCTGCAATTGGTTATTGAATATCTTAATCTTTCTGCCATGATTTCTTGAGTAGTGTATGGAGGTAGTCGTAGTTGGAAAAAGCAAGTTTGAGCTGTTGGAAGTCCGTTGGGGGCGCGATCCACCTTCATGATCTTTGAAAAGTAAAAAGAGTGGCAAATAAATCCTAGCAATTTTGCCAAGACTATATAAAATAATACCTGGAATCTTTGTGAGAGATCGGCTAGGTTTGACGGTAACCTGGATCTACCTGAAACGAATCTCATAAACAGGACGCGCTCGGCGTCCGTAAAGCTCTCCAAGATGTTCCATAGCCATTGCACTAGTTGGTGGTTTTCGTCCAATTCTCTGTATCTATTTATAAAAAAACATCCAAACATAAAACACACGCAAGTGAACGGCAAATTTGAACTTCATCTCAAAAACACAACAAAAACAACATACCTAACGATTTTCTTCAGCAAAGCAATTGAGATATGTGACATCCCACATATTAACTGTTCCATATGCTCGGCAGTCACCAAAGATAGCAACGGTACAGGAATAATGCCGGCCATTCCTTCCCTAATAGCTGCAACTTGCAAATTGAACTCCTGTAGCCTAAATTTTACCGCTTTTTCAAAATACTGGGATCTATTAGCGAAAATTAAAGCAACGCTACGTCCCCCGGGAATTATTGGTACAATCTGTAAAAGTTGTCGAGCAGAATTTTATAGAAACCGAAAGAACGTTAAACGTCCTTTTACCTTTCCAGTACAACTGGTTCCTTCAAAAGTTTCTAAAGGAATAACGTCTTGGAAATTAGATTCTGTTACACCAGATAAGTGTATATCCCTGATGCTTCTTAAGCTTTGTACGTACATGCAGTCTACATCTTCTAAGTCTTCTATAGTAACCGGTTCTCCAACAATAAGTTTCCAAATTATGGGAGCTATGGGTAAAGCTAGAGGTTTCTTCGTACGCATAGCAACACCAAATAAAATACCTAGATTCAGGAAAACAGGTTATTACAGTTAAATTTTACACCCGAAAGAACTCACCCAAGAATTTAAACCACATCAATTGTTGACTGCTATTTAACTGTGGATTTAACAAATATCGATCCCTGTTGAAACCTTCATCATTAACAGCATTTGGTGTAGGAACTAACAAAGGAACTGTTCCAGTAACGATCTCTTGACACATCTCGGTTATGGTATCATCAAATACACCCCCGGCATCGTCAGCGCCTTCTCCCACTAATTTTACTTTCCACGCTCTAGACGGTAGTCTCAATTCTTGAGATCTCATCTCAACCACTTGCTTAGCAACCTGAGTGAAGATAGGTTTTGATTTTTTTCCTTTAGGCAATATTCTCCTGACAATCACTTGCGGTCCGTAATTCTTTCCTTGCACCATCGTTTTTCCAATACATCTTACTAAGGGAAGAGTGTACACTCTAGGCGCTAATAGTGGACGTAATTTTGGGGAAACCAACCCTTCCAGAGGGGGAACGTGCATTTCTTTTTGCTGGGCACCTAGAGGGGTCAAAGGCCAGCACGTATAAAACTTATCTGAGAAACTATACAAGAATTTCAATCTAGCTTGGATCGCTTTAGTGGATAATCCTTTCAAATGCTCATATTGCATTGGTATATCTTTTGGTATACTAAAAGTTAATGATTTAGTAATGCCCGGGACTCTCTGACAAAGTGCTTCGGCAGTCCACGCGGCGCTATGAGTTCTACCTGTTGAGATCTGTTTAATACCCTTATTCGATAACTGGGGTATAATTTCAGGTTCCATAATCAAGGTGTAATGTAATAAGCCTAACTGGTCATCCGAATTCATACCCCAACCCAATACTTTATCACACGATGTTAAAAATAAGACATGCTCAGTACCGACAGCAAAATCAACGATGAAATATCCATTTAGCCCAGATAACAATTTCGGTTTGTAGTCGGAATGATCTCTAGGGTTTAATTGCCATGGCACCCTGTCGATTCCGCAAACAAAGACCCTACCATCCTTCGTTAGGAATACCGTCAAATTTGTACCGCAACCAACTTTTCTTATTCCGATATTACATAAGCTTTCCACTAATTGAGGCATTGATTTAGTTGTTGTATGTCCCAGTCCCAACTTCCCGTAATCCCCTTCCCCAAAAGTCCAAACATTCATTCCATCAGTTGAGACACAAGCTGTATGATTTAGGCCACAAGATACCTGTCCAATTTTATACTCTTCCAGTGCAAGTACCCTCTCTGGGAGTTTCTTATTTGATGTTGATCCCAAACCTAACCTTCCGTAATCGCCATTTCCAAAAGTGAATAATTTCCCATCACTAGTAACTACAGCGCTGTGTTTAAATCCGCAAGCTACCTGTACAACTTCTTCGTTCTGTAGCGCTTCTATCTGCCGCGGGCGGCGCTGCCTATCGCTATTTCCATGTCCCAACTTACCGAAGTCACCATCGCCCCATGAGAATACCTCGCCACTCTCAGCTAGAGCCAGACTATGTCCATCGGATCCAACCGATGTCGCCAAGTCGATGATTACAAAACCTTGCAAGCTAGAGATTATGCTTAACGTATGAAGATCGTCAGAATTTCCCTGACCTAGACGTCCGTAACTGCCCTCTCCACAAGCTAGGACTGTCCCGTTCGCTTGAATCACAAATGTGCAATTGTGGCCACAAACTATCTTCTTAGCGGATGCGAAAGATTCTACAGGTTGTAGCGAATTTGATGCGATAACTTCGGCGAGTTGGCCATGTCTGTTAGAACCCCATAAATAAACCTACAGACATAAGAAAAACCTATTCAGTGTCATTTTTTTAAGTACGTTGACATCTTTTTTAGCGAATGCGTCGAATTTTAGTTCAAATTAGGTGAACGAAATTATTAGTCATTATGAGGAATAATAACTAGAGATGATAAAGGCAAGTGGAATTATTCCTTTTTTGCAGCGACTAGATAGACTCGTGTCTATTCGCCTCATGAGAATGGATTCGTGTAGCCGCCTACTGGTGTCTCCGAGAATCGACAAAACGAGTCTGTCTAGTTTCTGCACAAAAATAATTTCTTCAAAAATTAGAGTTTCAAGTTTATTTCTCGTTAAACCAACTCTATTTTATAATTGGCTTACACTGTTCGGTAATAAACAAACAAAATCAAACACTTACATCACATTTTCCGCCAATTTGCCAATCTTGCGGCCTGTTAGTGACCCACTGCATAATCTGCTCATCCTGCTTGACTGTCCACAACGTGTTTTCCACACAAGAAGGTATTTCTTCATCGGAATCCTCTCCACGTATCATAGAAAGCGGTATATCTGTCCGTTTGATAAGACTATCAGCTAGGCGAGCTGCACTGCCAAAGATATGTAACCATTGGTACTCTGGGACGAGCTCTTTTGTTTTATTGTTGAAAGGCAATAAGGGGTAACACAAAACGTGATCTAAATTTAACAGAAGTGCCAAAGAAGACAAGCTCTTAAGGTAAGCGCTGTGCATAAGTTGCTGTCCAGTTTGCACGTATAATTTTTCATAGTTGTATTGACCTTTCAATAACTTCGGCATGGTAAGAATCAACGCTCTGAAAAACGGGGCTGCTTTCAATCCGCGTATACCTTTCTTCAACAAAGAGAATCTGGCAGTTGTCAAGGTTCTATTATGAACCAGATCCGCTACAGCATAAAATAAAAGCTGTACCGACTTTGATCGAGTAAAAGCTAAAGCCAGTGTATCTTCATGAACCCAACACAATCCATTAACATCAATACCCCCACTGCCAGTAACTGTATTTACTAAAGACCCATCATGTAGTGACCAAACATTGGTAACGCCGCTAGGACGTCGTACGCTACCAGTTGCCATTAGCAATCCGCTTGGGTGGAACGTAATGCAGGTAACTGGATCGTAAGAATGACCTTGAACATTCATAATCATTTGCGGAGTGATGTCATGATTATACGAAAATCTCCAAACGCATACGCTTCCGTAAGTGGTTCCAACAGCTAGAAGAAGCGGCAACTTCGATAATCCAACTACAGGAGACCATCCTAACGAGACGGGTTCATGAGAATGCTTTAAACAGTGAACTAAATCTAATTTGTCATCTTTCTCCTGCCAAATCTATTAAAACTTTGGTCAATATAACTGCGAGTAGAATTTAAATTGACAATTTTACCTTGCATGTAAGATCCGCAGAGGTCGTTGCAAGTAAGATACCTTGACAATCCCATTTTAATGCGGTTATCTCGTTCTCGTGAGCTTTACAAGTTATTATGTTAGTGTTCTGAATGATCTTCCCTAGCTTTATGGTGCCGTCCATGTAACCAATGGCAAATGGTTGCTGTTGATTGAACCAATCCACGTGATCTACGGCTGTAAATAGAAAGATTAATATTTCACAATGTTTCTCCCCATACTAAGAAATAAAATTTCGGACAGTATAGTCTATTTCTCTTGTTGACTCACTATGTTGCATGCAGCAATTCACTAGGACTTCGACATGTTTTAATCCTTTGTATAAAGAAATCAAAGCTACAGATCCATCAATCTTGCCAACCAAAAGATATTCTTTCGAGACCACATTCTCCCTCCTACGTTTCGGCCACGTAATCGACGTCACGATCTCCGCTTGATCATCAATAAACCAATTAGTGTGTTCTTCATTTTCTTCAGCGGAATCGGGCATTGGCCAAATATTTATAATATTCTCCATGGCTGCGGCAATGTATTTCCCACTGGTAGACCATTTAAGATGCGCTATTAGTTTGTCATGAAGTTCACAACCGAATAGATTGCTTGACATATGAAAAACCAAGGTATGTTCGAGGTAAGGCGGGTTAGTATTAGTGACGGACCATATACGAACTGTTCCGTCATATCCACAGGATGCTAAAAGGTTTCTAGAGTCGTTCCAAGCGAGCACACTTATCCTATTTCGGGAAATTCTTTTAATGAAGATCGGAATATACAAAACAGAAGTTTAATACCTATTGTCATGTCCATCTAAATTATGCAATTTCCTTTGGGGTAAAGCACTCGACAGGTCGGCATGATTAACTTGCTCGGCATTTGGAATCGCAAAAGTTTGGATCCTAGTTGCAACGCACTTATACAATTGCTGCGCAGCCCATTGGCGATTCTCGTGCGACACTTTATTCGACAAGACGAATGCCGATAAAGCATTTATTAACGCCAGCGGTCCACCTTCGCTAGTAACATTCGGCTGAGGCAATGAAACCTCTTCCTTGGGCAGATCTAATAAGGAAGAACCACCGTGCGTGGACAATATCTCAACTAGCGATTGGGTGACAGCAAATCCACATTTAGGAATATATACCCGCATTGCAGCCATGATCAGGTCCTTAGTGCACATGTCCACCACCATCTTCGACGCTTCCACGTCGTTTTGAGCCAAAGCTGCAATGCTAACACTTAAATTTTTAAGACAGGAGCTCGCTGCCATCGACATTTGTGTTGCAAGTTGATTAAAGCATTTCGTCATTAATAAGGTATTGGTGTTAGGATCGTCTTGGGTGTTAAAATTGTCAATTTCGATTCTGTTCATTGCTGTCAAACTCATTAGACGTACCACCTAAAAAGATTAGGTAAACAAAAGGATTGAAAATTATGCACGATTGTCAATCTACATCTTACAGTGAGAAATACAACTAAATACTCAGAGGGTGAAAATTTAAATTAATAAAAAAAAAAGAAAAAACTCTCTTGCCTTTCTAATATCAGACAATCCAATCATCTCCAAGCTCTTGATCAAGTTAATGGTGTTAGAACCCATCGACAGTAAAGAAAGGATGTTCAACACAACATTCCTCGACAATAGAATATGCATCGACTTCGTTAGATGCTTCAAAGCCAAGATCCTATCTTGAGAAGATATCAACAAAGAAGCTTGACTTCCAAGATATCTCATTTGATACTCAGACTTGTGATCGAAATCATTTACAGTAGTTGGAGAGATTGACATGCCTAAAGGATCATTTTCCTTGAATGGTACAGGCTCTAGCTTCATATGGAGGTCATTCAAGCCCAGATAAGTTTTGACCTTCTCAATATCATCAAAATCGGGTACTGTGAACTTGATAGCTTGAGCGTCAGTTTCTGTTGTGTCTGCAAAAACATTTGGATGAAACGCTTTTACGGCTACTACTTTTTATGAAAGCAACTTCAAAGTACTAAGTGTTGATACCTACCATTTTCATCAAAAATTATATCAGGCGCTTGATTTATGACATGGGTTGCTTGCTCCGTACTCTTGCGAGTATACTTATTCCTACAATCCTGGCAAAGAATATAAGTCGTTCCTAAAAATGACTCTCATAAATGAAACGTTGTAAATTCTATTTTCTTAACAAGATATACCTGCTACGTTCCCACAATACCCAGAGTGCCACAGAACATCACAACCTGGATGGTAAATCAACATGTGTTCAAGTAGGTGAGGTGATAGGTGTCCGCATAGGTTGCATATTGCACATGACGCATCTACTTGCTGAAAAAAAATTGAATAAACTCTTCAATAATTAACGCGAATCATGAAGCGTACTTACCAAAGGCGCTGAAGTATTGTTAGTATCATTACTATTTTCTTCATTTGTCATCACCCTGAAAAGGGGATGAGCCTCCCCCCTAACATGCTGTCGCTCTCTATCACGAACATAAGTTCTCTCAGCTAAATCGCTGAGCAAATTCCGGATATCAGACCCGCCTCGTCTTCTCGTACAAGACCAACGTCTATGTACAACTTCAGAATCGATCATTTCGGTTGCCTGAAACAATATATCGCGATACTCAAAAATAAATCAATATAATTATACTGACGTGTCTCATCAAGTCTGTGATAGCCAAATTCCTCGTGATTCTTCCTAAACCGATATTCCTAACCCCAGAATCTTCACTTCTTACCCTTTCTGTTCCACAAGAAGCCATTGCGTTCAATTCTTCTTCGACACAAGTATCTAACGAAGGATGCTCTAGCATCCAGGTCACTAAAGTATTGATGGTGTGAGCACTAACTTCGCCAGAACTTCTTGTTTCAAAAATTGCATTTAAAATGCGACGTAAGGAAAATCCCATCTCCAATAGAGGAGCGGCTATCGGCGGTGGTGGTGGTGAGTTAGAACGACGCCATAGTTCGTCTTCATATTCAGAACAAGTAAGTAGACGCCGGCCTCTTGATTGTGGCGTGGCACCTAAAAGTACTGATTTTAATGAGGAAAAAATAGTCTTTGGGTTTTCTTGCACTTACCTTGAGGTGTCGCAGGATCGGAATATATTGACCGAGGCGGGTACGACGCAGTAGAAATAGTCAAAGAAGATGGTGGTCTTGGCATCGTATCGGTGGGTAAGGTAGATTTCGATGTCGAAGCCACGCCAATGTTTTTAGCTTTTTGATTGTTCTGAAGCAACCAGTCGACCCTCTGCTTCAATTCTTCTTTATCTAAACCTTCTTCTGAGCGACATTTCAAGTAATTTGAATGTAAAACAGTTTGAGCTCGTTCCAATTCTGCTACGCTGACGATATTCTTTAATTTACATTGTTTGGTGCTATTATCAACGAGGTACCCCATTATATCTTTGATAGATTCGTACAGTTCATCGTTGAGGCCGTCGCTTGTTGATTGGAAGTTCGATGACACTAGAAATATTTCCGAATACTTGCTGGATGTTAGTAAAGAACACAAAGTCTTTAAGGAAGCGAATTGAAGGAACGCCAATTTTAAGCACTGAATTTCAACATTTAACAACTTCGTTTGGAGGATCTTCACCTCAATTTTATTAGCTTCGCTACCCATACTATCTTCAACTTCTTTTATTGTTAACTCGCTTTGAGTTTGTACAATTTTCTCAGTACTTAATCTTTTGGCTTCCCCAATAATATTGGAAACGATTTCATTGGTTAGCGATTCCATGGTTCTAGCTTGTCCTGGTCTATTCTCACTAGAATGGCTATCAATTTGCGAGTCTGAACTCGACCTCCACGTCTCGTTAGCGAAAGAAGAATGCCGCCTTTTGATGATATGATTGTCGGATTTTAACAATTGCTGTTCAGCTGCTGTTAGCTTGTATTCAGGAAATTCAATTTCTTGCATTACCCCGCTTAATCTGGCGATTTGCAAGAGCGTGTTAGCTGTGAGACCTGTGAATCTGTAAGCTGAAAAGGGAATGGGTTCTATGTGTTCAAGGAAAGTTACTGATACATCGGCGATATCCCCATCAGTTTCCCATTGCACCTTAACCGAGGTAACGCCTTTCTTCATAATACCAAGGACAATTGCTCTTCTGCCAATTATTTTGTGTTTGCAAAGACCTCCCATACGTAGTCCTCTGTCAATACCTAAAATTGTGATTCGCTTGGCATACCTCCTCTGCTATTTTACTAGTAAATTTAGCTAACACTAAACTTATTTAAGAACAAGACCCACCTCCTATTACAACCAAAGCGGGCCATACAAATTTGCAAATGTTCTCCAGATCGATACAACTCCAAGGCAACAACTTGGAACTCTCAGCCTCAGCATTGTCATCCTTTTCATCCGATTGTTTTTGCAAAATGAAGGTGTCAATCTTATTCAATCTATTGATCAAACATTCATTAACCTGAACAAACCAAGTAATATAAGTAATAGTATTTATAACAACCAAGAGCTGACTTACTTCTTCCACCCAAGTGTTTGACAAGTGTAGCTTCCTGATCAACGATATGTGCGCTTCACCTATTACAGCAGACATAGGAGCTAAATTGGGTTCACCAGGTAAGAGATTATTTTGTGTAGTGTGTGCCTTAAACACGAAAGAATATATTAAGCCACGTAAATTTTGACATATATTAAACAATTTGTTGCTAAATAAACTTTAAATGGTTACATAGGCAACATTTAAATTCATATGATTTTATACAGATCTTTCCTTTTTTGTAGTAAAAACAACATTCAGATTATTTATTAAAAAATACAACAGTACTAATAAAATCGCTTACCCTTTACTTAGCATTTTAATTTCAATCCACCTCAAATTCCAACTTACCTGCATGTCAGTTATTTTCACCTTTTCCCCAGGACTAGTACTATAAAACATCACACATGGATACAGCTCATTTGCATCAATATTTTCAAAAGCAATCCTTGGTTCTTCCCCATTCTTACCAAAACTCAACGTTTTTGAATTCATATCTAACACCACGGTAATATAATCACCTTGCGTATAACTTTGAAGACATAAATCGCGTTCTCCGTTATGATACAAGCTGCCATTATAAGCCCTGTATAACCACATATCATTTGTAGTACGGTGACTTGAATCTTTAACAGGGAACTTGGATACACCAATACATGTTCCTTCATTACCCTTATGTTCCTTGACTATTAATATTTTCCATTGATAACAACCAGATTTTATGCAATTGTTACCTAAGCCATAACCCCTACAACCTGGTTCTTTAACGAGAGTAGTCCCTCCCTCTACTGTGCAATTCGAACATTTGTCAGGATCAAAACCTATGTCATGTATGGAGATATTTTCTTCGACTTCGGGACTGTGAAGGAGATCGTTCAGATCAAAAGAATCAAAATTAGAATCGGAGTCGCTTTCTTGTGGTATGTTCCATATACTATTTGCTAGGGAATCTAACAATTCTTCAATTAGGAACTTTTGATCGGTTCTATTAATGTGGCACACTTTAAGACCAGGTAAAACAGTTTGCAGCAATTGCAAAGCTAATAATTTCGAACGTAATCCACATATTTGATTTGATCCCCTGAAAATAAATTCAGTCAAAAACAAAATCTTTTGGAACACAAGATCTCTCATACTTATCTGTAATGATTATCAATAGAATGTCAACCCATTTCTTCGAGGCCAGCAGCTTCTGAATTGCAGTACTTGAAGCTAATGTACGTAAAAATATTAGAAAACTTCCTAAATTCTTATCATAAGTACATTTTAGCCTATTCAGACTATTCTGGTTCATATACGATAACACATCAGTGGGCTTATTCTCCAGTATATCAAGTAATTGCTCATACAAGCTATCAATCACCTTTTGTATAACATTCACATTGAGTTCTTTAGAATAAATGCAACATGACATTGCTATGATGTGCATTAGTCTTGTTGAAGCAATAGTGAGCATGTGGGATTTCGATAACACTTTTGCTGCATTTACTGAAGTGTTAATAAGTTGCATTAACATCGTCATTAGATTATTTTCAATTACCAAACTTAAATCAGATGGTTTATATCTTTAAAAAAGAGAATATATGCGAATAAAACATAAAATTTCAATAAATACCAATACTTACCTCGTACACAAAGAAAATATGATAATCAACTGTAATTGTCGATTGTCTGAATTTTCCATGCGATTTCTTAAAGATGATACCAACAATTTATAAATACTATGCACCACTTTACAAATACATTCTTGCAATCTTGCTGGAGATGATTCGATGCCCTCCAGATAATGGTACTGCGTACAAGACTCCTCAGATTTAACATTGTATAATCCAAAACATCCCGATAACAATTGCTGTTGGATACAATTTAAAATAGTAGGTGTTGCCGTCGTCTGAGCTCTGACAAACAAGTCATACATCTCGGTCAAGCTCTTTAATCTACCCTCAGCTCTTTCGGTTTGTCGAATTAAAGCTATGTGGAGGACGGCAAGATCTGTACACCAACCGTTTGCAAAATCACCCTTAGTGTAAAGGATTTGCTTCTCCGCTGGCTCATTGTAAGCAAAACAAAGTAGATATCCACAGATTCTACGCAGGTAATTGAAATTTGAGTCGTCAGAAGGTTTGTAGAATTCAACATAATGTTTTTCAGAAACATTTTCATCTGAAGGGGATGAAGGCTCCGTTTCATAGTTTAATTCAACCTCTAAAATGCAAAAGAAAACCTAAAAACCTAACAAATTGAATTGTTATGAGATATATCAGATATTACACTAGGTGAAAGTAATTTACGTATAAATTCTCGATATGCAGACTTAGACAATCTAAGATTGTTAATCAAAATTTAAATAAGTTACCTTGAACATTCAATAGTATATACAGGCACCTATGCAGTATATGCTTGCAAAACAAATAGAATTCGTAATCTTCACCACTCCATGACTCATTTTTTTCTTCGTTATCATCAGAAAACTCTTTAAGCGAGCTGATTTCTTTAAATTCTTCGTCTTCCGCAAATTTAACATTACAGAATGAATTTAGCAGCTTACGGCGCAAATTCAAAACAAATCTACAATCCAAAAATGTATGCATTTACTAATAAAATTCGAAGGAAGCATCTAGTAAGCTAATTACAAAAGTAATGGGAAATTACTTATTATTAGAATCAAAAAAAGAATAGATTCTTGAATTTTAACGATCGAAAAGTGGAATTTCAAAGAAAGGAGTCCAAACGAAACAATTAACTTACTTATAAACTTCTTTCACAGCTAAATGATTCGGTGCCTTATGTAAGAGTCCAGTGTACTTCAGGCAAGTAATAAGGAATGTCCTCACAACAGTATCTAACAACTGTCCATCCTTATCATCCATATCCCATGATTCTAAGCCGGCTGTCTCCATCATCTCACCATAGAAATCATTTTCTTCGTTCTCCCGAATATCTTCTTGAAACGCGCATGCCTCATCATATTGACAAGGTAGGTTCAGAGCTAGCTTGCAGTATCCTTGCTTTATAGGATTCAATTCGCCAATTATATGGGGGATTTTTTGCGTGATATTAGAGATGACTAAAAAAGAGATTTGATGAATCAATTCTAAGGACGCTGTATATTCTTCAAGGCCGCACGAAAACAATTCATTTTTGATCCAATTTCTACAATATAGCTCTTCTTTATACAAAGGATCTCCAATTAAAAGGTTTCCTAGGCATTGCCCTATCAATAAAGAACAAGTACGCTGAAGATCAAACACCCACACCCAGGATTGGTCGGTTAACTGGCTTAAAGTAGGTGTTTCTGTTCCTGAAGAAGGATAATCATAATCATCGTGCACATCTACCGGTAGAAGTCGATTTAATTTATCTAAAGGAGTTAACATATCCAATAAATTAATTAGGAGATCTTTCAAATAACTTCCAGACATCAGTAGCATCGATGATACAATTTTGAGCATCATTGAACCAGCTAGGGAATCCATAAGGACATTGTACAGTAATTCTAAGCTGGAAGGATATGATTCAAGTATCTCGGCTGCTTTTGCATATATATTGGAAGCCAGTGGAATTAAATACTTTAAATGCTTGACAAGCACGTTGGACTCTGGTGGGATGCAAGAATCTTGAACTACCAAGGTGTAGTGACCCAAAATGTGATTCTGTAGGGACGATAACAATTTTCTCAAATGTGGAATCTGTTGGTTTTGCATATTTTGCCATTTAGCTTGAGAATTGCTCTTGACGTGTTCTCTTATGCTGTCAAGACTATTCTCCTGTAAAAATAGGCAATCCAGAAAAAACAGTGATAAGTAAAGTTTTATGATAAATACTTACAGTATACATATTGAAGGTTCTCAGCAAAGTATTCATTAATCTGTCAGTAAGGTACAAGTCATCCGCTTTGACTTTTTCGGTTACTATATTGTAGCCCAATAAAGAAGCTATGTGTGTTGGTTCTTCTAGACTGGTAATTACGATATTCAAAAG
This sequence comes from Oryctes rhinoceros, assembly GCA_020654165.1. NCBI lineage: Eukaryota > Metazoa > Arthropoda > Insecta > Coleoptera > Scarabaeidae > Oryctes > Oryctes rhinoceros. The sequence continues at coordinate 7,287,084 of JAIOKQ010000053.1, forward strand.
CATTTGCTGGCCTTGAGACAGATCAGATCCCAAAGGTAGTTGTTCAAGAAGCAATTGGACTCTCTCCTTTAATTGGGGTAGCAATAAAGATGCTCCAATATTGACAACTTCTCGTACTTTATCGTAAATATCTGTGTTTTCAGTTACATCGATCAACCTAAAGAAATCATATACAGTAAAATCTCGTTATAACGTTCCCGTTTATATCGAATTCCCGGCTATAACACTCTTTTCTGTCGATCCCTGTCCCAACAAATGAGTTTTTCAACAAAGTTTATTAGCGCTTCAATTTTCGGTTTATGGCGTCCCGATGGAGAATGAAATTAAACGTTTTTTCATTTAGTTTTGAAAATACATAGGTCAAACGAAAACAACTCTCGCTATGGTCAATGGGTTTCACGATCGTAAGTTCTATGAATTTTATGTCAATAAACGTGCCCAAGATATTTTCATAAATATTTTATACACATTTTAATAGTCACTTTTATCTATCAAAGTTCGGATAAACACTACTCACCTAAACAATATCGATCTCAACGCCTTAGCTTGACCTCCGAGCACCATATTACTCAATCCAATCGAATTGCATAGGTTCAAGTGGGTCGACAAGAGTTTCAAGCACATGAGAATAAATTCTCGATGGTCCGAAGCAATTCCAAATGGTGGCGGAGGTTTTGTATCGCCAAAATTGTCAGCGTACTTTTCAAGGAAGATCTTTATAATCTCAAACGTCCTCTCGTGGAGATCAAGGCAAAATGGGCGATGACGTAAGATCTGTTGGTTTTCGAAAGGAACTGTGGTCCATGCTAGGGAATGTGAAGTACCTGTTCGACGCAAAATTTGATGCTAGAAATGGATTTTTTTGAAGCATGAATAGCTTACCTGCGCTTATTTGCCTTATGGAAACCCCGTTAAGTCCTAGGACTTTTTGAGGTTTCAAAATAGGTCCATTTGCATGCCCTTGCCCACATTGACCCATATTATTGGTACCCCATGCGAATAATTCATTTGTTTCCGTTAAGGCAAGACAATGACTATCCCCAGCCGCTATATCTATTATACGATATGGCGTTAAATCTTGTACGAGCGTTGGGACTAAGCATAAAGTGTCTGAAGTACCTAAACCTAATGGAGGACCAGTTCCCCACGTATACACCTAAAGAAATTTAGTAAAATTGATCTTTTTAACAAACCAAGCTAATATACCTTTCCACTAGCTGTTAATGCCATCGAAAACATAGCTCCGGCACATACTTTTCGAATATTCAAACCTTGGAGAGCCTCAATCACTTTTGGTCGACATTCTTTTGCAAGCTCTCCATGTCCTAAACGACCACTATCACCTGATCCAAACGACCAGACAGTACAACCATCTTTCGATATGACCAAGGTATGAGCGCTGCCACAAGCAACCGAGCCAACATCAATTAGATCAGCAACTTGTGTTGGAATAAGTTTCAAAGCTGTATCACCATGACCTAATCTACCATGATCACTTTCACCCCATGTGTACAAGAGACCATCTTCAGTGACAGCAGCGCTATGTCGATAACCTAAGATAAGAGTAAAAAAACAAATTGAATATTAATCATTTAGAAAATCACCTCGGTTTACCTGCATGGATGCATTTGACTACCTTATCAGCAAAAGGACCTTTTACAAGTTTTGGTTGTTTATGAGTGACGTAATTTCCATGTCCTAACTTTCCGTAATCTCCATCGCCCCAACTATAGACAAAACCATCTTCAGTTAAAGCTAGAGTATGGCCATCACTGCCTTTTGAGCTGGATATCTTTTTTATATTAGTGTCCAATAACACGCGTTTGGGTAAATTATGATTAGCTGAATCGCCAAGGCCAAGTCTACCATAGCTTCCTTTCCCACAAGCACTTACCGACCCATCAAAATGTACAATGAAGGTGCAATATTGCCCAGCTTCTGCCTAAAATAAGTAAAATATTTAAGTATATGAAATTAACATGCTTAAAAGACGAAAATAAACATGATGCGTTTTAGGATTCTGTTCTAGAACCTATTTTGTTCCTTATTTGTTAAAAAACTATTTAGTGATTCAATTTATGCTTCAGAATGAATAACAATATTCCCCTCCATATTTGGAAAAAAAAAAAAAACTCAAAAAGAGCACTAAAATGCCTCAAAGTTAATATATTGGTCCTCGGTTGTTTTTTTAATAAAAGAAATAGTGTTTATTTATTATTAAATTTCTACTTGCCTGTTGTACTTGTTGAAATACTTTTGACTTTGACGGAATCATGATCCTCTCTTGTCCACCTTCAGCTAGCTGCTGTGAAGAATTACTCCCCCAAACATACAGATCGCTATTCTTAATTGATTTGCATTCACTCGAAGATTCATCCAAGGATTCTCCGCTAAATTCAACAGCCATGCTAACTAGTTTTTCCATCAGTTGTCTTGCAGCTTCATATAAAGTAATTTCTCTTGAGCTATCATCGAATTTAATACTGTTCAAACTTGTATCACCCATCATATGCTGTATGGCTCTTGTAAATTTTCTACTTCGAATTGTGAAGTTACTATCGTAAGCTGAAGCCTCCAAAGCCATTTCTATCCATTCTAAAAGATAGCGTAATGAACCCCTTTGCAAAGAGATACTTAACAAAAGCTCTGAAGCAAGTATCCTTCCTTTTATATCTGTTTGTGAGGAATTTAATACAATCTCTTTGAGAAACGCTGAAACTTTATCCAAGCATGTCATTCCTAAGCTTCCAAGGTGGATCTCATTAGAAAATGACAACGGAGGAAAATTATCGACGATATCGACAGCTGTCTGTAAAACTGGATTACACATTGAGGGTCTTCCGAGCAATAAACTATTTTCCCAGTTTTCACGTAGCAGAGAAAATAAAAATGTTAATCCTGTTTGTACTCCGAGCTCTACCAAAGCTTGTGATCCAGAAATTGGTTCGGCAGCTACAGTATTTGCATTATTCGCAGGAAGGATATTGTAAGGTTTTACATTATCCTTATCGTGGTATTTCATAATAACAGCATAGTAAATACGCTTCAGAATCAACAACCTATGTTTCAGTACTGCAGCAAATGGTGTAGACGAACATATGTTCCGTGCGAGATCTAATTGTGCAGACAATAATTTAGTGACATAATATTCTAGGTCGATTCCCGGAAGGGAATCATATTGGAAATCAGGTAAAGCTTGTACATCATTGTATGTTGATATTGATTCAGGAATCAGCCGCACTTCCTTATTTGATATCAAATTATCGAAGAGTGATTGAACAGAATCCCTTAAAGCTACGCTGTCGCAATCCTTGCTGGACCAAAAGCCGTTCGCGTGATCGGCCCATTCTGTTTCGATATTTGTGGTTACTCCGGATTCCATTCCGGAGCGGATACGGGTGACTAACTTTTCCTTCTTTATTATCGCGGAACGGTTGACATTTTATCTAAAAATGAATCGAAAACGTATAAAACTAGAGCAAAACAACAAATGTTTGACGAACACCTACGTTCTTCTGTAGAGTTTTTTCATGAAAGTAAAAAAAATTGGTAAACTAGAATTTTGTTTTGACAGATGTTAATGTTGGAATTTCGCAATGTTTACTCTATAGGCTCAATAGGTTCTCTTCTTATGGCAAACTTCGCACTTTAAATTCAAGGTAACCGAAAATATTTAAGAATATAAGACGCTTTGGGAGATTACAATTATTTAAAATGAGTGCAATCAATGCATTTAACAAAGAAATCAAAAATATGGACTTTTCAATTTGGTAGACGTGTGCTGCCATCTATTTGTGAAATGCTAGAGCGCACCTGCACAAATTTCTGCAGATATCTGGATAAAGAATTCCAGTTTTGCAAGTTTCTACTTTCATTAAAGATTTATAAATTTCTGTTTGTACATTATTACAATGATACTATTTGATCTCCTATTCTATTCTACATATATCATTAGAATGGGCCACAATGTTTGTCAAGACATAATGACACATAAAAAAAGTAAACCCTAATCAGTAAAGTTCGCCACTTTCCGTACGTTTCATGAAATTAGGAGAGACTAGATAGACTCGAGTTTATTCGTCTCATAAGAATAGGTCCGTGTTGCCTACTACTTTCCCCAGGAATCGACAAAACACTCTCTCTACTACACAATCTACTAAATAGTCTCTGCTAATTTCGCGAAACCCGCGGAAAGTGGCGATTTTTACTGATGGGTGGTATAATATACATGAGAGTAATATAATATATATATACACACCTATGTATATATATATATATAGGGATAGTACTGTCCTGGCGTGGACACAAATTAGCCCACTGTATACATCAGATTTGTAACGTATACGTATTTTGACTAAAGAAAATATTTTACCAAGATTAATTCAACATTAACAACATTAATTCAAAAATGTTACCATAACAAAATTCAAATTCGTTTTTAAAATGTTTCCAGGAACGGTAAATAATAGAAATAAAACGATAATAAATTGCATCGTATGTTATTAAAAATACAAAATTCTTACAAAAGAACATATGAATCATCTAATTATGGCAGTATACAAAAATCTCTGATATAAATAATTACATACAAAATTCTATACACAAATATTACAAAATCAAAATTTAGATTCTATAAATAATTACAAAATAATGATTAATTCTTTTATACAAACTATTTCTGAACGTTCATAATATAATTTTGTTTGTTACTAGATTCCAGCAACATGGAAGCGTCACCCATCATTCTAGCGTTGCTACGGACGAGGAATAACAGATGGCACTCTTCGTACACCGTCAGATGAACCTTAGTACAGACCAGACCGTGCAGAACAGTAGCTCGTTGAAGATCCAACCAGCGTTGAAGTGCCAACTCCCTTTCTTTTACCGTAGAGCCTAGAGCGACATCTGACGGACCCCAGAGTGAAAATTCTAATACGGACTTAACTTGAGATAAGGAAACTGCTCTTTCGTTACTTAGCAGGCTTTGAAGGAGTGTCGATAGCTTGGCGGTCGCTTGTAATCTTCTTAAGGCACTGGTGGCACACATACATAGGGTCCCTGAAGCGTCATCAGTTGATTTCCTGTTCAGGTCTTCGCCGAGCCTGAAAACAATTATTTTTTTTAAATTAAAATCGCTAAATTTAAATTTGGAGAAAAAATTTTGACTTACCCCTGCAAAACGTATAACCTATAGTGAGTATCTTTATCAACCTCCCTGCAAAGGACAAATGGTGACAAGGATAAAGGTAATTCTTCTATACCTTGGGCTTGTAGAGTTTTTAGCGCGTTAACTAGTTGTAGGAGGATGAAATTCGTGTCTTTCCAAACTTCGTCGTTGTTTGACGCCATTTTGGCTTTCAAGAGTTCCCCGTAGCTTTGGAAAGTATGCACTTGCATCCACGGTAAAACAGCTACTGTTGCTATAAAAATAAATAGGTCAGAATACAAGTGCAAACAAGATAAACATTAAAAAAATGATTGTAAATACATCATGCATGGGCTTCCTAAAGACGACAACAAAACGTCAACAACCAAATAGTATCTGTGCATGTTCCCACTTACCCTGTAAGTGTTGTACATCATTTGTTTCTTTCACCGGAACATATTTTACAGGAATTAAGTCGCTAAACTCCGTGACAGGAACCAAACTAAACATTCCCAAAGATAGCGTGCTGGAAGGTGCCGGACCAGTGCTCACGACCAGAGTGACGTGCTGCGTTCCCCATACGCCCTGGTGGAACGCCCTAGGACCTATAACAACGGGAGGAATGCTGCCTTTGATCGTGAAGTCACTCCAACGCAAATTAGAGGTGGTCTTCAGACCTCTAAGGGCTGGTTGGATGATATTGTTTTGTTGAATCTGTAATTAAAAAAAATTAATTGAAAAAACATTCTGAAACCGCAGATTTAAAAATACTTCCTTACATTTTCTAGAACTTGAGCTAATGCTTCGTGATTGGCCACCACAACAGCGCCATAGTTGTCTTCCAAGTTCTTATGGACTATACTCCTTCCTTTTCTCGAACGTAACTTGTGGGTTCGTCCATTCTGATTGACCCACTCGTGATCATCTTCAGTAACTTCAGATTCGCTCCCGCAAAAGCTGTAAGGGGCATAAATCTCCGATTCTGTTTCGCTACCGCAGTAAGTCAATGATAGCGATCGCGGTATATTTTGATACTTGAAGTAATCCCCAGAAACATCAACATTACTTTCAGATCTCTGAGATAATCCCATCTTCATCCTGTTCGCTTTGGAATTCGGGCTATTCTTATTTGAGTCGCATTCCGGTGAACTAGATCTAGCACTGCTGATGTAATCATACACATTCTCGTTCGAATCCTTACCATTTGGAACATTGATGGGTTCATAATTATTGATAGTTGATCTTTTTTGTTGCTGTGCTTCTCTTTCCCTCATGCTAGCGGTCCTGTGAGGTTTATTAGGTACTATAGCGGATCTAACTTCGCCAATATTAGCATAGACCGTCTCCGGTTTCTTTTTAATACCATTTTTATTGGTGTATTCCTTTTGCTTATTGAGAATTTCTTGGGATTTAGGTGGATGAGGTATATTGGGTTTGGCATAATGTAATTCCTCGTAATTTCGCGGCGGAGGAGGCGGTTTGGACGCTCTCTGCGGGTAATTCTCCTGTGGTGATCCGTTTTGTTTCATCATATTACAATAATCTACATTATCAATCGAATTAACAGGTTTAGCGACCACTTCCACTTTGGCACCGTTTAATTCAAGAGGGTGGACAATGACTAGTCTAGGTTTAGGCTGAGGAATCGACTCGGGTTCTTCGGATTTCGAAACTTCATTGTTCGTTTTTGGAAGATCTTTACTCGAACCCATCCTTAAAAATTTCTTTAACGAAAATCGACCTCGTTTTTCTTTTTTCTTCTCCTCGGGAGCCCCCGAGGATAGGCTATCCGTTGATAAGGATAGAGATCTTCTAGGAGCTGGTTCTGGAGTAACAGCAGTTGAATTAGCAGTAGGATTACCATTGATACCATTAGTTAAATCGGGGCTGCAGGAAGATGCTCGTTCCTTTCTTTCCTTCTCGCGCCCAAATGTCATTTCTGGATGCATAGGGTGTCTGGTATAGACTCCTACATCTTCCGCAGATGGCGGTTGTGGCGCTTTACGTTTTCCTACAGATTTGTAGATGTCAGATCCGTTGGAATCCGTCTTTTCCAATTTAGGTTTGATCACTTCACTTGATTTAATATCCGAAATGAAACTAGTCAAAATAACCGGCGGTTCGGGTGTACTCGTTGGAGATTTTCTAAGGATAATAGTAGAAGGTTTTGAAGGCACTTTAGGTTTATCGTTATTGTTTTTACTGTGCAAGAAGGACGTATGACCGTCTAGCACTGGTGGAGGTGTTAGTGGTAATGCAGGTGGTTCATTTTCCTCTGGATCTGCACGGCCGTCCGGTTCGCCAGCTTGTTCTCTAGATTCTGGGATAGAAAAACTGTCCACCTTACTATTTGGTATCACAGGAGGTAGAGGAGCTAGCTTAAGCGGAGTTACAGGAGCTTCTTTATGCTTCCCGGTAGATTTTGGGCTTTCCTTGATGGGTTCGATATGTTTTGATGCTTCATCCGTACTACTAGACGTGCTAATGATACTCTCATCGCCAGAACTTGTATCTTTACAGCTATCTAAGCTAGATTCAAGAGATGTTTGGGAAACTTCTTTCAGGATTGTTTCCTTTATTATAGGATCCTTAACAATATCCTCTTTCGAAGGGACTTTTTCTATCTTGCTAGGTGAGTTTAAAGGTTTATAACTATTACTTTTATTCTGGAGATTTTCTTTGCTACTAGAAAGTTTAAGATTTTTCGTGTTCATAAGTTCAATTTTGGCGACCGACGTCTGGTAGATAACTGGTTTATTCTCCTGGTCCCTTTTAACAACTGGAGTAGTTCTTGTTAACCCGTTTTTCCTTTCAGGAATGTTAGACTTATTCAGTTTAGTTTCCAATTTGTCGTTTTTAGTATCAATGTCGTCATTTTTATTTTTGATACTATCAATGTTTTCTTTGTTGTTAAACGCAATAATTTCGGGCTGATTGTTAGTCAAAATAACTTCTTTTTCAATCTTCTTACGACTAATGATCTGTATAGGATTCTTACTGTTCTCTAAGGTTTCTGAGATTTCGTCCAGTAGAGATTTTTCTTCTTTCTCATTTTTGGTATAAGAAGTCAAAACTACGTGGTTATTCTTGCTTTCGGCTAAGGTCTCTTTGTTATTTTTAGCTATGGGTATATGAGATACGGTTTTTTGGTATTTCCTTTGTGTGCTAGGTTCTTGGCCGAAAGGTGTTACGGAAACTAGGAGAGTCTGCTTCTTCCCCTCAGAATCAAGTTGTGGTTTTCCCAGCATAAGTTGGGTATACGACTTCTTTACTTCGTTTATTTCCTGAAGGGAACTGGCATTAAAATCCGTATTTGCCTTTGTTAATTTTTGCAATTCTTTATCCTCGTCGGCATCCCCGAGGTCCCCATCATCTTCGGGAGATGGATCGTCGTCTGAATCTTCATCTTCTTGATCTGACGACCAATCCTCGCCGCCGTAACCTATAACTTCGGATAGTTGCTTGGTGAACTCCACCGTTCTTTTGGGTCTGGTCTTTTCGCCATTTCGAATAATACCTCCAACGGCTCTATTCAAACTCACCGCTACCAGTTTCGGCTTGGTTTGATTGTGTTCGTCGCGTGATTTAAAACAGTTCGAGCATAGGTCCTTTTTCCAAGCATTTTGGACGAAATTTTGACAGATAGCTGACATGTTTACTTTGCTGTTGGCATCTCTGAAATTTTAAACAACCATATACATACGTTAATATGACACAATTACGATTTCACAAAAAACATGTTTAATGCAATAGTAGTCATTATTATAATAGAAGCGGGATTATACAAGTGCGTAGTATTCAAACGTTTTCCGGTTTTAATTGTAATGTTACCAACCTAAAGCATTCCGTTTTATGTAGATTCTGAAATGTAGAACGCAACAACGCTAGCGTAATAATAATACAAGCTGTTGTCGAATCGAAAATATATAAGAGGTGAATTAGTCATTGAGCACGAACCCGTAAAATAGCAAGCTGTACAGCTGGTAGCTATCATTAAAATAATCATATTTCGCAACATATCATACCTGTATGCTTTGTGTATATGAAAACAGCTCGCTGCTATTGTTATATGCCTCTGGCTTCCAGATGGACAATGTGGAAATCTTAATGGATGTCTTTAAAAGTTAATTTACTTCGGATTTTACGTTGTTTGAATTACAATTATGTTAGTACAGTTAAGAGCACGTTAATATTAAGTTGTTTCTTTATTCGGGGAGGATAATATATGTACAGTGAGAATCGTAATTATTAGTCCGTAGAAATACGTTTCAACAGATAATACTTAACAATGCAATGGAGTATTAGTATAGTTACATTATTTTTAAGATGTAAAATAGTTTTCTTTCAATCATCAATTCAATCAATTACTTTAATTTTTCAGCATCACCAATTTCCGTTGTATTGTATACAGTTGACTTCAATGTATCCGATTAAAAAAATCCATAATATAAGGATAAGGCATGGTGAGCGTGCTAGCCATCCTATAATACCACCCTTATTAATCCAACGATTTTGAAAGTTATAATTCAAGAACTGGTTCACTTGTACTGTTTCTTTAATCAAATTCTTATTTAGAGTGGCCCATGGTGACCAATATAAATTTGCTAATACCGACTTTCGGCTTAATACCGAAAGAAATCAAAGCCGAGTTGGATGAGTTTAATGGCACGTCTGCTTTTGAACATCGTTCTGAACGTCCAGTGGAACTACCCCGAAAATTATTGTCAGAATTTACGATATGATTTTGAATGACCGACGAATCAAAGTGCGAAAAGTGATCGTGGGCACAGGCATATAGCAAGGTACCATATTTTCAATTTTGTAACAAAAATTAAATGTGAAAAATTTTCGGCAACGTAATTGTGTTAAAATAGGCCCCTTAGTCTGTTTTGACGCTTTTCCGTCACGATCCTGGCGAGTTTCTCCATCGATACATAGCTGTGGACGAAACGTGGACGCTGCTCCTTTGTTCGGAGACAAAGGAGCAGTACTTTAACGCACCGTCAGCGAACGCCGTGAAATCGGTTTGAAAAAAGGAGAAAAGATAACTGGAAAATATAATACGTCGTTATTGGACTGGTTGAGCGAAGAAATAGATAAAAAAACGTCCTCATTTGAGAAAAAAAAAGATCCTTCTCCATTAAAACAATGCACAGGTGCACACACATGCGCGATGGCCAAAGTTATAGAATTGAAGTTCGAATTAATGCAACATCCATTGTATTCATCGCATTTGACCTCCAGTGACTTCTTCTTATTTCTAAATTTGAGAAAATGATTCAAGGGATAACGGTTCACGTAGAACAAGGAAGTCGTCGTCCGAACAAACGCCTTTCGAAGACCTTTCGAATTTTTACATTTTGAAGGGCTTAACAAATTAGAAAAACACTTGGAATTGTGTAGATTTAAGTGAAGATTGTGTTGAAAAATAAATAAAAATTTGCAAAAAATACTTTGTTTTTCTACATTTTCCTAAAGACTTAATAAACGACCCTTATATATATATGAAGTTGTCTTTTTAAATAAAAAATTGTGTTGCATTACTCATTACAAATATTTTAATTGATAATGCCAAGTTGTAATATATTACCAAAGCTCTATTTTCTTACTGATAATGTCGAATCATAATCCTCCCATCAGGATTTCAAAAACTTTACAAAAAACAAAACAGCTCTCTTTGAACTTGATTGGTTTAACTAAAATCTCTAACCTCGCATTCGTCCCTTTCTATTTTTTGAAGAGTGTAAATGATTACGCGTCAATGAAATACAAACACGAGAATTTTAGTATTTCATTTTTACCAAAAGTTAATTTCTGCACCATTAGATCCATCGCGATGTGATAGTGGTAACAGCAGTGAGAGTTGCGCTAAAGACACAAGAGTGACCCAAGTTCATGAAAAATACGTGTAGCTAGTTATTGATATATTGATATATAGTTATAGTTATTGTAGTTGAAAGTAGTCTATAAATACTCTAACGAAGAATTTCGAAAACATTTTCGTCTTCATAGGAACACCGTGAATGAGCTGATAAGTGCAGTCGGTGTGTTTTTAAGTATAGCCAGAAGCTGTATTTATAACATCATAAACTTCTAATCTTTGAGCAACAAGTACATTAAGTGGCTCACAGCAGATGGAGCTCTAAGCGATTGACTTGAAAGAAAACCGGGCCTAAAAGCCATCAGAGGAGCAAGTGATGGTTTACATCTTATTACTTGCTGACTACTAGATATTAAGAACAATACAAATAAAGTTGTTAAAGAAAATGTTTTTGTTTTAGGCAGCGTTCTAATAACACAAGCTTTGTTACTTTGTTCATTTTTGTACTAATTTTCTTTTTCCTTTATGAAACATGCTCTTTTTTATGTTCATCCTCTTCACTATCATGCTGGCTTGTTATAGTTAGAGAGGACGGACAAAGGCGGATTAAATTATTATATTCTTGGATAGACTAGACAGACTCGTGTTTTGTCGACTCTCGGGTACACCAGTAGGCTACAACACGAACCCTTTCTCATGAGGCGAATAGACGCGAGTCTATCTAGTCGCTGCAAAAAAGGAATAATTCCACCTGCCTTTGTCATCTCTAGTTACCATCGCTACCATCGATAATTAAAGTAGATGGTTACATTGGCTCGTTAAGGGTCTATAAACACACACAAGGGTTGCATGTATAAAAAAATTGCATTTCATTGAATGTGTACACATAACAATACATAAGAATATTATAGAAACACAAAATTTCTCTTCTTCCGCGGATGAAAAACAAGGTCGCCAAGAATCTACATCCAGATGAATGTACATACGTATGTGTGTAAGCAGCAGATTGGAAAGTAGTTATGAAAATGATAGTGCCTTAATAAGTGACAATTATTTAGAAATTTAATGGAAACCAGTTCATGGCGAGCTAAATTTATTAACAACAAAAAGCATATTCATATATATGTATGCGCATCACCCAACGTAGTTCCTACTCATAAAAAGATCGTATTGTAGTTAAAATTTATGTAACAAGGTCTAAGATCATTGTAAAAATTGAATAAGCAGAACTGTCGTTACGTAACAATTGATAAGATTTATCAGTTTGGTTTTCAATGCTCTAGGAATCCGTTCTTTGCTAGTGCATTCACGCTTTCGTCCAAAAGAAGAAATCTATACCACAACTAGAAAACATCGGCTTTCCATTCTTATAAATTTTCGTGCCTTATCGAAAAACGTTCGAAAAATAAAATCGTATCGACATTGTCAAACTGAATATGTGATTTATTGCTGCTCCAAATACGCGCTACAAATTGGCAGAAAGTTATAAACGTGTAAAGGAATTTTTTAACAGTATTCTTGAGGGTAGAACCAGCTAAATGCTGCGTGAGAACAAATCTAATCACATGTACTTCCGAGTGAACTAATCAATTAATTACTGTCAGTTGTGATTGGTGGTGTCAAGTAGGACGCTTAGATTTCCCCATATATTCCTGGTGTATTTCCTGCGCATGGTACAATATACTCGATATACGACGAAAATACACGAAAGAATCGAACCGTTGTAATACAGCTATATAGCTAAACGTGTCTCCTATAATATTCGACATGTGCTATGTGCTGCTGGTTTAATCTGGATAACAATTATACACAAACATTCAACTTTTCTAACTCTTTATTAAGTGAGATGCGAGTGAACATTAAAAAGGGCGTCAACATTGACTTTTTTATACACATCATAAACAGATGGCGCTTTACAGCCACTATTCAACTCTGTATCATGCAGCTTAAGAATTTGACATGGTAAATTTATAAAAGGAAACAATATAAGAACATGGTTCTTTTTGCTTTTATCGAAAGGCATACAAACGCTGAGGTGTCTATTTATAACTTCAAAGTATTTCTCAGAAGAAATTATACTTACAAGCATATAAGTGCGTGCACATTCACTTATGAGTTATGAGTAAGATTTTAGATTAGTCATATGTTTTTAGATCAGTTAATCGCTACTTTCTTTACTTAGACAGTTTGGAATTTAGGTGAGCTCGCAAGCGTAATATTTCGTTTGAACACGAGTAAATAATTTAACCCAATTTAAGGGGTTATTTTCATAACTTCCTTTTGAGGAAATAAATTATGCAAATACTCTCAAGTATATCAACAATAAAAGCTAGGTAAGCTTGTTCGCAATGTTACTCAATACTTAACTGATTAATTGAGATTTTAATTGCAATATAACCATACTGATATATTGGTATATTTAAATTCTATTCGTTCGACTTCAAGTGAAAAATATGTATGGTATGCAACAAGAGTAATTGCAAAAACAACTAATTTAAAGTATCCAACAGCTTAAATAAACAACAAAACAACAAGAAGGTCACTTGTATAGGATTCAATGCGATTTTCTTGGCAATTCTAAGTTTCATTTACTTTCACTGCAAAACATATAAACAGCTTTATACGCGATACGCGATCTCTTGATCTCTTATTTGAACGGCGTTCTGCGACGCCAAACAGAGATTCTGTGCTGGGTATCGTATGCAAACAATGGATATTGACTCTAAAATGGCATTATTATGGCTTATCATTATTTACGTAATAAACTAGTTGACCCTGTACAAGTATGTATAGCTTTGCAACATTTTCAATTATCGATGATTACTTGATTCGGATAATACAACTGTAAAATTTACAATTTTCAGCGATTTTGCCATCTTAACGGATCTTGGAAATTAGCTTTTTGTATCATTTATGTATAACTATGTATGTACTTAGGAGTTTATCGATATAATCTACAATTTACTACTGATTTAAAATTACTGCTGATAGAAAACAGCTAATCTAACGATTTCATATTGCTAACTCTTAAATAGCAAACACCCAGATTCCCCTAAACTTGCTACATTAATGATTAAACTTGACATTTTATTACGATGCGTTTAACATTAAAAAAAGTCAAAATCTTCATAAATTTTTAGTCAAATTAGCTGGTGATAATTTGCGTTATGACCCGAATGTCAAGGTCTTTCTTTAAATGAACAACATGACATATAGACGGTAAATAATAAATTTCAACGTAATTTCATATCGGTGCTGACGTCTTCTATTAAACAAATGTTGCTATCTTTAAAAATTAGCGATGCATGTAAAGATTGAGTCAGTTATGGTTATCTAATGTAAGTTCATTGTTTTGCTTATTTGCAACATAGACTTCGATTTACATTTTAAAGGGTAATGTTATTGTATATCAAACGAATTTGGTAATACCATCTTAAAATAGAAATTAAAATTAGATATAACAATGAATCCTATTTCCTCGTCATCTTGAAAGACCAATCAAATAATCGCATTTTATGAGTGCACTTTTTGTCGAAATATCTCGGTGTCTTTGTGATGAAACGATGTAATCTTAACGACGAACTTAACGATGAAATGATAAGATGCTGTAGGTTGTTGAATTCCGAAGTGTCTGGTCGTGTTTTATTGAAAATCCCCAGGATGCACAATTAGACGATTTATTTTTACTTCGTTTAATATCTTTTATATATGGATATAAAAAAAATGTATGAAAACTTTTACGAGTTCAAATATTACCTCTTCCTAGTCCGCCAAAACATCTCTCTCGCGTGTACTTCAGAGGATACCTTAATTCCAAAGGACCAGAAGTGGATAGGAGATGAGAGAAGAAAATAACTTTCACGATACCTCACGAAATATGTATACAAATCGACTGTTTGAAGGCAAGAATGACATTTAAAACGTACAGGCAGCGTAGAACATTGTTCGGAGTTCGCATACTTTCGCGGCTATGTCAACATTAAACGCGAACTCACCGGTCGTAATTCTTGAAATTTTTCACGGTATCCCGTTCTTAAATATCAGTAGGTTAAACGGACTCACCGCTCAGAATCGGTCGTAAAATTTACAGTCATATTAGCGAAATATACGAATTCACTAGGTTTATGCGGTATTGGTAGAATTTGTGATTAGCCTTACTCGTATACCGTGTGTGATAGAGAATTATTACAATATTGCAATGTTTCACTAATGTGAGTATTAAAACATACAACATATAATTGAAATTTAGAATTGAAATTTAGAATGGAAATAATTCTATGATTACGTCTGTAAATCATCACCATATGGATCTTCAGCAAGGACACAATGTGACTTCATGCAGATGTTGCTTTATACATTTTTGAAGATCAAACAATAATTACAATGACTTTAATATGTTACATGCTGCATGTTCAACTTTATGAAGTCTTGATTTTCGCATACCAAATTCTTCGTGTAATTTGATAAATCTTTTCAAGTTCATGATCCAGGAATCGCATGATCGGCATATATTTTAACGCTACATCTAGGAATATAAATTCGAATTATCCGAACAGATTCTGTCGTAGCTATAGGATTGTAAAGACACAAATGAATTTATTCTCAACGCGTTTGTAGAAAGAAATTACTTTAAAAACGAATATTTTGCACGTGAAACGAACGAGTAACGTTACTGTTTCCTTAGAATTATCGTTGGTTGGTTGTGTTAGCAATTAAATTAAATCTGCAATTTCCGCCAGTTCAATATGCAAGTTGGTATATGGTCTATATACAGACAAGGAGTTGTTAACGGTTCTTAACGAATCGATGTATGTAATGATTTTGTTAATATATTTTCTTATTTAAATACAAATACGTATGTGTGATATTACAAGACATAGGAGAGAGCTTATAACATTTAATAAAACGTCAGGGACGAGGCTAGTCGACATAAGCCGCTGCAGAATTGAAAATAGCACAGTCTAACCATACTAATAAATAACTAGAGAGGACAAAAGTAAGTGAAATCATACCTTTTTTGCAGCGACTAGACAGACTCGTGTCTATTCGTCTCGTCAGAAAGGGTTGCCCACTAGTTTTCCCGAAAGTCGACAAAATACGAATCTGTCTAGTCTCTGCAAAAAAGTAATAATTGCATCCGTCTTTGTCCTGTCTACTAATAACAGCGATAATCTTTGCAGCGGTAACGGAAGTGCATGAACAGCGATTCGATTCGCTCCGCTGCCTTATACTACAATATATTCTTCCACTTCCTTTTGAACAAAATTTAATTATACACTATAATGGTTGTTACAGATTTCCTCCGATCTATATGTGTCGTTCACTTAAATTGAAAATATCAATTAAATAAAGCATCTGAATATTACCATAAGCTCAAATGTGGACAAAACTTGAGCTATAAAAAGGCTTCACTATAACCTGCAAAATTCGACAATCTACTTTTAGATACAACGATTTCCTAAAATCAATTTTCTCTCAAAGTCCTATCTTCTCTGCTTTTTATTAAAAAAAAGTTCCATTCAAAATTTACCTGAATGCTTTACTAACTGTCAGAACAAAAATATTACGTGTGTAGTGCTCCAACTCATTTTTTTTTGAGATTCCTGTTAATATAATATAAAGCAGATTAATAATGAATGGCAGAGGAGCACTCACCGAACCTGTTGCGGTGGAGAGCAGGAGATTTCTCCAAGCAGTGGTTCAATATTTTGCGGCTTTTCTACAACGACGAGATTTAAGCTACCTACTTGCGGGAAGACACTTTCGTTGTATGTATGTTACATAGAAGGCGAACGTAACTTTTAAAAACAAAACCAAAATTGTGTCTATTACCTTCTTTCATTTTATATTAAAAATAAAACAGAACGAATTTGTTCCAAATTGTTCCAAATGTTAATGTTTTAGTTATCGGTCTTACAAAGTTTTACTCCGTTACGACAATACCTCAAATCATTTTCAGGAGCCTCCGATGTTCCGAATGTTCGTTATTTTTCCTTTAAAAAAATGTACTCTGATATTTGTATATTTATTGAAGTTACAAATGTTTTTATTGCATTCCTGGCATGAATTTTATAATGGTAACGTAATTTTACTTCAAATGCATCTTCAAGAAAGTTACATTCAATCTAAAATCTGACCCAAAAACAGAGAAACTCTTAGATCAACCACAAGAAAATTATCAGATTCTTCTGCTTTAAACAATACGATAACAACAACAAACTCAAAAGAAAAAAAAAAAACAGATGACATAATAAGATTTCTAATGTGCAACATCTGCGCGTAACAGCGTTACAATTTCAAAAGAGATTCATTAGAGAAGGAAACGTACATGGTAGTAGACTTTTGTAATTGTGGAAGGAAGTTGATTTCCCTCTATTATCGCGGTGTAACAGCAGAGAACGTCTTTTGTATTTATTTCTATTTTCCGGTGCTTGGACGCGAATCAAAAAAAAAAGCATGATATGTTTCTAAATTATACATCAACAAACAGTAAATTGAACTGATATTTTTATATAACAAAAAGTAAAAAGCACAACGTAAAAAACACTTCGAATTCCGATATAAGACAGAAATGAGTTACCGTGTACACGATTTCGGGTTTAACGTTGATTTTGAAGGGATTTAAGTTTTAATGGGTTGATGAAATTGCCAAATTACTTTTGTTATTATTGGCCCAGCAATAATAACAAAAGTAACTCTTAATTATTGCTACTAATTTCCAAATTTTCAATTGATATACCTTAAATCTTTAACATTATGTTATACTTACGATGTTTTCCCATGCAAAATAAATAATGCTTGACATCAGGAACTAATTAAAATCCATATTATCGAGTGACCTGAAACAACGAAACAGGACACCAATTAGAGAACTTATTATCATCTAACATATCACGTCTTTAATTAACACAAAAGAGGTAAACTCGCAGAGAAATTTCTTCGAAGAACTTTTGCAATTCTAACTAGCAACTCCAAATCTAATTTCTTTAAGCGAAAGACGTTAAATTGCTTTAATAAATATTCCAACGAGCCACTGTGTTACTGAACTTAATTAGGTTTATTCGAACTAGAAAATGTTAATGACATTGTTGTAGCCCACTTGATAACCAGTTTATGTATATACATATTTATGTAAGTATATAATAAAACGCGTGCGTTACTGCTTGTATAGAAAAAAAAAATTCGTTGAACCAATTCTTTAATTACATATACATATACAAATGTGTTCAAGAAGGTGCATGTGTTTATTTATACCATAAGGTTATCGCAAGAAAGCGTTATATATATATATATATAAAAAAAAAACGAGAAAATTTTGAAACCAATTAGAACTCGTATAGTTTAAATTACATGAATTAAGCTAGAAAATCCGTTCTCGTTATTCAGGTAGATTAGCATTTAAAAATAGTGAGGTATAATTACAAAATCCAGGAATAGTACGTACGTAATAAATTTCAAAGATTTTGTAAGAAAAATATATGTTTAACATTTATTTGATGTCTCATCGACGAAAATCTCAGAAATTTAAAATTAAATATCCAAATTTGTTAAAAGCTTATCGAAATTATTTCCTGTTTAGCGCTTTTAAACGCATGTAAGGTTATCTGTTTATTTTGCTTATGTTTACGTTGTTTCTATTGATTTCAATTTTATTGAAAATTTATCACTTTAACATTGAATTTCACAAAATAAATATACATTTATTGATATATTATGATACCTTTTAAGGAATAAATAAAAACTTATTGTTGGTAACTTAGTTAGTTGCGATCCAATAATTAATAGACAAGTTCCCCAACCCCGTAAATATTTGCAGAATGTTAGGTATTTCCTTATTTTTAATAAAAATTATGTGCATGTACTAATAATTTTGGAATTTATATAATGATACAATATATAGTTTACATGTAGGTCTATTTTTGTCACTTATGTTTCGCTTTCGGGTTCGCTATTCCTTGGTCACCTTCCATAACGCGAATAACCTTAACATTCTCTCGGTTATACAATATTTTTATTAGCCGGAGCAGTTTCAACAAATATCTCCAACGATCTACATAAATACTTATGGTTCGTAACAGAGTCGATTGGAAAAAAAAATCAACAAGGTCGAGCAGGTTGCCACAAGATCTGTAAGATTTACTTTCTTAAAAGAAACGTACGTTGGCTACACTGGACATAACAGTAATGCAACACAGCGCTAATGCTAATTTGAAAGCTTAGATCTGTATGCATAAAACATGGATATCTATAATGGATACATGTTGTAATTTGTAATTATCAAGCAGCTTTTCTCACACGATATCCTATTCTATTACGTATTTTTTCCTCGGTTCAACGATAAATGCCTTTACTTGTAGAACAAATGCGTAGCATTTGAATGGACAATTTTTTACGCCTCGGGCTGTTTTAACTTCCAAGAGATATCGATTTTTGTTTCACGTAAAAGGAAATACGGTATGGTGAGTGGGAATTCAATAAAATTCGAAGGACACCTTGCTTTATTTAACGGTAAATAAGCAATCTCCAATGAAAAAGAATTGAAAATTACAATATCGAAATTTAAAAATACTTAGATTGAAAAACAATAATTGATATATTGACTTAATTGAGTAAGAATTTAAAGATATAGGAAATTTTCGTCACCAACTGAGTACGTAATAATCATGCCCACGATTGACAACAAAATCAATGAATAAACAATAAGAATCTATGTAAAATGTTAGCAATTGCTGCGAGATAGTATGGCAAACAAGAAAACAAAACTAAAGTATTGGCAGGCTCATCAAAGGAGAATGATGTGAAAAAAAATCAATTTTTTTTTGAAGAATAGACGAAAGGGTCTCTTATCATTATTGTACGAAACATAAAACATGACAATAGTTCTTCATAAATTTCAGGTTCTCTAATTTAATATTATGCTCAGTTTCGTTTATCTGTTGTGCAGTACTTAGCGACTCTATTCTACCGTACCTATAAGGCAAATGTGCTTATTAAATCTGCTGCCTCTTCCCTTTCGTTTGGCCAATATAGGATTTATCATACTACATGCAATTTATAAACTTCTAACCATTTCTTCATATCCGATTTATCTTTCGTATTGCGAAGACGACTTTTACGCGTGTTTCGCGAACTAAAACATACGTTCATATCTTGGCCCCTAAAAACTTTACAAATGCCTTTCGACTGTGCTGTGAAAGAAAAGTTTCACCAATTTCTTTCCATTAGTTTCTGTCGGGATTATTTTTTTGTTTCTTTTCTTTTGCTGAAAGTAGCAGGGAGGTTAAAATTTTTCTTTTAGCGCAGCCGGTCTAAAGAAAAGCAGTACTACACGAAACAATATGAGGCACTTTTTCTTCCAATATATTTCAAACAATGACATTTTACATTTGAAATCACAGCTATGTGCAAATTGTAAATAATGCAAAAATAGAAACGTTAAACAACTCGATGTAACCGTCGAGTGGATTAAAGAGGCTTTTTTTGTCCACGTTGGGAAAGGGTGTCGTTTGACCTGGTATTAAATATGTTAACAATGTTATTTGATTCAGATATACATTATTAATTTCACCTTTCCTGTTGTAATTTTTATTAAAAATGTGTAACTAGTTTCAAAATGATGTTCGATGTTCGTTGGTTGTTCGTGACGGTACGACATGGAATAAATATTATGGGCGCATCTTTTGGTCATTTGGGTTTATATCTAGATGCATAAATGATGAAAAGATATGAATTTCGTAGACTGCGACAGTGTCTTTAAAGTATTTAGCGGTGATTTTCGACACACAGGTCATCATTTTATGTGACCTGCTAATCTTATTGACAAGTAGGTACAACATGTCCATTAAGAGCCATAAATGATCTAATTACAGAAACAACAAATTAACCTATACGCCTGGGAGTTGCAATATTTTTAAGCCTATCCAGAAGAAAATATATTCAATGATACTTAATTGAAGACGCTTTTAGAACGGAAGGTTAATATCGAACGAATAATGAATATGTGATGGTAGATTAGAATCTCTGGAAACAAGAGAAAATGAAACACCCAAAAATTACGTTACACTAAATTACTAACATCATCCCCAGAATCAACGAAAAATAACTTACGATCGCTATCGAAAAAAAGAGGACCTTAGTAGCGCTATCTCAGCGTCTCGATTTTAAAAAGAAAATGTAATGGGTTGGAAAAACCCTCGCGGTTTAGGCTTTCATTTAGGTTTTTGGTCTACTACAATAAAAGCTGGTTGCCGAAATCCTTTCTACGTTACGTAAAATCTTCGCGAGCAAGAAGAACGAAAGTTAAGGAAGAAAGAAGAATAGAGGGAAAATAGGATAAACCAACGTCTACCGATGCTGGCGGCGAACGCGATTCTTCCTCTTGCCCGTTTAGACGATGTGATAGGCCCTGCGAATCTGAAACGCTTCAGACGCTACAAAGAAGACTAAAACAATGCGAACAATCGTATAGTACCTAGAATTTCGTATTTCGAGTATAGTATTTGTTTATTCTGTTGCACTGGGGAATAGAGGAGATTATAAAAGATCTAGAAAAAATGTTACGACTGTATAAAAAGAAACATAAGTAAAGATACGTTGTAATGTATTTATAAGGAGTAAGGATAAATAATTATATTTGAGATATTTTTCTATTTTTACTAATATGGTTATATCCTCTAGGTGCACCAAATTTTTTATTTCTTTTGGTGAATATCCTTGGCTAGAGAAAATATTAAATTTTTAGTTATTTACTACTATCAGCGTATATTTATTTCTTTTCAATTAAAATGTTTGCGAAAAGCGTACAAGGCCGTGTACCACCCTCTAATATTAGTATCGTTAGAATCGATTAACCTTACCGTGAGTAACAACAAAATGTTTAACACAAATTAAAGGAATTAAGGTGGAAATAACAAGCATAGACTTTCGGTAACTGTTAATTAGACGAAACACGATAAAAACTTTAATTTCATACTTAATCGTAATCGCCGCGCCATCTACCGATCATCTTACAGATTTGAATTCATTTCCAGATCTTTGTTTGGCTACATTTGCTAAAAGATTTCACCCAAAATTGCGAATCTTATTTGGTCCCCCGGTACATTTCAGTGCACACGGTACTGTCAATTTATACCACAATACTAAATTTGCACATACCAACATCCATATTTCATGACATGCCTTAAATAAATTCACCCGATGGTCGAATATGGTAAGTAGGAACATTGTTTAATTATGAAACCTTACGCAAATTACGTTCGGAATACTAAATTAGGCTATTTGAAATGTGTAACCTCAAAAGAGACCGACACGCATATACTACTTAACAATCCAAGAATCGAACTGAACCATTTCATGTTGGAGCTGAAACACTTTCGCCCAGAGGTATTTTCAAGTTCATGCAGAATAGAGAAGAGCATATATCTTCTCCAATATAATTATATGCAGGTATAAGGTATTCCCAAGCCGATGTTATAATGGGAAACGTATACATATAAACAGAAAATATTTTGTTATTCTTCACAAAGGATAACTTTCACGCGAAGAAAGCAAGCATTTGTTTATTTTTTTAATGCGTGAGAAGAACGGCTTTGTATATTAAAATGGATGGTATATACTATTTTTCACACATGATGTTCGTGTTTGTGATTTTCGTCGACAGGGAAAGTAATTTAATAGTGAGTTCGAAAATTTGGAAATGCAATATTAAATTCTTTCTTTAGTTTTCTTACTTTTGAATCCATTCCGGATATGTAGCACGTCGATATGTTTCTATCTTTACTTTCCTTGGTCATATTCGGTAATAACATTTCTAATTTCTAACTTTAAGCCTTGTCACATACCATCCAGGCATCCATAGAGAGAAACAACTACTGAAACGGCTTAATTGGTAACAACTACTTAATTTCACTTTTATCATGTAAGCGTATCAGTAGATCGATCTCTCCGTTTTAAAATGGTTCCTTTACGATAACCAAACATTACTATATACTTCGCAATATTCATTTTAAAATAACATCGCGTAGTTACGTTAACAACATCAACAAACAAAAACAAAATACCGAATTAAATTCTGTTCTATTTACTAGATCTTTATATTAATTTATGGCCCGTAATAGCGACCAGCTATAAAACCATTTCATCCATGAAATAAATTAATTTCCGAGAGGGTAATTAGACCTATAAACCAACAATACCGCAGGGTATTACAGAAAGGGACAAAAGCTGTTCATGCCCCAAGATAAATTGGCTGAACGTAGCGGTCTCGAGCAGTAATTGTAATTGTCCATTATAATACGTAGTTGAATGTGTTCTGCGATAAAATATCGCTTCAATTACGACCGCGTCTTTCTGCCGATGGTTTAAAGGCTCACCGCTTTACCGCTTAGCCTACTGGCTGATTAAAATAAGATTGTCCGTATCCTATGACCGAGTTATTTATTGTAAAAGCTAATTAAATGGGGTTATTTTAATGATTTTTACTTGTAATCACTGGTTTTTAAGATCACTTACAGCGAAGACGTTATTTTGAGACAAACATATTTACGCAACCAGAAAATGTAATATATAGCCTATATGCTAGCGACCTATTATTCTGCAGTTGGTGATATTGATAGAAGATACTATCACAATCACAACAAAAATCAAGATCTCTATTCTAGGCAACTGGTACTGATTCTATCTTATTTTAAAAATAATTTATAAAACGCATCTTTCCCTATGCATTGCATCTTTTTTATTTTGTAAACACCGAGTGCATGTAATTAGGTTATCGTGGGAACGAGTGGTAGAACCCGTCTTTAGTAGTCATTACACTTGACATGGATCTTGTATTTTTATCTCCGCCGCTATTACGGCTTCCATTGTTTCCGAAACCTTTTAGAAATATCGGTTTCAATTGGTCTTTGGTGAATTATAAAGCTATTTGAAAAGCATTTATCATGTAAATTATACGTCATTAGTGTCATTACGTTGATTTGTGCATCAATGATATAAGGAAATCATCGCCAGCGACGAGGCAAACTATAATTTTCTAAAATATCACCTCTCGCCACAATGGTAATGAGATAATGCGTTCATATTGTTTTCAAACACTTCCTTTTCACTTTCTACAAATATATAATGTCTGTAAAATACCAATAACAACGATGCTAATGAATTTTAATTGTATGTAACCAAAGAATTCACACACTTTCACGTTGGAAGTAAGCTAAACTGTAATCGGTAGTATGGATCATGAATTTACGTGCGTTTCGGTAAAAGTTTATACTACTACGTTGTTTTCGAGTTCTTGGATAAAAATACAACGCAGTTAGTACACTCTGTAGACTTTTTATACAGATATTCTTTTTAAGGATAGTATCTTTTTACCTGCTGTTGTTATTTTTCTTTTACTTAACTCTCTGTCTACATCCCTTCAATTTTAATGTAAAAGGCTTTAGATTAATGATACATTAGAGATTTTATTTTTGGTGTAATTGTATGACTCGTTTGCATTTTAGCAAAGATGGTGTTAGGGTTACAAGTTGTTGTCATAAATATTAAAGAGTTAGGAACAAGATTTTTCTCCTCGCCTTTATCAAACCTTCTTTTCTGGTTATTTTACCTTTGGTGGCCAACTTCGTTTAGAATAGTCCAAGGCTTTGCAGAGTACCGGCTCCTTTTATGTATAATGAATTACATCATCTCCGAAAATAACTTTTACCGTGTAATAATCGTCATTTAGGTGTTTGATTTCGTCTACATCGATTCTGTCTGATGACGGCCAACATGAGAGAACATCAACATAATCAGTGTCTAAGCCTTCGCGATATTTCATAATCATAGCTGGATAAAATTAAAGCCCATCGGGTTAACCTTACTACCGCTATTGTTCAAATCTTTGACTTTTTCTCTGTCGGCCTCTTAGGCTTGTGGACACATATTAGTGTGAACTTTCGTCTAAATAGGAAAATATGTAATTTGCCAAATTTGACAAATGCTTCTCGCTAAATATGAGCATAGTTTGCCGTTGCTTTTGAAAAATGTCGAAGATGTAAAAGCACAGCTTCACAACTATATGGCGATGCGTCGGTCGTAACAATATTGTGGATTGGAGTGGACCAAGATGGGACTTTCTAGAAGCAATCTTTTGCTTCATCAGATACCTCCATGTGTATGTTTGACCCGTCATTTCTAGGTCATAGAGAAGAACTAGACGAATACCACAATTTGATTTTCTTTTATTCCAACGCGGATTTCTCTGTTTCCCCTCGGAAACTGATTTTCTTTGTTTTTTGTTTACACTTTTGATACTCCAAAAGCACGTGGTTCATTTTCTTTTTAATTTCTATTGCTCGTCGCCAATTCTTTTGTGTTTTTGGGTAAAAATACAACATACTTATTTCACACTAGTTTGTTGTCAACTTTAGATTAAAATTTAGATTCTTCTTAAAATATTATCTCCTTTTATCTACTGTCGTTACGTTTTACCCGCCCGCCCTCTATATCAATATATGATAATTGTCATTTGAAGAAATTTAATCCTAAAAATCTAAAGTAATATTTCCTCACACGTCATCAATATACTAAATTTATCTCGTAATTTTCGTATATGAAGCTATCATCAATCCATTGCCTGAACCTCATCACAATAAACCCGTTTTGCCTTGACTGAAGGCGATGAAAATTTTGTTTAGTCTGTGTGAACGGGTCACACGCCGCGAACAGACGCTTAAGAAGAGAAGGAACAGTTATATCAGATTTCACTGCTAAAGCAATGAACACCGTATGGTAACTATACGTATACCTGCATGTTAGTATACGACTGGATATAAAACAGAAGCTGTTTCGGTCATAAGGTTAAGGTTATATGCATCTATTGTTCGTGAATCTTGTCTAACTTACGCGTTGTGTTAATGTGTTGTAATAAGCTTTTTAAGACGGAAATAAATTAATAGAGAGAAAATAAAAGGAAAGGAAGAGCAAGGAAAATACGGATGGGTAGAATAAAAGAGATAGGTTTGAAGAGAGAAAAAATAAAATAAGACATGGGAGAACTAGCCAGAGATGGAGAGAGAGGGAAGAATGAAAGCAGTGGGTTCGATACAATATTCGCCGATTGTGACAGTTTTTGAGACCTTACTTACCTTCAAAGTATTTGTTTCTCGTCAGAAGTGCAGTTCTGGCCATTATTAATATTATAACCAGTGCATTGTATTTTTCGGTGGGCCTGTTTGCGAGGATTTGTTTGTTAGTAACCCAAAGATAATAAGATAAAAGAAATAGATTTCTGATATCTTTTAACGTGAAGACTGATTTTGTTTTATCACCACGTTAGACGTTTAAAATCTGAAAATTATTAACGGGTAAAAAGACAAAAAACAAAACAAGCACTTTTTCGATCACTTATTGCATAAAATATTTAAATCGCTGTGGTTTGGTTATGAGCAATTAATTGTCATCTGTAATAATGTGTCATATAAGTCATAAATGTGCCGTTTCTGCGACATTTTCGAAAACTTTAAACGCTCGTATCTTCCGAACCGTTTGAGCTAGCGGGCCGAAATTTCAAGGGGAACATAGGCGGTCATAGGGCCATCGATTAGCACCGTTGGATCGACGAAATCGCACACTGTCGATTTTGGCTCTTTCAAAAATTTCATCATTTTTGGCTCAATAATTATGAGCGATTAAACTCTGAAATTCTTAATTTTACTAATTATATTTAATCCTTATAAGACTTTTGGGTTTTCAAAGATCTGAGCATGAGCTCTTTGTACTTGCGCTTATTCAAAATGCTTCATACAAAAAACTTGGAGAAAAGTCAAATTTTTATTTTAATTAGACGTAAATTCATTACACTACTGTGAATTCTATATTTTATATATGTGTTATATAACAAAATTGAACAAAAAATTGCTTGTTTTTTTGCTAATTAATAATCTTCCCCTATTTAAAATGTGTAACATGGTGACAACCCAAAATTGATTTGCAGGTCAAATGATATCAGAGACCTATTCCTTACATTTATAAACATTAATTCTTGCTATACTTACAAAAACCCCCAAGTTAACTTTCTAGTACATTTTTGAACTGAGCGCTTATTTGTATAGTGTTCGCGAAAAAGGCTGCATCATGTAAGACCTTTTTCTTTATTTATTTAGTCAGGCATCAATACGTAAATGTTATTTCATATATCAAAAAATGCAAATAATTTGGCGAAATATCAATAAATGAAAAAGTTATTTGCATCTACTTAGAGATTCAATGTCCAAAGTTTATTTTCTTCGTCAGTACCAATTGGAAATCGGGGGTTCGTCTTAAGAAAAAGAAAATCTAATTTGTTTTTTTTTAAGAATGTTTTAATTTTGCCAAATTAAATTCTTTGCGTAAAAAAATTAAAAATGATTAAAAGAAATTTTCCTTCAAGAAATCTTTCCCGATAAATTCTTCCTCGAGATCTTAAAAAGTTAATAAATGATATTGTCTATTCTTAGAGTGACAGTTGTTTATATTTGGTCCAGTTTGAACAATAAAAATTTTTAAGTGAAATTTATGTATTGATATGAAAACGATGGAATACACATTTTTGCAAATTTTTTTATTGATTTTTTAATGATGCTTGGACAAATTACAAATTCGGTTACTTTAAAACTAAAGAAATAGAAATAGTTTCCGTATGATACAGGCTTTTTTGTGAACACTATATAATTTTTTAATTGCTTTTAGTACGCATGCGGTGCCACCAAACAAAATTTTGTTCAAAAACGTCAAATAAGTCACGAATATAACTTAGAAGGAGCACATTTTGAGCAGATTTCTAAGTTCTTCCTTTTCAATTGCAAAAAAAAAGAATGAACATGTGTATTATTCGAAAATATAACTTAAAAAAGATATTAACTTAGGATCTGGAATAAGTTATATACAAAAACCTGCTTTTACGACAATCGATTCTAGAAGACCAGTATCTCCAATTAACGCAGGCACTATGTAGGTCAATGTAACGTGCCTCTTCAGTACTTTGAAAGATGCACGGAAATTGGGCGGTGATTGTTTATAAAGTATTCTACAAAATTATTGAATCTGCTGCAAACCAACAAACTCTAATCAGTAGCAAGCGAGTTTACGTATTAATTTTCATCTAAAATATTGTAGTATAATTTAGAATTCCTGAAAGAAATTTAAGGGGATCCTAAGATAAAGCGAGTAATAATAGGGTTCGTCGAATAATTCACGGGATTATCGACTATTTGAGAATTAGTAAAAAAAAATCAAATCAGAAAATGTCAATAATCGTAAATATAGCGAATTTTTAACTCAACGACTTAAAAAGTAAAATTTATACAAATTTTTTGAGATAAAGAAAGAGTTTCCAATACACCAACAGAGATATATTCTCTCATTTATCTTACTGCTAAACGATCAACTAGCCATTTCCATCTCCCACTCCTCTCCTATACATCCTATAACCTAGACACATTGAACAACTTTCAATTCGTTTTTAATTAAATGATTTATAAAAGGTTGCTGGAGCCGGCAAACAGCAAACACCACTCCTATATCACGTTCCATTGCATTCTACCACTTACAACGTCTCTGTCTCCACTAATATAACAGTAACGCTATAATAACTGTGCTTCATGTTTTAAACCGGTAGAGTACGATATAGATATAAGAGACATGTGTACTTAGTTATAGATATCGAATAGGTGTAAATACGTTTGTAGATTTCCCAATAAAAATGACGTATATTTGAGACATGCCGATGCCAAAAGCCACTCCTGATTGTCTTAAAATAACTACCTGACTATTATATTCAGGAAAATTCCTGCTACTTTTTTTTTAACGAGAAAAAGTTGCTATCTAAGTCTATTGCCAAATGAATATTCATTAGAATCTATCAGCAATTTATTTAAATTTATTTCAACAAGAATGTGAACGCGCATGTGTGCGAGATTCATGTGGCAATACTATAAGAATTCAATGTTAGAATTATGTTGAATAGGTTCTAGTGTCTTAATTACATAATTAAAAGTAAGAAAAAAAATCGCTGAAATTTATCAAGATTTCACTCTTTACAATCCATTAAATTCTAGATATCGAATAATTTCATTAAGTTGATGATAAGGTTAATTTGGACTTCCGAAACACAAGAGGAAGTCATTTAAAGTTTGTTATCCTTACACTAACATGTAATGTTACCATCTGTTATAAATTATAAATGTTGTAAAGACGACCATTGAAATGGAAAGTAAGCGTGCACGGTTAATTTTTATTTCTCTTGCATTAATATCATTGAATGCAGGTTATGTTATGACGACGTTAATTACGCAGTGATGCCAACATATCGTCGAACGGTTTATACGCCGCAGAGTCTAGTTAAGTGTGGAAACAATTTATATATAACGTAATATACGCTGCATTTCCTTGAGACAGACTTTTTCGAAAACGGTATCTGAAACGATTTCCGCGAAACGTTTCTATATACGGCCGCTCTCTAAGAAACTAGAGTAATAGACAAGTATTATTTAGAAAATTACTGTTCAAATAGTACCGCTTCCGGTTACTTATTACGTCCTATTTCTGAAGTTCGATCGGAGACATTATGTTTGCCTTTTGCATTTTCGATACGGTTTGGCATAGCGTGCGGTTCGTTCAACTTGACTTTTCTATTTTAAGAAAGAATAGATTTAAATCACTAGAAGATGGGGTCCTAGAATTTGGTTTAAAAATGGATCTTTGAGATAAGCTTCGAATAGGAAACGTGTTTTGATTTTGCTCTATTTCAGCTCTAATTATAATTTCTGGATGTCGGTTGATTTTTTTTTTTTAATTTCATTTAAGCTCCAAGATCTTAGCAGACATAAAACAGCTTTGATGCATTGATTTTGTTTCTTAAGCATTTCGTTTTTTTTTAAGCTGAAAAAAAACATAAAATGTAAATACAGATAGCTTTTTTACCGGCATATTTATACAGTCCTATCTTATGTATAATTGGCGGAAATTTTAAAACTAATCTTACATAAATATTACGTTTCACAATATTGTAAACACGCTTGCTTTCAACCAGCGTACTGCAGTTTTAACGCAGGCTAATAAAATACGATGTATCTTGCTTAGCATTTACCAACGTCCTTCTCAAGAACATTCCCATATTCTTTTTACTAGGAAATCCATTCTATTATTGTGTGGCAATTCTTCTAACCTTTGTTAAATTAGCATTTTCTTTATAGATACAGGTTGTAAGAGAATTCCAAAGTTATGTACGTATATTAATATAATGTTCGTTATTTCTTATAAAAGTAAAAGTAAAACGTACAAAATATGTTTAAACCGATCTCTAATAATAAGTACAATTCGTCTTGTAACAAAAACAAGTCAGTGTCATATTTCATCCAGACCAGAGAATGACATTCAATATCGAACATGTGGCTTACAGAATAGAAAAATCATAATTACAAGAAATATAGCATTATCTTTGATGTACGCGATAATAACATATGTTATAAATATTGTTCTTGCATACATTTCAAACCGCTGGCTTAACCGATAAAATTAGATGAATATTAAAGGTCGTTATATGAAAAAAGATGTAACCATGTCCTCACAGTCAAACCAAATACGCAACGTTCAAATTGGTTACTCCCATTTATATTAGTCTTCATATTCGGAATGTTTCCACCGACTAATAATTAATGGATGTTTTAATTTGTCTAAATATTATTGTGGGTATATGTTTACGTAATACTAATACTCCGGTGTCACCTCTTTTCCTGTAATTTCAAATATTATCAAGGTAATATAAAAAATAAAATTAAGGAACCGTTAGTTATATGTTTTGTAACCAAAACAAGTTTTAAATCGAAGGAAAATTTTCCAAAAATACTTACATTTCCTAAAACCATAAATAGCTTTTATAACGTTGGTATTTAAATGAGTTTGAATCAAGAAGGAAAATGAATATAAGCTATTTAACGTTAAAATTCGTATATACACGTATACGGTAATGCTTTTACTTTGGTAAAAGTAAAGAATATCGACATTTTTATTTTTTGGCAATTGAGAAATTCTCCTTCATAAACGCTACATGCTTTATATGTTTCAATCGAAACTCAACTAGTTCAGATTAATTTACACTAACACAATTCTAAACATTAATTTGAATTGTTCAAATAACCACCTTCTTACTTGAAAATATAACTAGACAAAGTTGCCTTAGATGATGGACGATAGAATTAGCGTAATTTAAAATATGTTTGATGACTTTTTCCCGTTTAATTTATATTCATATCCAAATACATGCCCAAACAATTTACTTTTGATGTAGCGCGATGCTAGGTCGCTGAAGTTGAAATTCTATGCTCTCTAATGACTAGAGATGACAAAGGCAGGTGGAATTATTAATTTTTGTAGCGACTAGATAGACTCGTGTCTATTCGCTTCATGAGAATGAATTCGTGTTCCCCCGAGAAGTCGACAAGACACGAGTTTGTCTAGTCTCTGCAAAAAAGTAATAATGACATTTTATACCACATACAGTTGATATCATATTTAGATTTGCCTAAAATTTGTCTTTTGTAGAAATATTTTATATTAATTTGACAGTTTTAGGAAGAAGGAAATTCGATACGAAAGAAGTAATAGTCCGTTTTCGCCACGACCGTCGTCGACTGAACTTCTAATAATATCCCCCTAATACCCATTACCTAAAAAATGTGAGAATGGCGCTGTTGACAAATAACCTCAACATTGCAGTACACGCCACAAATATCCACACTTCCTTCTTATAAAAAAATAGATTGTTCTTTACGCTTGTACAACAACAACAGCTCGTTTACATGAAAAATTTCAATTAAACTTTTATACCGCGGCAATTTCAATTACACGCATTATTGACAAGGACTGAATTCATTCATTGTTTTCGTTTATTTGTTACGTAAACGTCAATTTCTTGCAGTAAATTGCGGGAAAATACGTTGCTTTCGTGCTTAATCCTTTTTCTAACTTAATTCTGCAGCTGTCTTCGTTCTAATCGGATCAACCCACTATCGCCGCCAACTTAAAAATTACATAATAATGGTTTTCGTTTGGTTTTTTATCTCAATTGTTAGATAATAAGAACGTTTCAATATGAAATGCACATTTTATTTAAATCTCCAACGGATAAATATTGTTTTTTATCATAATAATTAGTTTTATTGCGTTATATGCATCACTAACAACTTTATGCTTTATTAATAAGCGTTACTGGATAAACTCGACGATAAAACGTAATATTCTATGGAGCATGACCTATGATATCTAGAGGAAGTAAAAGGATTTCTTACGTAAGTGATTTTTCGCCGTGAGCTAGTCGGCTAGTAGATTGCAACAGGTAATTAGGTACACGGAACATAGTTCCTCTTATTCAACAATTTAAAACATCTTTATATTCTGTTTAAATGCAATATCCTCTTTTATTACGTTTATCTAACAATGGGTAAAAAGATTCTGATCGTCTAGCACGTTTAAGAATCATAAAAGAGCATTTTCAATGCGTTACAAATGTTACATGCGAACGAAGACCAACTCTATGATCGAACTTCTTTCGTATATAATTGTCTCTTTTGTAATTCTTTGTAGCAGGACAAGCTGAATACATGTTTTTTAACAAAATAAAAAGGAAGCGCTAATTTGTATTCAATGCCAGTACTTTTGTAACACTCGCCGGTCTGACCTGTAACTCTTACGTAAACTTCACAGGTGATGGATTATTTTCATGGCACGTCAAAGAGATAACAGTATAGAAGCATACCCATACAGGAATAATAGGTTGTTGCTTTAATTGAGACAGAGTCGGACTTACTATAGTTTATTTCATTTAATAGAAAAAACAAAAAAACATTGATACATAACATCGTCCGTCCGATACTTGTAGCTATTTTCACATATTAGATACTGTTTAAAAAAAATTTTAAGATACTAAACCACTGCTGTCCGTATTTCTTTTTTTTTTCTCTCATAAACATCAAGATTTTGTAACAAAGGGGACTCCTTATAAGCAATTATCTGTGGAATTTCGAATCTCACATAAAGTTATATACCAGAACGTAACTAACTTAATGCTGATAGATAGCGTTAAAATTAAATCAAAAAGACCGTTTTCGAAAGATCGAAGATAGCATTTGCGCAAAGGTCACAGTACTGTACAAGTCATACAGCGTTACGAGTTCATTAATACGTCATTATCTATGATCTATAAAGTGTTCTTGACGAGAGGGCACGTTGTGCAGGATCTTTTTCGTATCTTCGTGAACGGGACGTTTCATGAACTTGAAGAGTTAATTTCGCGTCGCATTTTTAGCTTTGTTAGCTTCTCTCGCACCACATCATCGTGAAGCATTACTGTCTTTTCTTGTTCTTTCTGCGTCTTTTTTTTTGGAACTGTCTTAGTGAACCGTGACATCTATATTCATACCGAACAAGTTCAATGGACTCGGGAATACGGTGGGGTCCGACAGACGTGTGCTTACTGCCTGTCCCTCGTCTATTTCTGCACGAGATATATTCATAACGTTTAAACATCTCTTAAAAGGGACCATTATGCGTGTTCTCTATGCGTGTACGTAATGTATCTATGGTAGGCTTCAATTAGGATTTATCCACTATAAAAGCCGTCATACGTTGATTGCATAGCGGTTAAGTGCGTTGGCGATGTATTATTTGATTGATGATTGGTTTCTGTTTAACTCTCCAATCCTCGGATTCCATCGCTTGAGGTTGTTAGTACTATTAAGACAATTGATGTTAAGCATTATAAAGTAACTTATGCCCGTTTGTATTGCAACATTTAAGTTTAAGTATAGTTTATGACACTACGTAAGAGTTACGTTAAGCTTCACAGAGCATCAATGTGAACCACAAAAATTTCGGTAAAGCAACACACGCCCTGTTTTGGGAATAGGACACAGGACACAGTTTTATTCTTGATGGTTTGTTGCACCATCTCACACGGAGGTTCCGCGTTTCGCCACCCACGTAAGACTGTAAAGGTATGGATGATAAACTTGACCGGCGACGTTTTGTTTGTGCGTGCTTTGTTTAAAAAGGTTCCCGGAATCAATACATGGTATTGTTACAAAGAAAGATGCATCGGATTGTTTTTAAATGAACTACATTGAGAGCTTAAGTAGATAGCGTATGTCTGACAGCATCAAATCAAGTAACGTTTCCTTTCTACAAAATAGAGCAAAAGAAAACTTTTGAAATTCCTCCCTAACATAAAATTAAAGAGTGAAATACGTTTCTTGAAACTTACCCGAAATTACCATAAATCAGAGATAAAATTTAAGTAAATAAAATAACCAATTAAACAAATGGAGGATAGGATTAAATTAAGAGACACTTCAAATTTCTATATCGTATTCCGCATTACTCTCGTAATCGCTTCGCAAGTACACTTTTGTGATCTTTTGCTTACTGATAAGACTGGAAAATTCGATCAAAGGGGTTCCAGTACACGCACCATAACATATACAACGGATTTTCTTTTTCAATCTGACGTTTCGTCCACGCTTAACTACTGTAATTACGGCGTTGATCTCTTTTTCGTTATGTTCCCGCACAAATGGAAGATACCTGTGCAACGGTGTCCGAGATGATAGCTCCCTGCTGGAATTGTATTTATTCCAGAAGTCGTGAAACGTTTTTTATCTAATGGAAGAAGTTCTAACCCGTACTCCAAAAACATGGACAGCCTCTCTCGATGGCACACCACTTTTTCGAATTATGTGCTGTATACTATTAACATTCTTTGTACAAGCGTATGTGTGCTAGCAGAATAACGGTTTATCGCAAACTTTACACGCTATTTTAGCACCCTGATGGTATGAATCCGGAGATTCACTCACCAATATACTTTCTTATGTTTTCAAGCGACTATCGCTTTTTGCGCTTCTGCACACCCGACATATTCGACTAATTCGTGTGGAAACCCAAGATAAAATAGATATACAGACACGCTAGCCCACTGTAACAATAAATCTGTATACCTGAGTCGAAACAATAGATTTAAAAGGTAAATAAACCAACTTGACCAAGTAAAATAAAGCTAAATAATAATTAAATAATTGTTCTATTCCAGCCAACTGTTCGAACTAAATAAGGTTGGGATATCTTAAGTAATAGTTATTACTAATAACTTATTAGTAGAGACGACAAAGGCAAGTAGAATTATTCGTTTTTGCAACGACTAGATAGACTAGTGTCTATTCGCCTCATGAGAACGGATTCGTGTTGCCCCGAGAGTCGGTAAAACACGAGTCTGTCTAGTCTCCGCAGAAAAGTAATAATTTCATCCGTTTTTGTCCTCTCTAGTTATCAGCGCATAACGTGCTTCCCGTATTTAACATTATTCATGAATGGCATGACGATATTTAATGAAGTATAACTTTCTTCGACGTATTAAGCATAATATCCAGCTGTACCCGCCGACATCTTAGTGTTTTATTCAATAAAATGTCTACAATGTCCCATAAACAACAGCGATACAGAAATTTAATTATATTTACAGCATCTCTTATCTTACAATTTTAATTTAACGGTTGACAGTTTTATCTGGGTTTGTCCTTTAAACAATGAGCTAGTCCGAATGAACCTATGAAATATACGGTTGTCACTTATATCCTATCATTATTCTCGAGATAACTAAGGTTTCTTAAATACTTAGCCCGTACACTGCATTCAGAATTAAGTAACCTTTAACAATATAAAGATCTTTAAAGTATTCTTAAAAGAAAAGATGACCAGCAAATTAAAGCCTCAATTCGCAATATCACTAATCTTATCTATAGAAATCCCTTGATTGTAAACGACACCGTAACTTTTATTAAATTAAGTCAAGAGCCATGACATTCCTGAAATTTTCCTTTCCTCCTTCTTTTATTTTTTCCTAATTAAATAACATGCCATAATAATAATGAAGTCTTTGTTTTTTCTCATTCAACAACTCGAATCCGAACGGATTTTTGCAAGGTCTCAGCGTCTAACATTAATTATTCGCATTTATTTTGCATTAATTTATGTTGGAGGCATGGCTGCGTACATACTAAAACTAACGAGTCTAATCACCTAATGGGTATCTTTTTTAAATAAGATGTAATTTATACAAATTACGTAATTTGTACCTACCTGCGCTAAATATATTGCCTTATTTGCCAAAAATAATTCAAGGACTTTTTAAAGAAAAAGCCGGAATTTAATGGCACTAAACATTTGTTTACAGATGAAATTGAATATTTGCTTTGCTTATGTTTTTTTTTTTTTTGTAGAACTACATAAACCACACTAATACAATTTTGTAACTTCCTGACACAAGACTACGTAGCGGCATAACGTAATTCGGCGACTAATTTAAGATTAGCAGAGCATTGGATAATCTAACAAGTGTTAAATGTAAAAGTTTATTAACATATGGATTTTTATGTTACCGAACTCCGAGTTTATAGCATCTTATTTTAATAAGATAATATCGATCGATGCGTTACGCTGTATCTCGAAGTTTTTCTTGCTTTTCCATAAAAATGTATAATAATCGTTGCTGTGAGAACGTACTCAGTAGCACAAGACATCGTCACCATAAAAAGAAAACAAAGAAAAAAAAACTAACATAAAAAAAACTGTTTATAATCCTGTCGCATTTAAATGATTCATTTGTGAACATATGGCGTTTAACTAAACATTATATTGGGATATATCTATATATAGCCACATAAACACATATACTACAATAAAATAAGTGCTGCAATCTTAATGCCGTAATTCTAGCTGCCGACTTTAGTTTCTATTCTGGTTGTGGATTCCTAGAAGTCGTTCTTTACCCAAAAGACCATTAAGAACGTCTAGTTGGCGGAGCGACAACTAGAGGAAGCGTTGCTAAATATAAAAATTGTAAGAAAAATGTCGAAAATCGACGACCACAAATATATTCCTTTGGTTCAGGAAGAGTACGTGAATCAGCTGCAGTTTTAGATAACTGCGTACGGCGCCTAGTAGTGTCAAAACATAGGATCTGATTTAGTGGAAATTCAGTCTATTTTAAGTCCTGGCCGTGAAGAACGGGTAGTTACTTGTAGTAAACAACGGCTTTGTTGACGCTTCGGCGTATAACGATTCATTTCCCATTCATGATAATTGTAGTGACATTCAAATGTTACTAAATCTGTACTCTTGCCAACTTTTACGCCAATTTATTTTCATATTATATTTGTTGTAATAACTAGCAACAATAACACCAAAATGCGCAAGAGGTACTAATACCAACTTAATAATCACAAATAAAAATTACATGTCCTAGGCTGAAAGGAGTCCGATGAATGAAATTATGTACATACATACGTAACGAAAATAAAAAAGAAGCAATGTTGTATCGACAGAAGATTATTATTGAACTTGGTCGGACAATTTTGTCGTACTATCCCATAACATATTCGGTTACCGCTTGATAATGTGGACCATTCGTGCCCTCGAAACGACCATACCGGATTAGTTATTATATTGTTACATAATTAATATAATTAATTAAACTTGTGTGGTGCGGAGGTTGCGGGTACTTATGTGTTGTTTACCACTACATCACAGTCTTTGCTATCATTATTCCATAACAGGACCAAGAGCAAACCGTCTTAGGTTAATCAAAAACATCGTTTTAACACGATATAACTTTCACGTAACTGCTTTATCGATCTTTACAACTCAGAAAATAAGATTTTAATCTCGAAAATCATGGCTCACTCAGGTAATTCTATTCAATCGGCTGATTTCATCAGAATATGTTGCGTGATTTACACAATAGGCAATAGGTGATAATTTTTTTGACATCGCATCGTTATTAATGTATAAGTTTCCACGTTTTCAAATAAATGTTATGTTATTATAACTTTCCTTTTCACAATAAAAGCAAATCATTCGTAATGTTTGTAGTAACGGTTTATTTATGTTGGTATGGTTATTGTTTAGATACCGTTTTATAAGTTATTTATTTTTTCTTTCATCATTGATTGATAAGTTTATTGTAATCTGGGTATTTTTTAAAATTAAGACGCTATCATATCTGTTGAAATCATTTTTAAGAAAGAAAAAAAAACGTAAACGTAAGTAAATAACAGAATAACAATTTATATATTCATGTAGTCATACCAATTTTTCAGGGACGTCGACTTTAATTGTTAAATTCGATTATTTTGTAATTAAAATTTTACCATCAGATAGTTGTAGAA
This sequence comes from Oryctes rhinoceros, assembly GCA_020654165.1. Taxonomy (NCBI): domain Eukaryota; kingdom Metazoa; phylum Arthropoda; class Insecta; order Coleoptera; family Scarabaeidae; genus Oryctes; species Oryctes rhinoceros. The sequence goes on from JAIOKQ010000053.1 coordinate 7,325,284, forward strand.
GTACGTTATTTACTACTACATTGCCAAATGTTTTTTGCAAATTTTGCATAATTAAAATGAGATCTTTTGTCACAAAACGTTCACAAAGTAGTATATAATTTGTCACGTGTTAAATCACCTGGTCTTGATTCTGGACATTTTTTTTGCCGTTTTTGCCGTATGTATATGATAATTATTTCCAGGAAAAATTAAAACTACGCACATAGGAAATAACTAAGATAATTTGTATTATCATCGAGTACAATCGATTTATACTTGTTGAATTCATAAATCTCCAGAAAGATATGAATTTCGAGAGGGATTAATTAAAATACAATAAAGGTTGCTGATTTAATTAAAATAAATCGTCATTCAAATGAATCGCTAAAATTCACGGCTTAGGAAATATGAATCATGTACACTTATGTGTAATACTTAGTAAACAAATGCAAAATAGAGATTAGGCAGGTTAAGATATTAGAAGTAATTTAAAGATATCATACAATATTGTCGAACAGAAATGAAAGAAATAATTTACCATTTAAAAGTGGATCCACAGAAATCCAATTTCTTGAGACAATCGCCCGTTGCGGTCCGACACAAAATTTATTTGTTTACTCACTATATTACACACGTTTCTCTTTGTAAATAAAAAGACAAAATGATTTTTAAATTGCAACGAGCTGTGTACGTCTTCTAAACAACACGAAGTTAACGTGTTAGACACGGACCGCCGACCAAAACTTAAGAACTAGCCGTTTCGATGTGAAGACTTGATGGCCTAAAAATCCATTTCCATAGTTACCGCGTGTATACCGTTTCTCCCTAACTCCTAACTCCCACCACATTCACCGCACCATGCACAAAAACACACAAATGGAACACGGAATAAGTCTCTTGAGCGTCTCTGCGAGTGTACGGTAGTTAACGTGACGGTATCGGGGTTCTTGTAGAAGAATTACCGCTATCGATCACATACAAACACGGTGAATGATGATGTTGCCAAGATAAGCCTTGTGGTGTTAAGAACTCAAGAAAGTTGATTCATATCATTTCTCTTCGAATATATAGATTACAGCGTCGGGCAATAGTAAATATTTACAAATTCGCCGTGCACTGATATGCTGAGGTACCGCGAGCAAACAGAAAACTAAGTCTACAAGTTTCGTAAAACTTGTTGCCTTATCGCGGTCATATGTTTCGTTGTTTACATCCGTGAATTTCACACTAGATAAGGCTCTTTTTATCTAGATAAAGAAAAAGATGTATCTCAATGCATTAACGTGAGCAAGCATAATTTGCTTAACAAGAATTCCAACTATATCCTTTGTTATTAACTTTAACTTTGTATAAATCCAGAGAATATGAATTAATTCGAATAATTGTGTATATAACTTAAGTTGATGATATCATTAAATTGGCAATAATCAAATGCCAATATTAATTAAATGGTTAAAATGTACTAAATTGAATATTAATTTAAGCAAGACTGGTAATAAGACAACATGAAATTTACTAATAATAGCGAAAGATCTAATTTCAATTTAGTATCAAAATCGAATTGGATTTGTTTAATCCTTTTATTCGCGTGTACTTAGCAATATTGTACACCATCAGATAATCTCATATTTCATTATCAATTGCCAAATAGCATTGCCTTAATGTATCAATTAATGAAATGCGATTTCCTCTTATTTATTTTTTTTATAAACAGTAAATAAAAAGTTGGATGTTCGTCTTAAAGTGCTTGTCCAGGAAGCGATTAGTTTTATTAGTTCGTTTGATTTAATTTCGTACATTTTCTTTTTCTTTTTTTCCATTCCTTTCTATGATTCACTCCAAAGTTCGATTCCAAAAAAAGCTAGATTACATCATTTCTCTTACCTTCCATAATCACTTCTCAATACATAATTCCAACAATTATAGCACATGCATACATAGAATTAGATCGTTTTGGATTTTGATTTAATAAGAAAAAGTTCGGGGAATTATGCTTAAAAAACAAGCAAAAATAAAAAACTAATAATTTGTTGTTAAAAACCATTTCCATGAAGACAATAAATACCATTCGTTAACATCCGTTTAATGCCTACACCTAATGAATCTAATAATAAATTTTGTGTGACCATGTACGGAAGCAAGAGCATATTAAACACACTTAGAGTACACATACAAAAAAGAACTAACCGAGAAAACCAGTTCACCTACATTCGACTAGATATTAATGGTATGTAATCATATTATATTCATGTTTATTGGTTCTAGGTACATAATTAGAAAATTCTTGTCTATTTATCGTGAGATCATTGAAGTTGCATATATATTGACCGTTTTTATCTATTTGTTTAGTTTGTTTGTTTTTTTTCGCATGCTAGAAGAAAAAAAATCAGATTTCTTTATTGCTATTGACCAATTATTCGTCGGAATACGTAAATTTATACGTAAATACAATTTTTTTGTATCCTCTAATAAAAAAAATATCTACAATTAATCTGCAATATTCTACTGTTTATTTTGTATTAAAATACAAAACAAATTAAAGGAAAATTCAGTAATAGATTAAGACATCACTTTATTCTTAATTTATTAAAATTCTCAAGAGAAAAAAAATCCAAGTTCATAATTAAGGGAATAACATTAAATACTTGATTCGATTTCTGCGACACCTATCGACAGATAGTGACAGTACTGCACACGAATGTTTGGTTAGTGCTGCCATCTCGTAAAATACAATACACAATATGCGGTAATTTCTATAACTTCTGAAATTTTCAAATAATTATTATTAAGTATTTTGTTATTATTTCCTATCTTCTTATTGTATATATTTTTACAACTGCAACAAATTTTTCCATTGTTTACATATAACAAGTAAGTAAGTAAGGACTGTGGGTTAGCATGGCAAACAACGCTAAAGCATCGGTACATTCCCCACCATACAAATTTAATTAACCAATCCGCGACAGTAGTTTCGAGCATGTGTCGATCATCATTCATAGACCAAATGATGTGAGAAAAAACTCTAAATCTAACATGCCTGTTCTCGCTTTTCACCCACTTTAATAATATACCTGCCTAAAAGCATTATGTCAAACGTTATTGCTATGTCGATACAACTTTATAGCAAATTGTAACAGTCGTTTACTTGACTTAATTCTATCAAACTGTAAGTTAGAGATATTCGCCCTCTTCTGCCTGGGGATTCACACCATCCCATTCATTCTTTAGTTACATACTTATATATAAGTATGTATATATGTACACTTTCCTGTTTTTTATTTATATTCTATTATTTTGTCCTTTGTATGGAGCAATCGTTTGACAACAAAGGTTTATTATTAGTATTACCTCTACCCTTCCAAAGGGTTACCCTTTGGGATTTTTTCATTTTAATTTTCCTACATCTTTCTAACAGCTTCGTTTACGGATTTGATACACTGGGGACAATTATGTTACTCAGATTTTCTATTTCTTACGGCAAGCAAGCTATAAGTTTCAGAACGTTTGCAATATTTTGATCTTTTTTCAAGGTATGTAAAATGAAGTATAAAACATCTGGTCATTCCTTAACAAACGAGATCCTTTCATCTATTTTTTTTTCTATGATGAAAGATAGGAAATAAACACTTTTAGGTTTAAAATTTTATTTCTAATAAAATTAAATAACAATAGACAATAATATCACGTATACAAGTTAAGATTACGTTAGTTTTTGCTTCAGTTTAGGAATATAAAAATTATTGCTTGGTAAATATTACTTTCAGCAAAGTAGAAATTGTACAATAAAACGAGGTTGCAATCCTATTGCTTTTGATTGACAGGGTTTTTGTTTAACAATATATAAACACTATATATCATGATAAATAAATAATTTTAAAGCTTAAGTTAATTGATAGGCAGGACAAATATCAAATTAAGTAACAATTAATAAACAATACAAAAAATAAAACAATTTTCTAACATGTACAAAATGGTGATCTACGGGATTATTTTTACAACTACATCGTTCTAATTCCTCTTTTGACTATGTCTGTTCTTTTTGTATTTAAGATAATTTTATCCATTAAATGCTTATAATATTTCTGAATTTTAACATTGAAATAAAACTGATATTGTCTCAGATTAACAGCCAACTTCATGTAATGCCATCTAATAGCATAAAACCATGAGCCAAAAACTTGTAACATTAAACAAAGTTAATGAAACACCAACTCCGTATAGATAAAACAATCACTGGTAGAGTATGATTATTGCTTAATTGTAAAAATAAAAAAATATTGAAATAAAGATAAGAGAATAATTGGCAAGAAGTTTCAGACTCATACTATTATGTCACGTGTTGCATTTCCTATAACTTGACTAATTTATTCCTGATTCATAGACATAATGCTGTGTTACAGCCATTACAGTCCCTTATTGAAATATACCCTATCAGGAATATTATCCCCACATTTTTCCTTCATTTTCTTATATTGCTCTGGTTCAATCCATTCGATTGTTGAAGTTTTAAGCGAACTAAAAACAAAAATATTAAGATTCATATAACCTTGGTTATTTCAAAATATTTACCATCTCTGAGGGAATAAGCCACAAGCAATTGGTACCATAAATATTAAGCTAGAACAAAACGACACGATACTAAAAGGATCTGTTACAAGTTTACAGCATCACTTACAAGCACCCTACAAACATAACTTGAATAGGAGCATGTAAAGGTTGAATCTTTTGCATCCATGGATATTTTTCAAGCCTCTCCATAATGACAGGTAGTATCAACATTCCGGGAGCGCACATAACTATCCTGGATATTATAACTTGAGAGATGCCTTTAACCGCAGCTAAACGAGATTGTCCCACTTGATTGCCGTTCACGTCTGCGAGATCTATTCCATATAATAGCTCTGTTTGTCTCATTAAGGGGATGTTGACGCAATTTGCGGCTGCTACAGCGGCGAAAGGTACGTATCTCTACATAACATGAAAGTTATTTATAACAAAGAGCCTTTCAAAACGAATGTTAATTCATTTTCTTTGCTACTTTAATATTGTCTATGAGTGTACTAAAGATAGGTTTACTTTATTGTTATCCACAAGCATATTAGCACTAAATTTTTACAAATTTTATCTTGACAAATGGAAAATCACGAGGTAATTAAAAATGTTAACAACTACTAAATCATATGAACTTTAGTAAAATAGCAAACATTAAACTAACTTAAACGTTAAGAAAATGAAAGTAAAATTTGATGTCCACATAAAATTCAAAGATTCTATTTTTGTTCTATTGCACAGGTGTTTAAAAATATGATAAAACACAACAAGACTGAATTAGATAACAAATTTTTGGCAACAAATCCAATGTCTTGGCATAACACGATTGCATCTGATGTATTGCTCAAATAACATGTTAACTAGTTTCCTAATTTCTTTTTTTTTCTAATACAAATAAAAGAAAATAATACCTGAATAAAAGGACCAGCATTCTTTTGCCAATAAGATTTACATCCAAGAGCTGTTATCATAGCAGAAGCTGTAGCAGACACATAAGCGACACCTAACTGTGTAGTGCTAATTGGAGATTTCGCATTACGATTAGTAAAATTGACTAAAGCATTGAACGACTGATTAACCCACTGCCAAAAGACTACAGCCGGAGCTGTCCTAGAGACAAACATTATTTTTAGCACTAGAGAAACAATAAACAATAATACTTGATTTACCTGTAAAACTGTAACATTGCTCCTGTAACGGCCATACCTCCAGGCACTTGAAATGACATCCGACCGAACACATTTTGTTTCTCTCCGCTGTCAGGATGGAACGCGCTTTCATATAATTTCTTAGCATAGATTACTTGCTCTAATGTGGTACCTGGTGGCTCTTTACCAACACGGTATTGCTCAACCAATGTCTTAGCCTTATCAAGCTCATCTTCACTAACTACACACGTTCTAGGATCTGTGACCCAAAGGAAATGTTTAAATCTACCTATAAAACTACCCTGATCCCATAGAGGCTGGTCTACATTTAGTCTCTCTGGCATCTTCCCACTCTATAAAAACAATACTTCAAAAAAGTGATTAATTCTATATGTGTTGTATAACACAGGAAGGCAGGTAATAAATCTTAATGTGAATAGGTTGTAAGCTAAATGAAGTCTTCTGCTGTATTGCTTTTAAAGTGCAAAGTTTGGATTCAGAGTGCAGAGAGGAATTTTTAAAACAAATTGGAGGAAATTTAGCCGATAGTACAGCTGCAAAAATCACCTTACCTTTACCCCTCACCAATTAAAAATTTGTGTATAAGTTCGATATATCCCAATGTACTTGGCAAGCTGAAGAATTGGCTTAGATAGAGGTTGGTTCAATGTGTCACCTCGGAGTAAAAGCTTGGATATATAAAGGCAATTAGAATCGACTATTAATTAAATTATCTCATACAATGATAATCTGTAGTACTTGCTGTATTATATTCCAATGTTGATTGATTAAATAAGCAGATTACATACTTATGTTTATCTGTTATTCCCATCTCTAACATAGGTTATTTCGTATGACAAGCAAAGTAGTTGCAGAAAATTTAGGATTAAATTTGCGATAACTTTTAGCGTTAAATCGTTTAAGTGTTTGAAATTTGTTTAGCATTTACCCCTTTAAACGTTTTCGTTAATATTTCATACGGAAAAATAATTTGGGTCGAAATACCCCAATAAGACATAATAATCTTATTTCTTACAATTCGTCTATCCGTATCGAAAATACTTAGTATACAGTCATGTCAATTACGTTCAATTAAGTACATGTCAATTTTCAACGAAAAACGTGATTGTTTAAGCTTTATTGGCGATTTTGAAAAAGTTCAATCTTTGAACGAATTTATTTTTGTAATTTTATGAAAAATGGCGGACCAAGAATGTTGTAAAGATATACAATTATTGAAACGGACGAAAATCCCCGTTTTCGTGGACGAAGCCCTACCAGATATACTCGTTGTCACGTACGAATACGGCGTGCGAATTTTCAAAGGGGTCCTCTTGGATTCAACGAAGAGGTAAGTCGATGCACGCCCGCACTTCAAGTAGATTCTAACGCAGCTAAAACGCCGTTTTTCTAGAAACTTACCGTGCGGAATAACTACGCTTAATCCGGCCTTTAATGCCACAAAGCCATCTGCAGATGATGATACTTTGTATTCGGTTAACCAAAGATTTGCATACACCGAACCTAATGCCAATAAGAATCCTAGGAATGTACATATGCCCGCCAAATACAAGTCAAATAAGATGACGGTAAGATTGAGACCCCGACAGGTGCTCTGTTCCAAATGCAAAGGTATATGCAACGAAAATTCAGAGAATGTTACGAGGAAACGTAAAAACTCTGAAACTAACCAAACTCCGCCCATTAAACGCGGGGCAAATGCTCCGATTACGAGATCTGTTCATAGTGAAATTAATAAAAGAAAAATAAATGTAGATAACAAGCATAGTAACCAAAAAAGTGAGGTTACATCTAGCAACACAATTTCAATTAGCAATAAAGTTGACGTGAACCCATCGAAGCGGCCTTTATTGTCTGTACCAGTAGAAAATAAACATGGAAACAACATGGAAATCAATAACGAACACCAGGATGATGATTCGACACATTCCTTAGATCATTCCGATGCTAGTACTAATCTACAACATCAAGAACAGGTGACACCCACAATGAAAGCTGCAAAACGAGTTCTCAGGAAAAAGCGAAGTGTAGGCTCTATGGAGGATTTGTGGGATGAAACAGTCTTCGAGGAGGCTTCAAAAAACAACAATCAAAACAATCAGAGTAATGCAAACTCAGAACAACCCTTAACAAGCACATGTATTAATACAAGGACAATTAAAATCTCCTACGGACCACAAGGTGAAGGTACAGTCCTCAAAATCCCAGCTCAGATTGAGAATCTTAATGTTAGTGATGATTCAGAAGAGAATGTTAAGGTTGAGGATACAAAAAATAAAATTAAGGATGAAAATAATAAAGCAGCGAGGAAGGCGCTTAAAAAAGCCAAAAAGGAAGCTAGAAAGAAGATATTGTATTCGGGAACATCTCCTTCTTACTTGGGATCTCCAAGGTATTCAATCGGTACCTCATCGCCTAGATACACCATTGGAAGTGCCTCACCAAGACATGGTTTAGGAGGTATTTCGCCTAGATATAATGTTGCGTATGATTCAAGTTCAACAAGGAGAAAGAAACACAAAATGAAACATAAGAAGAAACATAGAGATGAAAAAGAGAAGAAACATAAAGATATAGAGGTAAATTTCCAAAAATTACGGAGAAATTTTCTCTTAAAATACTTCTTTTAGAATACGAACATCCCTGAAGATATCCCAAAAGAACAGATCGTCACTCAGAAACTATCAATAAACTTGAAACGCTTAAATAATACATATACTTCCTGTCCAAGTACAGCTGAGAACGAAGATTCTGGTTCTGAAGATCTTAGTGACCAAGTTCCCAATTTCCCACCCATGAATTCACCTCTGGTTTTAAGGTTAAATGCTCCTAGTTTGTCCAGTGCAATGGGAGCTAATGGTAAATTATCTTTACTCCCATAACTCTTAAGGATTATAACTTGTTTTTATGTTAAAGGATGTAGATTATTAATCGGAGATGTTGTATGGGGAAAAATCCATGGGTTCCCATGGTGGCCGGGAAAAGTTTTGACAATTACAAGTGGTGACAATAAAGGACCTCAAGCACACGTCTCATGGTATGGATCTCCGACCTCTTCGTTAATACAATGTGATCAACTTAGTCCATATTTAGAAAATTTTAAGGTAAACACACTATAAACCTATATGTACAAATTTACTGTATACAGAATGTTTCAAAATTAACAAATGACACTTCTCGCTAAACAAGAATTCATGCATGTTTTAAAAAAATTGATTTTATTTGGAGATCCAAAAAAATTACACCAAGAGGTAAGACAGTCTGTATGTGTATATTTCATTTACAGACAAGGTATAATAAGAAGAAACGAGGTCCTTACAAAGAAGCTATCAAACAAGCAACAACTGAAGCAAGAGAGAATGCAGAGAACAGACTAAGAGAATCCATAGTTGGCTCGTCACCAGCTAGAAGTATTATCAATGTAGTTCCACCTGCTCTAGCATCCCCAAGAGAAATTGACGTGGTTTCATAGAGTAATCGATCTTTATCTTATTTCAAAATGGGGAGGGATTGTGTTTTAATAGAAACAGTGGGCTTCACACAAACATACATTGCAAAGAGAACGTACTGTGTTATGAACCGAGTTAACTTTGTTTAATTTCTTTAACATGTTACTAGAGAGATAATGGTTTGCAATTCATCCTTTTTTTTTCGATACTAAGAGAGAGAGAAGAGAGTAATGGTTAAGTTTCCTACAATTTTTATTACAAATTTGTACATATGATAACTAAAGAATAATAAACAGTGGTCCTATGTAGTTAATGTAAATAAATATAAGTGTAATTACAGTTAAATAGGTGAAATTATCAAAAATAAGATACAAGAGCACAAGTGTAAATTAATGTTTTTTAAAATCAGGTTGCATCGTTTTATATAAGAACAATATCAAATATTTGGTGTATTCTTTAAAGGAAAAGTCACAGGTTTTACCTAAAAACAAAATGAAATCCGGTAAATGTTAAACTAACATTTTGATATTTTTGTGATTCTATGATAAATGTGTCGATATAAGTTATTGAATAGTAATGACTGGTACTGACAGTTTGACAAATGGCTAATGATAACTTCTTCACACGTAACCTATAACATACAAAATAAACAAGACTTTACAAACAACAATTTTATAACGCCATCAATTTGTTATCACATCTGTGTTCAGCGAGATTATTATACTTACAATACCCGATTTAATGAGAAAGCCTTATATTGTACTTACTATTTTACAACTAGATCAATGCTTCCCTTTTTAATGTTTGTTTCATACATATGATCCAGCTCCACTCTTTTAGTTGAAAATGTAATTAATCTTTTTTCTACTAGTTTCATCCTATGGCTAGATTTTTCATTTGTGATAATTGCGAGATACATTTTAGTTTATTACGTTGTCTCTGTTTTGTTTTCTCAATTAGAGTATTTTTAATCTCTTTCTCGGGATTTTAGTTTCTAATTAATTTAGATCAAAGAGCTTCTATTTTTATTTAAAATTTTTGGAATTATTGTGTTACAATAATCAATATATCTGTGATTTTCATTTTAGATTGTAACTAGATAGTGTTGTACAAAGTTTAATAAAACTATTTGGTATTAAGAAGATGTCGTTTATTTCTTTTTTCAGTGAAAAAAAATATATAGTTTGCTGATAAATAATTTAAATTTGCCACCTTATTTAAAAGCAGCAAAATTTAAATTGTTTTAAATTTGAAGACAAACGTAGAAATAAATTTTCGAAACTATAAGTTAGTTAAATCCTAAAATAAATGTACTAATAATTTGACAAAGCTACAAACTTCACCAACCGTTCGGAGAATTCTATGATCGCTGTTTCATTTTTAATTCAAATTATTTTCTGCAATGAAATAATATGAACTAGTGAATTCAACGTGTTACTTTCACTAATACATTTATATGTATTTTTTTCTCTGTTTATTTTTTTATTATTTTAATTTATATTTATTAAATATAAATTAAAATAAATATATCTATTTATTTTAATTTATATATTAAAAATAGAATAAAACATTTTCCCATTTCATAGGAACTGTAGGTCGCTACGAAGCAAAAACTCTGTGGTTAACCTAAAATAATATTTCACAATAAGAAAATTTAATTCCAGCTGTCTTTGTTTATAATTGTACTCGTTTCTTTAAATCAAAACACAATGCATGAAAAAGATCAAATGATGGATGTTACGAAATTAATAACCGATGTTAAGAATAGGTAAATAAGAGCCATATCTATGTATACAGAGATACCACGCATGTAATAATACTTCTGTTCTAGCAAATTAAACAGTTCGTATAGTATAGCAGTACGAACTGAGCAGTTACTGGAAAATCTGATCTCGCATGGAAAATGGAATACAGCACAGTAAGTCTAATTTACTATTACAGCTTTTAATCGAATTACAATATTCGTCACTCTAGAGAACTAATGAATCTAATAAAGTTGAGATTGAAGAAAATTGTCGATATCTTACCTCAGGAAGCTACAGCGAATAACATTATGAGACACATTTTGAAGATTGTACGTGATGAATATGATGCTGGATTCAAGGTAAATTTATGCTGCGAGTTTATGAAAGAATATCAAAATACTATTTGCAGAGTAAAGGCGAAGGACAATCAACATTACATCATTTAGTAACAGCTGATGCAGATACAGATTCTACAGACTATTCTAAACCTCTATCAGCGTTGAAAACTGCATTGTTGGATCACTTAGCTGAGTATAAAGTAGAACTAGAAGCAAGGTGAGCATAATAAATTACCTATCTATAGTTTTATAATGGATATTTTGTGTGTAGCGCTGATAACATAGCTTCACAAGCCTCAGAACATATTCATAGCAATGAAGTGATATTAACCGTAGGTAAATCGAATACAGTAGAGAAGTTTTTAAAATTTGCGGCTAAAACGAGAAAATATCACGTTATTGTGGTGGAATCAGCTCCAGATTATCAGGTATTTATTATTTGCAGTCCTGTTGCCAGATCTTATATCTGCATTTCAGGGACATGCAATGGCTGCTTCTTTAAGTAAAAGTAATATTCAAACGATAATAATTCCCGATTCAGCTGTATTTGCGATGATGTCTAGAGTAAATAAAGTTATAATAGGGACGCACACAGTTATGGCTAATGGTGGATTAAGAGCTGCAACTGGGGTTCACACTGTCGCTTTAGCTGCGAAACATTATTCAGTCCCTGTAACTACTTTCTCATTTTTAATTTTACTTCTGTTGAAAAATTTATATTGGTTTAGGTTATGGTATTGGTTCACTTGTACAAATTAAGTCCAATACACGTTTGTGCTTACCAACAAGATACTTTTAATATATTTGCGTCTCCAGCAGATGTTTTACCATATTCAAGTGGTCCTGTGTTGAATAAGGTTCATGTATACAATCCAATATTTGATTACGTACCTCCAGAATTGGTAACATTGTTTATTACTCATCAGTAAGTATATCAAAAATGAATAAAGTAGTAAGTGAAGTTTATAATTCTTGTATTTTGGAATTTTAGAGGTGGAAATGCTTCATCATATGTATATCGACTTCTTTCTGAATTGTACCATCCCGATGACTACTATTTATAAAATTATGACTCTAAATGAAATATATACTGATGTTGAATGTATTAAGCATACTGTGACACTTAAAATAAAATGATATATAAAAAGTTATATTTTATTATCAAAATCTTCTGTATTTAATAAATACAACAACATAAATATAGTTTTTCTATTAAATTGGCTTAATTTTAAAGTGCAATCCAATCAACGAGAACACTAAACATTTCAAATCTTGCACTAAATAATAGAAACATCTCAAACCTTCAGGATCTTTGGATTGGCTAACATCAACAAGAGAACCAGTCTTTGAGGTTGTAAAAGAAATGTGTTCATCGTTAATAACGATTTCCAATTCTTGTCTGCCTATTCTATCAGGGGGTGGCCAGAGGTTGTCGTCTTCTTGCATAATTTCCGAGTCGATTATGATACGTTTCAATTCCTCCATCACACACTGGTGAACGTAAGCTTCTTTCCGGATCATCGTATCATTTTTATAGTTGGAATTGTTAGCGTACCTTAGCTTTCCATCGGGGCGAAATTCAAACTCCAGAAATTCATGACCAAATTTCCCTTTGTGGCCGACGTAATAACGAATATAAAAATCGGCGGTCATCTTTAACTGGGATTCTTGATTATTGGAGCGTGTAAAATGTTAAAATGCCGCTATTTTAATGATTTCATGCGGCAAAAAGTAGCTTAGCAGCACTGGCGAAACGTACTATAAACAATATGGAGCAGAAGACATTTCTGCCAATTACAAAATTCCCCCAAGTTCCAAAAGTAAAAACATTAGGAACTTGAACAAAACAAATTTCTTTTCTAGTTCGTATTAAATGCATATTTCAAAATAAATCATTTGATTATATTTCCTAGATTTCATCTAAATTAAAATATGGACGTTTTTAATTTAATTAAAATAAGAATATAGTTAATCCCTATGATGAGCTTTTATGAAGCTCCGCTAGATGTCCTATTGATCATACTGTTAAATAGGTTTGTTCCAATAAGTTTTCGTATGTATGTGAAGTATGCGCAAAGGAAGTTCTTACCAGGGTTGCCAGACACCAAAATAAGATTTCACTACTTATTTCCCATAAAAACCACCAAGAATAATAAACATTCCAATTTAGTTACTTCAGTGCGAAAATGAACAAATTATTGTATTAATAGATAGATGGATAACCAGAAGTGTCGAATAGGACCTTTATTCAATCGATATAAATGCAAGATGCCAAATTAAGTTACTTCGAATTACATTGTAGAAAATAGCCTACATGGCTGCCAACGTACTGTATCTATTAATACGGTGAAAATCATAATGTTTTGTACCGTAAGGCGTACCAATTTATGTACCCCACGTTAAATTTCAAAATGAATTAGCAGCTGGTTGGAACGTTTTCTGCGTTAGTGTACTATTACACTTCAACATTTCATTTTAATTTTATTTTTTAAACAATTATTATGATTATGATCCATTTTTCTTAATAATAGAAAGAAGCATTGCGCACGTCATTCCAAACGATCCTTCCTTTCGATCATGCACTTATTTGACTATACAATTACCGGTCTCGGTATGGTTCTAAAGTTAGTTGGAACGTATTCATTATTGGACCCCGCGAAGTCGGCTACCACACTTTTCTCTCGATTTTTTTTTAATTTTTTTTTTATTTGAAGACGTCCACATTTTGTGCTAATTTGTGCTGTAAAAATTCTCATTATCGATATTAAAAACGGAAGCATTTTCATCTTTTCAAGATTTGCACCCGTTTTGTGCAGATTTATGTCGTAAAATTTTTTATTTATAATTTTATGCTCAGCCCGTTCTCAAAATATTCGAATAACAAAATATACGGGAGCAATATATGAGAGCAACTCGGTCACTTATTTGGAAGCCACTACACCAATTTTTCATTTTTTTTTTAATGTAATAATGGCAATGGTTTGTACTCACCATGTGCTTTGCTATTTGCGCTGTAAAGATTCCGTTTTCTGCTCGTATTATTTTTAGATATTTGAGAATGAGGATCATTGTAACCCTACCATCTTGAAGACAATACGAGCACAAAACGAAATTTTGTTGCACAATTCAGCATAAAACGATGCCATTATTCAATTTTAAACAGTATAAATGTTGGTGCTGTTACTATTCGATAAGGATCCACGCCAACACTCATTTTCAAATATCTCGAGAACGGTATGGGCACAGAACGAAATTTTCACGGCATAAAACACGCACAAAAGGACAGCTTTACTATATTTTCAAAAATTGAAATAGTGGTGCGGGTGCTATTCCATAAGGGTCCGCACCAACCTTTATTCTGAAATATCTCGAAAACGGAGCGACACAAAACGGAATTTTTACAGCGCAAACATGCACATGGTGAAGTCAAAACGTTACCAAGTAAGTGCTTGAGTAGCTCAAATTTCCGTATGTCTTGATACCCAAATATCTCAAGAACGGGATGAGTGCGCAATAAATTTTTTATGACACACAACACAAAACGATACTATTCTTACATTTTCAAGAACCAAAAAATTGGTATAAGCGCTATTTAATAAGAGTCCGCACCTTACTCACAAATATCTCGAGAACGTTGCAGACACAAAGCGAAATTTTTACGATACAAAACAGCATAAAACGGGCACGAAATAATAGCTCGATAAAATTTTTAATAGGTGCGAATGCTAAGGGGCCGCGCCAACTCTTGAGGTTTCTCTACAGGGAACAAACCTAAGTATAACAGGAAATCATGATCAGATGAACTAATACAACAAATAAGAAATTTTGAGTTGAAGATAAAGTGTTAGATTTATACGTTTTAAACAAAGTATGTATCAATAAAACTGTACTTCTCGATTAAAAAAAGGCGTTTATTTTCAACATAAAAGTATATTTTTATATGACAAAAAACGTTAGAGATTGTACAATAATAGTCGCAATAATTTCAATTTGAAAAAAATAGTTGAAAGTGAGACTGTTATACCAAGTCTAAAATTGATCGCTTAATGATATCGACAGACTCTTTAATTTGTTCTTCAGTGATGATTAGAGGCGGTGAGAAACGAATGATGTCCCTATGGGTGGGTTTAGCCAATAAACCGTTTTCTTTGAGTTTTAGGCAAACATCCCAGCCTTCAGCGACACCTAGAAAAGCATGTTAGAAAAAAATGTTTCTTATGAACATAACATTAGAAAAGCTTACTTCTATTGATAGTAATAGCATTTAAAAGACCTTTTCCTCTGACATCCGTTATCACTCTATCGTTTTTCAATTTCTTCAGTCCCTCTCTAAATATTTGGCCCATTTTCTCAGAATTTTCCGCAAGCTTCTCCTCTTCCATTACTTGAAGTGCTGTAATGGCAACCTTCGATCCCAAGGGATTGCCACCAAAGGTGGAGCCATGTGTTCCTGTGGATTAGAGATTGTTTATTTCTCAAAATTCAAAATGGTCCGTATTACCTGGTTCCAAAATTGTCATAATGTTATCATTGGCTAAACATACTGACACAGGGTAGACTCCACCTCCCAAAGCTTTGCCCAAAACTAATATATCAGGTTTAACATTCTCGTGATCAACAGCTAGTCTTTTTCCAGTTCTTCCCATACCGGTTTGGACCTCGTCAGCTATCCATAAAACGTTGTATTTTGTACATAATTCTCGTACACCTCTCAAGTAACCTTTATCGGGGATAACAACACCAGCTTCACCCTGAATCGGCTCGACCATAAAAGCACAAACGTTAGGATCTTGCAGAGCTTTCTAAAAACCAAACAAATGATTTTGAGAGTTATTTGTTGGGTGAAATATGTTTAGAAAATGTTACTTCTAATGCCACGAGATCATTGTAAGGTACACAGCTAAAACCAGGCATAAAGGGACCGTAGTCCTCAAAAGCGTCAGGATCAGTTGACGCTGACACAGCAGCTAAACTGCGTCCCCAGAAATTTTCACTACAGAAGATGATTTTGGCATGGTTCTTTGGTATCTTCTTCTTTCGGTAGCCCCATTTTCGCGATAATTTACACGCAGTGTCGTCAGCTTCCACTCCTATAAGAGCAAAATTTGGTTTAGTACATTGGAATAGGGCATGTATTGAATAGATTCTTGTAGAAGTTTCGGATCAAATTGGTCCTTACAAAAGTGATTGAAACGTACATAATATATTTTCAACAATAAGAAATCATGACCTCGAATTTTTTCACATTGCAATATCTTCCTCAAATGATAATTTGTTGCAAATTTTTCTTGCAGCTGTTATTCAATTATCTTTAATGATTAAGATTAATGATAACGCGAAAATAATTAACGAATATCGTAAACGCCTTATCAGGATTCGTATTTTTAACATTTGGAAGTATGAAAATAATCTTTATTACAACTGTTTTTATTAAATTTACATCATCCTAATTATACGCGGCGTAAAAATGCGTCTTCCAAGGTTTTGATAAGCACAAATTACGTCAAGCTTACAGTATGAAAAAGAATCAAAATAGATTTAGGTTTAAAAATATCTTTGTTATTGCTTTAAAACGGTTCCTACTTATTTAATTTGTTATTATAACATAACAAACCTGTATTCATTGGAACTATTTTATCGTAACCGAATAGTTTGGTCACCTTCTCGGCATATTCCCCTAATATATCCGAATAGAACGCTCTAGATACGTGGTGAAGAGTGGTCACTTGCTTTTGTAATGTTTCGATTATCTTAGGGTGACAATGGCCGAAATTATTTGCTGAATATCCGCTTAAGAAATCCATGTATTTCTTCCCTTCCACGTCCCAGACGTAAATACCTGTAAAGTAGACAAAAAGCAATAAAAAAGGTTTATATGTTTAAAGAACATTTTAATATACAATATGTCCCCGGATCGACTTTGAAAGAGGAAAAAATTTGTTATTTTTGATTTTTCAGAAAATTTCAGTCCTGTTGATTTGCTCTGTTTGTTTTCAAACCTCCAAAACACAAATTATTTGTTATTTAACTCGAAAGGTTCTCGAGATAATATCATTTCATTACTAGAAAATATTCGAATTGAGCTCAAGTTTTATTTAATAAATTTAACAAATGGTAAAATGAAATAAAACGTTCAAAAAAGCTAAACTATTAATTGTCTATTCAAATAATGCTCCACCTTTTTCTGCACAGATTTCAATTAGAGCTCTAAGTTCATTGAAGCTGCGTCTTACTTCTAAGATTGGTAAGGAGTGGACTGCATTTTGTATCCTATTTTTTAATTGCTCTACGTCGGTTAGTCCCGACCCCACAGATGAAAGTCCATTATTGTGAGATCAGGAATTCTCGCTGGCCATAAAAAGCTACCATCTCTCCCTATCCAGTTATCATGAGATTCTGTATTGAGCAACTGGCGAACAACGCCGGTATAATGAGCAGGGCACCCATCGTGCTGGATAAACATTTCTATTCGGTAGTTTAACGGCAATTCATTCAGTTTATCAGCTAAAAAATTTTGCAACATTTCCAAATATGAATTACGGTTTATGAATTTTGATCAAAAAAATATGGGCGAAAAAAATAATTCAACGTGTAAAGCACGCTAAAGGCGAAACTAACTGAGCGAAAGCAGTTGATCACGGTAACTCAGCATGCCAGAGGCGAAAACCAATTGCGCCTCTGGCTTGGTTTTTATTTTTTTATTTTAACAATGACATGTCACCGGACGGAACACATTTAGTTTCAACAGAAATAAGAAATTTTTTCCTCTTTTAAAGTCGATAAAGTCGAATAAACTCGATTACAGTCGAGGACATACTGTATATAATAAAAAGAACAATAGTCAACTTCAATTATTGACATATGGATCATTTTTCTGTAATGTGCCAGTCGTTGAGTATTTGAATTCACATAAATATAGCTCAATTTGTTTGAACAGTCATTATAGCGGTAAGCATTAAGTGTTGTTTATTTCGTAAGTGTTTTATTTACGAGAAATGAGAGAAAATAACGTGCCATTTTGTATATTTAATTCAAAATTCTACGTACCTTGTCCTTTACACAAGACTACTGGTAGCGGCTTGTAATTATGTGCAGTGTAGTTATATTCCCTTTCCATGGCTTGTTCCGTAGATAGTGCCCTCATCGTATGGGATGATGCGGATTTTTGTGCTTTAGCACAGTGCCTAAGAAATCCATGGAATTTCGACATCTTTTCAAGGTTTACCTAAAAGAGCAAAACACCCGATTAAATTTCAATTGTTGTCCTGAAAACTCTTCTAAACTAGTTGACGATTCATAGAGTTTTGATAAGGTTCTTGTTTTTCTTTTCTTTTTGGTATAAAGTTCGTGATTATCAACATATTGAACTTTACCTTCTGGGCTATAAATCTCTGCGATACGTTAATATGGGTGGTTTTTAAACCCTGGGAGATTATGTTTATCTCCGAACAGATAACCCGGCAGGATTTATTACTTTTCCTAGATCAGGAACTTATGAAATAAGAATTAGATCATTAATGTTTGTTACTTTTAACAAAAGAGGAATTTATTTTCTCTTACAAAATAAACGTTATAGTATGACATAAGTGTTAACAAATATAATTTGATTATACTTGTTAGTGATTTATTAGAGCTAGTTTAGAACCAGCTTTGGAAACATACGTTAAGGTATATAGAGATTCATTAATCTACATATCAAAACAAGATTGACGTTGGAATTTATCGAATTGGCTCTCAAAATATCGATTTCATAAATAGTATTTGTTTATTTTGTGGCATATTATATTTTAAGTGGCTAAATAAATGAGAAATATATTAATTAAACAGACGCTAGTTAAAATAATCTCAAAGAATTAATTTCTGTCAGATTGATTTTATCAACGACCATTTGCTCCTCGTACATCGTTATTTTTTTGATAAATAACCAATCTAATATTTGTAATAGCTTGATGTGAATTTTGAATTAAGCAGGACTACTTAAAATTCTTTTTGATTGAATTAATAAGATGTTTAATTTACTTTTAAATCGGTCTTATCTCCGAGCATTTTCTGGAGAAATTATGCGTTTATTTGACCTAAAAATGATCATTGCGTCCTTTTTCAACACTCTTAAACATCTTTAGACATCCTTAAAATAAATTACAGATCGTGAAAAGTTACTAACAAGATCTTACTAAATTACTAGCTGTACTTTTCTTGATAGAAGCGAACTCGTAGAATCGATTGCCTTTAATTTAAATCAACGGCTTCCTTTACGTTTTGGTTTACGCTTTAAAAATCACAATTTTATTTCTCTTTAACCTCTAATATCGCTATTATCATTTATTATTAAAGTTCGCCACGTTCCGGGCGCTTCACGAAATTAACGGAAACTAGACAGACTCGCGTCTGTTTGTTTCGTGAGAATGGGTCGACAAAGCACGACTCTGTCTAGTTTCTGTTAATTTCTTGAAGCGCACGGAAAGTGGCGAATTTTATTTATCATTATTACAGTCGAGACTCGTAGATAGTCGTAGAGGCCATTTGTTACTGCGATCCAAATAGACCTATTGTAACAGAATTAGCCTCTTGATAAACCTTAGTAAGATCTTTTTTCTTTAGTTCAGTACATGCAAGGAATGACCTGCTGAAACAGTGGTGTTATGTATGACTGACACATTTGCACAGAATGCATTAGCATGGAGGTCTTCAATTCCTCTTGGCATAGACATAGACAGATTTGGTCTCCAGCTTTTCTTATATTGAATAAATGATACATGACCGGTGAGATATCTTGCTAGTGGCCTCAAGTTGTCCTTCGCTGAACAATACCACTACTTTTGCTGTCTTTGGCTTCTGCCAATATTTGTCTTCGAATGCTTTGCCTGTACGAAGCCCTTCAATTGTTCTCCCATATTTTCATTGCATGCTTTGTGTCGTCCATTTGGGGCCCGTAAGAGGGATCTAGACTACTAAATGGCACGTTCTCTTTTCGCTCCCTTCGATCCCTTCGTGGCTTAGGATCCATCGCAAAGTAACGTGTCTTTTGTGTCCCAATTGCCTTAAATTGTGCACCCATTTGCGTATCAAACGAGATTCATAGGTGTAGATCTTAGTAGCCTCTCTAACAGCGCTAACACGTGGTCCCTGAGAATGGATATGTGTGTTTTTTAAGGAGAATAACCACTACATGATTAGCTATTCTTTTCGATTGTTGAGATATAAAGAGACAAGACAAATAAAAAATGGCTAGCTTAGAAATGTTGGCGATTTAAACGCGCATCCAAAACTGATGTTTTGATCATTCTAGATGGCAAATTTTTTCCCGATGGATACGAAAATCTGCTTCAAATTGACGAGCGAATGAAACGTAAAGTGATTTTCAAAGAAGATATTTATTTCTGTTTTCTTTAAAAAAAATTGTTTTTAAGTTTTATTAGTCTCTAGTATTATACTTTCTTCTAAACAATAAAACTAGTAATGGTAAAACAACTTTATTATTACATTTACACGTATCTATACTTACAATATGCTGTATAATAAGTATTTTTATTCTATGAAGGTTAAGGAAACACACTAAACGAACTAAAAATAACTCAGATGTTATTTAGAAACAACAGTTAGTAGAAAAGAATATAAGGTTCAAGTTTATAACAAGAACAGATCCTTTTTAAATATTCCGTTCCTTCATTAATCGAAAATATGTCGAATTAATTTGTATTTGCTGAAGTATTTCGGAATATTAAACATGGATTTTGCGTTAAACTTCGTTATCAAATCTCTAAAACGTATAGCACAACTGCAATCGTCCACCCAGAGCAAATAAACCAAAAACAAAAATAAAACAAAAAATACATAACGTCATGACACTTAGAAGCGTTAAACTTATCGCATTAAAAGCAATGAATTCAAGGATGATAATAGTTGTCTACATTTATGCACTTTTTGAAGAAGGTGACATTTAACTTTCGATAAGTTTTCAACCAATCAATCTAGTTAGTTTTGTAAACATTTATCTTTAAAATAAAAAAGTTTTTTACACTTACCTTATTTAGTACGTTTTATTAAACACTTGTTAAATAAATACACGATAATTTTTTTCATAAATTAAATATTTACGATGTTAATACTCGTTTTTCTGGGTCAACTAATCGTCATAAATGCATCAGGTGAGTGCTTATAAGTTGTTATGAAAAGTCACAATACCGTTCGACCTTCACTATGCTTTTAACAACGTTTCTTCTATTTTTAATTTCTTTTAATTCTCACAGTACTTCGAACCTACCACCCTATATATGACAGTGTAAATACCCTATAATTTTTATTACGCTACGCTTTATACCGAGTGATTTACCGGCCAGGCTACGAATTCTGTTTGAAACCGACGGCAATCGCAGTCGCAATTATATATCGCCGACCAAGCACTTGATTGTTTACGTATTATTTGAAACATCTGTCTCTCTCACTCCTTTCGAATGCCTAAGCCTTATATACAGATTGATTTAATCGCTTTTGCATGGATTGTGCTGTGTACATATGTGTTGTACGTGTTTGCAGAATGTATGGGCCTCAACAGATACATATGTATTACCGTGAAGTTTTGCGATAATTTTGCTACGTTATTATCGAAATTTTTAATTCTAAAAACATGTAAATACAAGGGTTATCTATCAGAAATAGACTCAGTGTCTGTAAAACACATTTTATTCAAGGCCGCTTTAAGAAATTGGGGAGAAAATGTTAGTTTGTGATATGGTTGAAGTAATTTATAATTTGTACTATGTGTACGGTTAACTCTCCCATTTACAAAACGTTATTCATCATTCTTTGAAAGAAAAGCAAATTTGATATAAACCAGAAAATACAAACAAATTAATAGCATTCGCATCAAATATAACCTTTTATAGGTACAGACCAATGAGATGAGAAATCAATTAAGTTTGTTCCTTCTTACTAAATTTTATACGTGATATATGCAAGCCTATCAGCCCATATATTTTTAATGGGATCTATGTCGGTACTTTTCAAGATCCATTGTAACATTTCAAACACTATTCAATCGAAACCATTGAGTAACAATCATTATTTTGTGGATACGGACGGCGTATCACATGTTCTAAGCTGTTAATACAATTTATTGAATTACATCTTTCTTCGCTCTTCCAACGCATGCTGGTGCTTTAACAGATACAACTTCTTCCATTAACTGAAAACCTTCATCGTCTATCGCTACAAATCAAGTAACGGTCTTCAAATCTGGCGTTTTCGAGTCTATAAACGTGCATCGTGTCGCTACTTGTTGAGTTTTTGACTCTTCGATTTGCTCTTTTCAAGAACTGCTGTTCTTCCATTTTCAAAAGGATTTTCTCTCAAATATTGTAATCATGTCAGGGCTAATTTTTTCCCATTCACAGACTATCAGAAATATTTCTGTGCTTCAATGAATTTTCTAAGCAAGATAAAAACTTTAAAAATAATACAAAATCATTCATTCTATATATATAAAACAATTAAAACTTAAATTACGCTTATGGAATTTATAAAATGACCTTTGCGCTTACGGCTTACGGAAATCTATAAATCAAGCTTAACTGTACAACGAGGTAAGCTGATACTAATGCTAAAAAAAGACAACGTGTAACGTATGTTTACATTTTAATAGAAATCATTTTTGCTAATTATAGTCACCTTTTCATCAATCGAGCAGACAGAACGAACTACTACACCTAAAAAACGAAAAATATTGAGCTAAAACGAAAAGTTTACGATGACGTAGGAGAAGAATTCGCCTACAAACACATTATGCACCAAACACCGAACAATAACTGGTCGGGAGAAACACAACAACACAGCAACAAGTGGCCCATCCTCGCTCTATGCTGGCGTAAAAGTTTTTTTTTTATTTCTGCGGAAACCACGATAATGTTGTTAATAAGTAACCTAAATATTTTTTTTATTTGTATGTTTCAAGATACTTCGTTTTATTATTCAAAATATACATACTGCAGAACGAGGATGAATTATCTAAAAGATGGAATGTTCTGATCGTCTAACTATGAGTCGATAGTTGCATTGAAATACAGATATACGGATGTATTAAAAGGTTTGACAAAATGTTTAACATTTCTTCAAAAAAAGAACATGCAGTTTGACAAGGCAGTAAAATTACAATCACATACAATCCCACTTAAACAGGAGGTCAGTTTCTATATATCAAAGAAAAAAATAAAAAATTCTTTCATCAATTGTGTGAGGATGAACGACTCACAGATGCCGAATATTGTTTCAAGATGGATGTTTGTGATGGTGCTTTGGATATTATAATAAATCAAATAAAAAAATAGGTTTAACGGTGTGAAAAGTGTCGTAGAAACATTTGAAAGTATATTTCCGGAAAAATTGTTACGCACAACCTTATCAAAACGCACATTTTTTGTAAATATGTAGGTCTCTTTCTATTTCTTCCTTATTTGATCTACCACTTATCCTTTGTTTTTTTTTTTCATTACATAGCCATAAATAGGTTTCACAGTTAGTAAAGATTGATTATGATACATTGAAAAAAAAACACAAAACAAGTATTTTAATAATCGATCATTGTAAATAGTTGAACCCCAATGTCAATTTATCACTGTGAGGAAGTCACAGCTTTCCAGGCTAACTTGTTTCTATTGAACAATCCTTGTGCTTCAAAATTATTGGCTAACGTAAAATTGAAACGGTTTCATTTGTTCTAGTTTTAGTTGCCATTATAATAGCATCAAGTATAATGCTGTTATAATGATATGTAAACAATGACAGTGTATGATGCAAAAATTCGATGAAACAATTTGAACAATCCTGAAACTATTTACGTAATTTTTGATGGAATGATAATTTAGTTTTGTGCGCAGAACAATACACATATATTTCATCTTCGTAAAGAAATTTATGAATGGAATTAATCATCAATGTTAGTAAAGTTAGTTGATTGCTGACGGTGACATTAACAGGAGTTCTTTAATTTGCTTTAGTTAAGTAATTTTTACGTCACATAACTCAATATACAGGATTTGCTACGAAAATACACGTAAGAATCTAAGCGTAGTAATACAACTCCATAAATTTAAAAGAGATTGAAATATATTTTTATTCATGTGTAGAATTAGACAGGTTTAAATTAGAAATTGAAGTATAATAGTTGATAACATTGTTATTGAAAACAACAAAAGTAGCGTCGGAGAGGTATCAGTAGAAAAGTATCCTACATATAGCTTTTAAAAACCTTGTGTCTAATTAAAACTTTCCATACTTTCTTTGCTACTTTTGCTACTCCTTTGTAATAATTATCAGTTATTTTTAAATCATCAATATGCTTATCTTTTAACTCAAATAATCAATAATAAAATCATCTTATCAGCAAAAGGACATCTTTACTGGAAAAAAACCTGTTAAAAATCATTTCACATGTTATGCCTAATCAATTCCTCATATCTCAAGAATATAATGTACAAGTATCTGCATCAGGTTACAATCGGATAGATTTGATATGAGCGATATGAGAAAACTCCCCAGCAACGAACCAAAAAATAAGAGGTAACATTCGGTAAACGAATCAGCTCTTATCCATCAGTAGCGATCGCTTCATCGATAACTGATCGATACTGAATGTTACGTAGTAAACAATATGTTCCAGGTAAATAGAGAATGTATGTATCATGACTGAAGAGGACAAAGCCAGGTGGAATTATTCCTTTTTTGCAGTGACTAGATAGACTCGTGTCTATTCGTCTTGCCTACTGGTGTCCCCGAGAGTCAACAAAACACGAGTCTCTGCAAAAAAAAAATATTTTCAACCGCCTTTGCCCTCCCTAATCATGACTAAAGTTCTCCGCTTTCTTTACGTTTCACGAAATTAGTAAAAACTAGATAGACTCGTGTTTTGTCGACTCAGGAAAAGCAGTAGGCAACACCAACCCGTTTTCATGAGGCGAATAAACACGAATTCGTCTAGTTCCTGCTAATATCGTGAAGCGCACGAAAAGTGGTGAATGTACTTGCATCTGTAACGTCACTATTGATGAATGTCGTATTTAGTATCAATTTTGAAAGCAGCTTTGAAAACAATACTTTGTTGCCGAAATTATAAAAAAATGACTAGTCATAAGATTTGTTCGGATGAAGTAGAGGACCGTAGAAATGCATAGAACAAATAAAATACTAGACAATTGAACGTCGTTATCTTGGTATTGTATTGTCTTCTGCAATTAGGACACTGGACGGATTTTTTTAAAGCTAAACGGCGCCAAATGTAATCGTAGAAATCGTAGAAATAAGAGTAATTTAGAATGTGTATTGAATGAATGTTTTTCTTCTAAAAAGAAATGGGTCGCCATTTTTTATGTAAGTTTTAATACAAACTACTTTATTCTCGTTAATATATGCAATTACAATATTAAAAATGCAACATTCTTTGTATAGATCGAACAAATAACTATGATTTATTTTCTTTGTATAGTTCAACAATACAATCAGTTGATAATGAAAAATGTAATGCATAATTTCAATAAAAAGTTCATTAACACGTCGAAAAACTGGCTACACTCCTCGCTAAATGACTTTAATAGCCCTTATGTTGTCCGTATGCGCAGTAAATAATTTAGCCTTCTATCCTTCTCTATTTCATCTGTATTTCCAATATGCAGCTTGTGTACAATGAAATTTCAACTACTTTTATGAACGGAAATATTTTAGATAGTTATAGTTCTAGTTATAGCTAGTTATAGATAGCTATAGTTCTAGTTCTTAAAACCTATTTTTTAAAGCTATCTAGGTCCTATGAGTGAATTTTCTCCGTATAATATAACGACGTCAATGTATCGTCTCGTTTCGAACGAGCATTACATGGATTAATACATTAGTCGTTTTCTAAGTATATCAAAAATGTACAACTTTACAACCGTGACGTGTTAGAACGAGCTACCGGTGTTTACTAAATTTGAACCTGTCCATAACGAACTTCGTCTGCACAAAATACATTCTGCGCATGCCTCTGGCTAGCAGTTCTACGAGAATCAGCAGATCCATTCGACCGTTCAATTTATTTCAGTTTAACATGTACATTCAGAATATTATGATGGAACGCCAAAATTACTTTACGCATTTACCTGGCGATATCCAAGTTGGCGCAAAAGTAATAGTCATAATTTGAATTAGTTACCATTTTGTTATAAATGAAAAAAAGAGCTCTGCTTTCATAAAAAGTTTATTTGAAAGTGTAAAAGTGAAGACATTAATTGAAAAAAATTATATCGCACAGATGGCCACCTCTCCAGTTGAAGCATAATTGAGCTCGTTTTACGGCATTTTGAATTGTTGCTCGCAAAACATCTGGCTACAGATTAGCGATTTCTGCTACAATATTAGCTTTCAAGACTTTCAAGGTTCGTGATTTGTTGTGGTAAACGCGAGAAGAAGGATTTTAAGAAGCCCCAAAGGAAAAAGTCTGATGCTGTTAGAGCTGACGATCAATTCAAATCTCCAAAACGGGAGATCACTCGACCTGAAAATTGTTGTCTCAAAATCTCCATAATTGCCCGAGCTGTGAGCGCTTGCTCCGTCCTGTTGAAACCAACAATTATCGAGACGTAATACAGCAACTTGCTGCAAAAAATATTCGTTTAGCGTGATGTTTGTGGATTTTGTCTGACATCGGCAATAACAGCGATGTTCTTGTTCGAACGAGCACTACGAGTCCGACCACTTGTCGCGACATCTCTAGTGCATCCACTTTGCACGAGGCGCTCGGATGAACGTTGAATTGTTCGAGCATATGGAATACGACGACCAGGAAGACGACGGCGAAATTCACGCTGCGTTAAAACAACAGGCTTCTGGCCTGTTGTTTTAATCTGGCTTGCTGGTGTGTTGGATCAAACTTATCGGTTTATGCTATGTGAACTTCCCCTTCTTTACATCTAAAAACTGTTGTTGCTAATGTTTTGATGAGCAAACAATTTGAATACTCTTAACATAAAAAACGCTTTATTGTTTCAAGCAAATATTATTTGATGAATTTTAAAACGGGTAGATAGATATTAAATGTTGAAAGGCTAAGCATCTAGCAGAAGAACGCGACCATTGACTTTGTTCCAATACAAATCACAAACCAATCTGCAAAAGCAGTTAGGGATTTTTGTTAGTAAATCGAATCGCGCCCGACTAGTTGGTGATTTCTGTTGGAACAAGCGCTTGAATACAATCGCAGAATACGAATCCGATAAAGACTTATCATAGATCAAGTTTTTCTTACTGGAAATAACTGACGATCTTGAATCTCGGCTTACCGAGAATTAAACAGAGCTGTGAAAGTATTATTCTATTTTTAAACATTTTTAATTACAAATTATTAAATGGATTTATTGCAAGGAGATTTATTCTAGCATTTGGAACATCATCATGACAATTTTCGGTAATGAAATGAAAGAAAGCAACGAGTTTAGTTGAAATTTATTTTATTGTAACAAAATAAACAGGAAACATCAACGTTTCGAGTCATCTTGTCCCTCGGCTAGAATATTGTTGTTAAAATTGTAAAGGAAACCAACTACAACAACAAGAAGGCAAAGGTGAAAATAAACAAAAGCAACAGAAACGCGTACAACACAAAAGGAGAAAAGCGATGAAAAGAAAGTTTAAATTAAGGGAAGATATGCTTACTGAAATGAGATAAAGGAACGAATAAACTTTTCTATTTTTTTTTTGGCGGAAAATTTTAAATAAGCATAGTTTAACAAATATCCAAAGATATCATTTGGGGGTTGTCTTAATTCATTTCAAAGACGTTTGGTACGGTTTATTTTTTTTTCAATAATTGGGGAAGTTATATGCGTTTATGCATCTATAGATATGCAACTACAATTGCATACGTGTTGTGGCAATGCAATCCTGTTCTTTTGTTTCTAAAGTGGATATCACTCATTAGATGTCAGCACATTACAATACATTATCTATTTGAATACAATAAACAAACAACCGTTATTTTTTACGGGTTTATTGGATATATTTACAATGTATAATTTGTACTTTATGTTTGCTTATCTCTTCTTATTTTAATAATTGTAATGCATCATATTTACTGTATTAACAATAATTTTAACGCACCTGATTAATTCTTCTTCTTCGATTATCAAGGGCGGTACTATTCTTAATACATTTGCCGTTATACTGGTTGTTAGAATGCCATTTTGTAATAATTTTTCTACCAAGTCCTGAGCTCTGAATGGTAGACCTAGGATGTATTATTATTCTATAAAGGAACTTTAACTAAAACCAAATCTTAATGACACAAACCCTTTTTAAGGACAATAGCGTAAAACAATCCTTTTCCCCGGATTTGTTCCACTACTCCTTTATCCAGTTTCTCCAATTCTGTTAGGAGCACTTTACCAAGTTCCAGGGCTCTTTCTGGCAGCTTTTCTTCGACAATTACTTTTAGCGCAGCCAAGGCTACTCTACAACTTAATGGATTACCTCCATAGGTTGAACCGTGCTCATTCAGTTGCATGCAGGATATAACACATTCATCGGTTAATACAGCTGACACCTAAAAGATTATTTAGTAATAAATTAAATACATTTGTCTCATAGTAAATTGATAGTTTTGAGCTAATTTTTACCGGCATTGTACCTCCTGATAATGATTTTCCCAGACAAACTATATCCGGTCGAGCATTCTCATGATGAACAGTTAATAATTTCCCGGTTCTTCCAAGACCAGCTTGGATTTCATCATCGATCCATAAGACGTTATATTTCGCACATAGACGTTCAACACCTTTCAGGTAACCATCTTTTGGAGGTAATATACCGCCATTTCCTAAAATTGGTTCCGTCATAAAAGCGCAAATGGTAGGTTCCTGCTTGAAAAGATTCTAAAATACAGGGTCTTAAGTAGGAGACGGTTCACGAATGGTGAAGAATACTTACTTCTAATGCTTCTAAATCGTCAAAAGGAACCTGCAAAAATCCAGGCATGAAAGGACCATAATTCTTTCGACATTTACTATTGGTCGACGCTGAAATGGCCGTCATAGTCCTCCCCATGTAATAACCTTCGGCGAATACAATCTTGGCTTCATTGTCAGGGATCTTCTTCTTTAAATAACCCCATTTCCTGGCTAGTTTGCAAGCTGCGTCACCAGCTTCGCATCCTGAATTTAGCGGTAGGACTCTATCGTAACCGAAGAGTTTCGTGATATACTCAGCGTATTCTGACAACCATGGATTGTGGAAGCTATTGGCAGTGACCGTTAGAGTTGATGCTTGGGATAGCAATTCCTTAACGATCTTCGGATGACAATGACCTTGATTTAGGCAAGAAGATGTACTGATGAAATCTGTGTATTTGCGACCGTCGGTGTCCCAGACGTTTACACCTATTCATTTTGTCAAAAATTAATTTTAATCTAAACTAATTACAGATAAGTTCTGTAAATATTTTAATTTTAATGTCTTTATTAAGTTGTGGACACTTTATCTTGAAAAATGTACCTATCAAGATCTCTCAAAATTACGGATTTATGAGCCTTAAAGATAAGTAAACCAAGCTTACCTTCGCCTTTGCACAAAACTATCGGTAATCGATCGAAACTTTGCGCACCATGTTGTCTTTCTTTCCTTATAATCTCACAAGTCTTTGCTTCTTCACTTTCGGACATTTTTCTGAATAATTCAACGCAACTTTAAGGTTAAATACATCGAAATTCGAATGAAAATACTTTAATACCTTCATTAATAATAATATACAGCCGGCTGTACTGATAGTGAACTCGGTTATCTAAGTATACAAATATAATTGCAACGACTTCGGAAATGCTTTATCGCTTTATTCCATTGTTAGCTCCGATAATAGTTTTTCAACTAGCTATTCTTCTGCTAATGTTTATGTTTTTCCAGCGGTAGTTGTGAGAAAACAATCAAGGTGAATCGGTACCAAATGCTTGCAAATTGATTAAATGCATTCAGACGTAAGCAATCAAAATAGAAATTTGTCTGAAAATACATCATCAATCAAAAATAAATGAAGGAACACCAAATACGATATTTAAAAATTCAACTGTCTAGGTTGACTGTTAACTGACGTATTTGTCAGAAACATCTTCGTATTTGCTCTTTTTTTCATATTAAATTGTTTTTGGCCGTTGAAGGGATTCGTCCAATAGAAAATTATGTAAAAATGAATGCGTCACATGCTTGCAATATATTTATTTGGTAAATGAAAGGATACATTTTTTGGCAGACTAAATAACGAAGAAAAAGTACATAAAAATAGCAGAATATAATATGTTTCTAGTCATGTTGTGCAGTCGATAGTCATGACGTCATTACATAGACCTCTTTTACTTCGACTGACGAAAGGAAGCCGTACTTTTATCTTCTATCCGGCCTTTAAGAAGAAATTCACTTCTTAAAGGAATTCATGGTATCTATAATAATTTTCGTGCACTCCTTCAACTGGGTTTCGTTCATCACTAAAGGAGGTGCCAACCGAATTATATCGTTATGGGTATGTTTGGCCAATAAACCGTTATCCCTTAGACGGACGCATACATCAACGGCTTTGAAGCCTAAATCTAGAAATTGCAATAAAAATAATAAAATAACTCAGAACGTAACCTATTAAAGTGACTTGCCATCATGAAGAACTATTGCCCATAATAGTCCTTTACCTCTGACTTCTTTGACCAGTTGTTTTGGTAACGTCATTAATTCTTTCTCGAGGATTTTACCCAATTTCGCAGCGTTCTCAGCGAGATTCTCCTCAAGTATAACCTTCAGAGCGGCCATAGCTACCTTACAAGCTATCGGATTTCCTCCGTAAGTTGAACCGTGCTCGCCAGGTTTGATGCTGAGCATTACATCGTCATCAGCTAATGTTGCGGACACCTAAAAGTATTTCGGACAAATTAGTTTACTTCTTACCTTCTTCCAGTTGTTCTACTTACAGCCATCATTCCACCAGATAATGCCTTGCCAAGACAGACAATATCGGGTCTGACACCCTCATGATCAACAGCAAGTAACTTTCCAGTTCTACCCAATCCAGTCTGCACCTCGTCATCAATCCATAACACATTGTACTTGGTACATAATTCTCTCACTTTCTTCAGGTACCCAGGTTTTGGAACCACAATTCCAGCTTCTCCTTGGATTGGTTCTACCATGAAAGCGCAGATGTTAGGGTCGGACTTTAAGACATCTTCCAAAGCTTCTGGATCATCATAAGGTATTACTATGAATCCGGGCATAAAAGGACCATATCTATCTCTGCAGGTAGGATCGGTAGAAGAAGAAATTGCAGACATAGTTCTTCCCCAATAATTGCCTTCGGCGAAGACGATCTTAGCTTCATTGTCTGGAATTTTCTTCTTCAAGTAGCCCCATTTTCGCGCCATTTTGCAAGCCGTTTCTCCGGATTCTACCCCGCTATTTATCGGAAGAACCTTATCGTAGCCAAAGAGTTGAGTGATGAATTCAGCGTATTCTCCTAGGGCATCGCTGAAGAAGGCTCTTGAAGTTAGGGTAAGGATGTCGACTTGTTTCTTGACAGCTTCGATAATCTTTGGGTGGCAATGTCCTTGATTGACAGCTGAATAAGCGCTTAGAAAGTCGTAGTATTTCTTTCCTTCAACGTCCCACACGTAAACACCTGTTTTTACAAAAAAATATATGATGTGGAATTGATCTGTGTGTGTGAATTTGGGAATTCTTTAGTTTTTTATGAAAATTACCTTTTCCTCTAGTCAAAGCTACTGGTATCGGATCATAATTATGCGCTCCATATTTCTTTTCTCTTTTTATGACCTCTTCGGTACTCTTCAAGGGTATTTTTAAATTAATACAATGCCCATTGAGACCGGTGGTCGTACCATTGGTTGTACCGTTGATTTGAATGGTTTGAGTTGCCATCTTCTTCGGAGATTTTACTTTCTCGGAATAGAACGTAGAGTGCAGAGGACTTTGCTATTAGACCGCTGTTACAGTCAATTTCCTACCAATGTCGGTGGCAATATTTATATATGTGGATGCAGCCTGAATCCAATCTATTATCTTGAACCCTAATTGTGTTTAGGTCTTCGGGGTCGTTGATTTCACTTGTGTGCGTTCAAATATAGACGCCGCGCGCTATATTTGTCAATGGAAAATTACGGGACGCGAAATCGAAGCACAGAGCGAAGCAATATTCTGCGTTTGTAGCACGAGATTTCGCAAGGCAGATTACAGAAAGATCACATGCTGCGTTATCAATTTTCTAATTAAAATCTTAAATTAATAACACTTTTTTTCTTTTAATCCCTTTTTATAATATTACACTCTCCGCTCGATATTTTTAACAAGTTCTTTGCTTCGCCGTCCAAACCATCATTCCTGAACGGAAAACAACAAAAATGAGAGGTCACAGGGGGACTACCATTACATATGAACACTACTTGTTTGGCGTATCTTTGTTTTATTTTTCTTCTTTTTTTCTATCGTGCTTGTCACGGTGTATTACAAGACTGTTTGTTTTCTGACGATCTTCCTTTTGGTTTTATTTTTATTTCGTAATCTTTCAAAACATAAATAAGTTCAAGAATAACTTTCTCGCGAGAAGTAAATTAATAATAATGTAATCTCATTACTTACATAAGAATCAACAACAAAACCGGAACCATGTATTTTTCGAGCAGCTTTACTAAAAATATTGTTTAGAGTTAAGCCCCCAGAAGTGCTCATGAGAGTATCTTGGAATTCGGGAATAGTCTAATTTGAGCTTCTGCGTATATTTTTAAAGAATATAGTTTTTATTGGCTAATAATAATCCCTACATATGTATTCGTTTTTTGCTTATCATCATTTAGTTGAACGTGAAATGCTATGTTCAAAGGTAATATGAACATGGTAAACTCAACGGTACTTTTCCAGGTTTAACATTTCGTTATCAACGATTGATAAATGTCCCATTGCATAATTGCTTATCATACAATATACAAACAAGTATAACTATCTACTTCCAAATACGTATTTAGTGAACATGTTAAGCCGTTTTACAGGTTATAAAACACTCGCCAACAAATTTTAACTTTTGATTTTGCTATAAAACAATTTATACTAATTTTAATAGAAAACATATAAACGTTTATTTTAAAAAAAGGGTAGAAGGTCAAGTTAGCTCGATTTTTTTTTATATTTCAATGAAAAGGTTTTTTAGATTAAATCATAATTTAACGTATATTTCAAATTGTTATAATTAGAAATGTGAAGTAATACTGCTTCGTCTCTTATAAACACTATCTACAGCATCTCTTCTTAACATCCAACAGTGATCTGCTAACACAACAGGATTCCATTTCCCCTGATACCGTTTTTCCATTCCCATCATGTCTTGGTGGAAGCGCTCACCGTGTTCATCGCTAACGTCGCCCATATTTTCCGGATAAAAATCCAAGCGAGAATGTAGAATATACACTTTAAGGGACATATTACAACCAGCGGCGTGCAATGCTTGTAACATATCCGTTACTAAAGTTTTATAGTTGTCAGCTTTTTGGTTTTCCAAGAAATTCATGAAAACTTGTATCATGGAGAGCCAAGCTGTTTTCTCCTTCGCTGTTAATTTGGTTTCAAAGATTTCATCGTTTACTATTTCTCATATTTCATGTCCAACAAAAATACCTTCTTTCAGTTTCCTTTTCACTTTTCACAAAGGTATTTAAAACCTTCACCTTCGAGATCCAGTGCCTTTACAAGGTTTTCCATGAGCCCAAGTTTCACGTGGAGAGATGGTATTATGATCTTTTCTTTTTCTACTAGAGGCTGATGTTGTACATTGTTCTTTCCTGGTATAAACTGTTGTCGTATTGGCCACTCTTGCTTGTGGTAATGTTTTTCCCAATGACATAAAAAGCAACAGTATTTGGTTTAACCAGATTGCATATCTGAAATAATTGCAATTACTTTAAAATCTGCACAAATATTCCAGGAATAGCCTTTGTGCTTTATCTTTTCTAATAACATTTTCAGATTTTGGTAAGTTTCTTTCATAGAATCAGCATGACCTGTCGGAATAGAAGGATAATGGTTTCCATTATGCAACAAAACTGCTTCTAGGCTGGTCTTTGATGAGTCTATGAATAATCTCCAAGAACTGGGATCATGATGTAGCCCAAAAGCTTTAGAAAGTTTATAAACATTACTGCAGTAGACTAGATTACCGGCCATACTACAAAGGAATTTTCTCTGTAACCAGAGTTAAGCCAATGTTGCCGCTTTTCGAATCATTTTTACTTTATATATGCTGTTCAATTTCATCGGTTACTAACTTACGGTAAACACCTTGTTGGTCAACGTTATCGATCATTCTAAAATGAACTGCTATTAAAATGTTTCGAAAATACTTTTCTCACCACCGGCTACGTAATAGTAAGTACTGCTGAGAGATGTAAGTGCGATTGATGGGTTATTTAGCTTGGTTGTCATTGACAGCGGGATGTAATGGAATTTTACGTTTCTAGGATACTGATTTTTGCATTGCAACAAGCATCTGCAACATCCGCAACGACAAACCTGTGCTTGCATCCCTTCTGTCCTAGATACCTAACTATTTTCTTACAACGAACTAACTTATTATTATAATTATTAGTACACGCAAGATTATAAGTCAAATTGCAAAATACCGTAATATAAATAGCAACTGTGAAATATCGAAATTTTTCCGGTTCGAGGGGACGCAAGTTCAAAATGGCAAGAATAGTTTGGTAAACATTTTTTTTTCACATCGTCGGTTTCGCAGCTTTACAGATAGCGTTCATTGTTGTTTGTTCGTTATGTGATAAGGCGTCTAAATTGTTCCGAACGGTTAAATTGCGTCTTCTTTCCGGTTAAATCCAGATTATAAATTGTAATTAACGGCAGTTTCATCATGTATTTGTGTCGATCGTTTAGCTATTTATAAAATGTAAATAATGATAAACGCCTAGTGGTTATTTTTAACTTGACTCTTAATATGAATACCAAAGAGTGGAATCTTTGCGGCTCTATATAAAAGCACCCGATAAGTAAATGAAAACAAAGTTAAATACTTCGATAATAAAATGTGTTCCAATTGAAATACTTTTGAATGAAAATATGCCCATTAGACGTGAGAAAATCTAGGCAACAATGTTTGTATTTGTATTTCAAGAAGAAGAATATAATTACTGATTGTAAATGTTATGCGTGTATTTAGATACAAAAATTACCTTTTATTAGTTTCCCGAAATATTAACAATTTTATTACACCAACGAAGCTTTTTAACAGTCAAAATAATAGAGTTGTTGGAGCAATTGTAAAACACGCTCTCTGTTTATTTCTAAATGTAGGTTATCTATATAGGTTCTGTTATTGAAATTATATTAAGTTAAGCATTGTTCCTCTAAATGGAAGATTTAGTCTGTTTAATATGATATGAATAGGGTCTCAAAACTGTGCCACGTTTATTATGAATTAGAAAAAGAATACACCAATGTTATTGTTAGTTCTCCGTCAGTTATTCAACAATATACACGTACCTTTTTTGAAAATTTAATACAGTTTCGCAGTGCTGCAAAAAAGGTAAAGGATTTACAAAATTACAAAGAAAAATGGGAAAAATTTATAGATTTAGAGGATGGCCTTGTAAAAGTTCTAAAGGATGTTTTTGCAATAAATACATTAATATTGTAAATGGCAAGGAAGCTCTTGTTAGACATAACATCTTTAAAATACACGAAAAGAGTTTGAAGATGATACGTAAATAGCAGCGCTTAATACCAAGTGGCGCAAAAGTAATGTCATAATTAGAATTGGCCGCCATTTTTGCAGTTGGCGCCAAATTTCACTGTACTTTGATATTTATGATGTAGATATATTGTCAACAAGCCATGGAGCAAGACACACCTCAAGAACGTGGAATTATTGTTACTTCTTATTTGACAAATTTTAAGTCTGTTGTTTTAACGCAGCGTGAATTTCGTCGTCGTTTTCTTGGTCGTCGTGTTCCATCTGCTCGAACAATTAAACGTTTGTCCGAGCGCTTCGTGCAAACTGGATCCACTAGAGAGGTCGCAAGAAGTGGCCGGCCTCGTACTGCTCGTTCGATGGCGTTACCGTAACCGTAAATGGTGAGCGTTACAAACGAATATTTTTTGCCGCAAATTGCTGCATTGTGTCTCGATCATTGTTGGTTTCAACAGGACGGAGCAGCCGCTCACACTGCTCGGGCAACTGTGGGGATTTTGAGATACCAATTTCCAGGTCGAGTGATCTCCCGTTTTGGAGAATTGAACTGGTCGTCCAGATCGCCAGATGTCACAGAACCAGATTTTTTCCTTTGGGGCTACTTAAAATCTCGCGTTTACCACAACAAACTACGAACCTTGCAAGCCTTGAAAGCTAACATCGAAGCGGAAATCGCTGATCTGGAGCCGGATGTTTTGCGAGCAACAATTGGAAATGCCGTAAAACGAGCGCAATTATGAGTCAACTCGGAAGGTGGCCATTTTGGCGATATAGTCGTTTCCAATTAATGTCGTCAATCTTACACTTTCAAATCAATTTTTTATGAAGACAGAGCTCTTTTTTTTTTTCATTTATAACAAAATGGCAGCCAATTCAAATTATAGCATTAAATTGTTTAAATTCCTTAAATCGTGAAATGCAGACTGAATCACCATAACCATATTTTCTATAGTAGTGCGAGTATTAAACAAATAAAATCCTTAAAATTCTATTGTTCTGTTCAAAATTGATCGTGCTTGCCATTCTTCTCAGCAAATATAAAAAGATTTTTTTCTTGTTAATTTAACAAATAGTATGTAAAGGAATATATTATGTGCGGAAACAATAAGTGCTATGTTTCACACGAAAACATATTTAATTGCTTTAATTTTCGAGTAAATCAATATATGGTCTCAAACATGACCAATACAATCTTGAAGAGTACCTGAGGACAAATAAGGTTAACATGAGTACTACTATTATTGCATCTAGTATTGTATTTATTAGGTAGTTATATTAAGTTTGATACTTAATTAATATTATTCCTTTTCATGTACGTAGTAATTTAGTAAAGGGGAGGGCCAAAAAGTTATTACTTTGGAGACTTTTGTATGACCGGCAATAAAAAACAAAAGTGAAACTATTTCAGGGATTTAAGGGAGGTCGTAGATTCTCCCTGTACCTTGCTGGCTACACCCATGCTGTTTTTAAACTTTTTCTTAATTTTAAATTAATACCAAAAAAATCTAATGAGTTCTACTACATTTTAACGAATTATTCTACCAACTAAATTCGAAAGTAACGAAATAACACTGCCCCAAAAGCAAAAATGAATATTTCGATGTAAGCATAGGACTATATACTACAATAACTGGAACGGCCGTTCTACACGAAAATGTGAGGCAAGCGCGGAGAGTGAGAAATGGCATACATGAGGGCTTGCTATTCCGTTTTATCTCGTTGTTGTTAATAGAACGCAATCTTTAAATTTTGGTTTAAATTACTTTAAATTGACGAAATGGTCGTTAACTGCGTTGCATTTGGATGTAAGAATGTGCATTTTAACGATCCAACGATACAGTTTCATTCGTAAGTTAAGATTCATATAATAGTACAGCACATAGCAGGAGATTTGTTATGTTTACATACGTATTTCAGATTTCCGTTTAAACGGCCAGAAATGTTATAATTATGGATTGCAGCTGTAAGGAGAGAAAAATGGAAGCCGTCTCGAAATAGCAGACTTTGTAGTCAACATTTCCTTGTCAGCGATTACAAAGTTAGGCCAGGTGCAGCAACTAAATTATTAAAAATTGATGCAGTTCCTACTGTATTCAACTTTCCTAAACGTTTACAGAAACGTACTGTGAATTGAGGGGGCCTTCAATATAAAAATCAAAATAATACCCTTGCTAGTGCAGATGTAGGATTATTTAAGAATTCTATAAAATGAAGGAGGTTAATATTTTTTAAAATTTCAGGAAATTGATCATATGGACATAGAATCTATGCGGAAAGAAGTAGGTACACAAACATTAGATTGTAGTACAGTATCATATTCTTGACATTGGCATATGGCGAAAACTTACAAAATTAATGTTATTTTAGAACTCTTAACTTTCTTTTTTATTAGTTTTAAAAATGCATTTTTTTTATACAACTGATACTATAAGTTACTAATAAAAAATTAATTCTCGTGGTTTTCTTTTATTATCTGTCTACCTGAACTTATAAAAAGACGAACACCTGTTGAATTACAGTAGAAATAATACGTTTCGCAATGAATAAAAGTGGAATAGGAAGCCCTCACTATAACGAGTTGCATATTGCCTCACGATTACTAGCCGCTAGTTACCTAGTAATTGGCTTTAGGTAATTTTTGGTAATGGAATTTTTAAGATTGTTCGCACTGTTTTTGACAACATAACCTTAAAATAATGGTTAATATAAATAATTTTCTTGTTATCTAGTTCAAAATGAGTCAAGCAGAAGAACCAGGTATTTCAAACAAACTATCCACTAAGTATAACTATACACTTTAAATAAAGGTTAATTCGTATTCTACCTGTTAATGAATAGAAAAGCGTCATAAAACATAATAATTTATTTGCAGATTTAGAGGAAGATAAGGATATTAATGATGTATTTTCCGATATTTTATTAGCCGAAGATAAAGTATTCGAAGAAAGCTATAAAGAAGGGTATACAAAGGGAGCTTCCGAAGGAAATATTGAAGGTTACCATTTAGGTTATCATCGAGGTGCTGAATTAGGTGCGGAATTAGGTTACTATCTAAGTATAGCCGAATGTTACTTAAATGAAGCCAATGAGAAACAATATTCTGATAAAATTAAGAATAACTTAACAACCATTATTAAATTAATAAACAAATTTCCCAGGGAAAATGTCAATGATGTAGATATTTTTGCGGAAACTGATAAGATCAGGAGTTTATTCAAAAAGGCTTGTGCTCTGTTAAAAATTGATGCCCATTTTTCAGAGATTGATAAATTCTCTTTTTAAGAAAATGGTTTCAGTGAATATCATTCAAGAATATATGAAAGATTTGATAGATGTTATAAAACAGTACGCCCCACTGATAAACGCTCACATGGTAGATTATTTCACCAAAAATATTTACGATAATTGCATGCCTAATGAAATAAAGTCAGAAATTGAAGATATTGGGTGCGATAGCATCATTAATTTTATTTTAAATAATAAAATTAATATGGAATTACCAAATCTGTATAACTTAATTGAAATTACTAAGAAATTTAACTTATGTAATCGAAAAGATGTCTGTTTAACTGTTGAGGACTTACAAAGAAGGTTAAATGAGGCTGGGTGTATGAATACTCCTAGTTTGCATTTAAATGTGTTCATGAAACCTAAAAAATCCCATGAAGTAGAAATACTTAGTGCAATAGCCGCATCTTTAAAAACAATCGACGACATATCGCATATAGTTGATATAGGTGATGGAAAAGGGTATTTAAGTTCGTTGCTGTCGTTATACTATAAAATTCCTGTGTTGGGTATCGATGCTGCAGAAGTTAATACTGCAGGTGCCATAAAAAGAGCTGAGAAATTAGGGAAATCATGGCATGGAATTGTAGGAACAAATAAATCAATATTACCAAAATCTGAGCTGCGATATGAGAATGCATACAACTTATTATATAAACAAACCACTCAGTATATTACTGAAAAGACAAACTTAAAAGAACTGGTCAGAAACATATTTGTCGAGAATATTTCATATCTTGGCATCATTGGGCTACATACTTGTGGAGATCTAGCTCCTTCCACCTTGAAGATCTATGTGAATAATAGTGATGTTAGAACAATATGCAATGTTAGTTGCTGTTATCATTTATTAACTGAAAGAGCACCTAATGATGGAGGTCCAGGTAATTTTGGTTTTCCAATGAGTAGTTACTTAAAAGTTAAAGAATTTTATCTTGGGAGAAATGCTAGAATGTTATCAGCACATTCCACAGATAGAATTTTCAATAGAAAGGAGCTACCAAACAAGAATATCTTCTACCGAGCAGTATTTGAAGTATTCCTGAACCAACACTTTCCAGATATTAATACAAAGGAAGTCGGCCGATTTAAAATGTCCAATGCGGAATTCAGTGTTTATGCAAGACGAGCGCTGAAAAAATTAAAGCTAAATTCTAATTTCACTGATGAGGAGCTACATCATTTTTATAGGTCCTTTGAATCTAAACAAAATCAACTTTATGCTTTCTCTTTATTGAGAAGCATGCTAGCTCCATTGATTGAATCGTTAATTCTATTAGATAGATTACTCTACTTAAATGAGTATGGTTTTAGGAATAGTTATTTAGTTCAACTGTTCGATCCTGTAGTATCTCCGAGATGTTACGGAATTATTTCGTTCAAGAAAATGTGATTTGTACAATGTAATAAATTATTTTAAATTTTAATTGTTTGTTCATTTATAATTCCTTAGGAAGGTTGAAGACGAGCTAATCGAGTTGCTAGCCGTCAAATGCATCGTCTATGTGTTTTGAATTATTAGTTGCATGAAATGTAAAACGTCGACAACTGCTGGTGTAG
This sequence comes from Oryctes rhinoceros, assembly GCA_020654165.1. Lineage (NCBI taxonomy): Eukaryota > Metazoa > Arthropoda > Insecta > Coleoptera > Scarabaeidae > Oryctes > Oryctes rhinoceros. The sequence continues at coordinate 7,366,120 of JAIOKQ010000053.1, forward strand.
ACTATAGATGGAACTAATAATACAAAAGTAATTCGGAAAGGTGTCATGTAACGGGTCAGTATTTACAGGAATAATTTCATGCTTTTTTTAAATTTTATTCTTGCTATGAACTTCTTTTTTTTTATTTTATTCTTGCTATGAATAATAATTAATTATATTTTGTAAGTTTTATTGTAAAATTTAATCTATAACGACTCCTATAAAAATCAACAATTTTTTTATAGAATTACTGAAACCTATGCAACCAGACATACTCAGGATTTGAGTTGCCTATATAAGTATAAATGATCTGTAGCTACTTCCGCTAAAGCACAATTCTGTGCAGAGTCGTGCATAGGAATGGTAAATTCTGTTCAAATACGACCACGATGAATATAATAAGATAGGTATGCTGCATTTTTCTTGCAAATTCGTCAAGATGTAACTACGGAGTTAATCAAAATTGTCGTTCACATCCAATAAGTATTCGTACCACACTAGACACAAAAACTGGTTCGAAAAATATTCCACTTACGGTATTTAGTAGCCGCAAATTCAAAGATAGCAAATCAAATTTATTGGCCAGCTTTAAACGACTAGCCGATTAGAATATGATCTACCTTGATACTCTTAAACTGGTTTGGCTCTACTGAATACCAGCAGGTCCCAGGTACAAAACTATGTCGCCCATTAGCTTGCTTATATTTATTCGTTGTTTATACATATTTTCCCTATATCAATGGAATATAGCGTAAATGCCTGTAGTTACTGCAACGTTGATAGTTCTGTTATAACCGAATATGGAAGGCTGAGAAGGCCGAAGTGAGGGAATTTCCGAAATGTAAAAAAAGTTTGTCCTTTCGCCGAAATCTAATCGAAGGTCCTACAGCCGTGTATGTTCCCCATTGAATTTCGGCCTACTACCTCAAACTGTTTGGGAGATAGGGAGATTTAAAGTTTTCGGAAATTTCGTCGGGAACGGTAGAAATCGGACGGAAATCGCTCCGGTTTTCGTGGGTTATATCCTCAGATACGCATCTGCTTTATGCGGAGTGGGTACGTGTTCGAAAGAGAACTGAACGGCGGATAGATTGCGCCTAAGCGGGAACCTTTAGCGCTTCGTTTTTGCGTTTTTTTCGGGCTTCAAAGTTGAACAAAGGAATTTTCATTTTTTCAACTTTGGGTCGCCGTAACGTCCGAACGGTTGGAGCTAGGGAGTTGAGATTTCGCGCACTCAAAACACTCGTCAGGACCTTTCGAACGAGCCCTAACTTATCCTCATAGCTTATCCGGTCGCGCAGAAATCCCACCAGTAATCTACGGCCTCCTTTCCTGAACGATAGCACTTTGGTGTCTTAAGCGAGAACATTTTTCCAGTACAAAGTCTTTTCATAACCTCATAATGTTTTAATTATTTGTTTTATGCGACTTTCTAGGACATAAAAGGAGTTCGGACCGATGAAGAATTTATTTACTGCTTCTCAGACCAGATTGCCTGCCTTTTCATTACCTTCGGTCCCTTGATGGCTTGGGACCCACCGTAAAGGTACGTGATTTTTTTTTTTTCATACATTTGCGAATCGGACCAATTTCGTACATATAAGCTGTGATAACCTTTAGAACTGTACGGCCGTCATTGAGTATAGTCTATGTAGTTATTTTCATATTAAATTACTTCAAATATGGCGTGCTACATAATTTTAGACTCCTACATGACACGAGGCTTGCTCTGTAAATACCACGTAAATATATTATTTGTTCCTATACGACAATAGGTCTGATTAAATTTTGAAAATCAGGCTTTCTTCAAATGAAATGATAAATATTTTACTAACCATTAGATCTATTAAATTATTGCAGTGAATTAACGGCTTTTCCATTTATAGGTCAAGCAACGATGTGTATTTGTTATCTTACAAATGGCAAAGAATCTTAAAACGATATGTGTTTAATATCTTTAACCCTACATACATATATCGCATTTTTTGTTCGATATATCTTTTAATATATCGAAATAAAATGTGGATATATCGCTGCCATCCCTAATCAGGCACATAAAGGTTATCGTGTAAATCAGCAAACCAACTCCGGCCAAGGTTATATATAGCGGTTATATAAGACAGTTAGAAGCCATATAGATACAGGATTTTTGAACATACACACAATTGACATACTTTACAGATAAAAAATTCAAGGATACAAAGTTCAAACGTGCCTTGTATAATGTAAAAATGATTCCATAAGAATTTTGATTTGGTAATTTTTTCAATATACAGCTATGCGTCAAAGAAAATCCGGTGTTATAAAATTCTTGCTTATTTCGGATAATTCCATAAACAAATGTATACACGAAGGATTACGATAAGTGGGTAAACGAAGATTTATGACACCATAGTTACTCATTGCAGAGCAAATCTTGTATTTTTATTATTAGTTTCTTACAGCTTATTGAAGTAAAACGCATATAAATCGTCAATACGTTGCTAGATTACATCTAGGTAAGTTACTGAGTAATAGACCATTCAATAACGCTTGCAATTATTCCTAAAAACCGCCATGGCTTACTTAACCATGGCACAACGCATCGGACGACCGAGGACCCAATTAGTACGGTAAAGGCCCAGAGAAGAATATCTCCCGCAATACATCGTACCAACGGTAAAACATGATGGTGGTAGCATTATGGTATGGGGATGGATGTCGGCATCAGGCGTTCGTAAAATCTGTCTTTGCGAAGCGCGCATGAATAGCAACCGTTACACCGAGAATGCTATAGGAGATCCTGGAGCCATCCGTGCTAAGATTGTTTGAAGATGAGAATGTTGAATATTTTTATCAACAAGATAACGCTCCTTGTCACCGTGCAAGGGCGGTTAACGGTAAACGGGGTGCGATTGTTGAACTGGGGGGCACAATCCCCGGATTTATCACCAATAGAAAATTTATGGTATATTCTGAAGAAAAACATCACACATTACTGGTGTCCCCGAGTGTCGACGAAACACGAGTCTGTCTAGTCTCTGCAAAAAAGTAATAATTTCATCCCCCTTTGTTCTCTTTAGTAATTATATACGTAACTGCGCGTCACTGGCAGTCCAAGTTTATTAAAATCGTGACCAAAATATCAAAGAAAGAAGCTTTTAATTGTTTTTATCAATTAAGCCTGATTAATTCTACTATCCTTCAGGTTTTAATTAATTATTCTTTTGATTTATTTAAGCAATTTGGCATTAATTATTTAAATAAGCAGCGATCGAACATGCTGTTGGAAGTAAGTAGATCATAGTTATTTGTATCTGATATGTTGCAGTAATTGCCTGCAAGTAGGAACTCTTGTTAATGTACATATGTATTGTAAGGGAAAAGCTACATAGAAGTATAGTTTTACGTGTATTTAAGAATCGTTTAATTGATTTATTTTAAGTATCCCTTATTTATATTAAACTAAAACAAATAGGAGCGCACATTGTTTATGCAGCAATCATTTGTTTATTTTAAAAGTAGATGCTCACGTAATGACTAGTTGTACCAACACGAGTTAAAACTTGAGTCAAGTTAAAGCGATAGGTGGATTGCGGACAACTAGTAATAGTGGTGTAAGTACTTAAAATTAAACGTATTTCAGGTTTGGACCGCGTCATGCCTAGTCAAAAAGTCGTCGTTTCGTTAACAATCGTATGGGGCTTCTTCAGAAGAGGGAAGGATGTTAAATCACAATTAGCACGGTAACTCTACGCGAAAACTACGCCTGAGCCGAAATTAACTGTGTGGAAAGCAGTTAATTACGGTAACTTAGCATGTGAACCATGCCTATATGCAGTTGACCCCGTCCCTTTCCTATCCTGAAAAAGCCCCATATGATTGTGGAGGAAACGTCGAGTGTACTGATGATACGGTCCAAACCTGGAACATATTTAATTCTAATTGACTGTAACCGTGTAAACCTACATTATTATACATAATACATAATTTTCATCTGACAACAAAGAGATTTTCAGATAGTCTCTGATACCAACATTTTCCGACTTCCCTCGCCTTTGTGCAGTTAATATCAGGCGATTCCAAATAATAAAGTTAGCACCCTTGGTACGAAACCTTTTGTGAACATGAATATACACAAAAATGTTATGGATGTCTTCTCAATGCCTTCTCATAAAAATTGTCGCTTATAAACAGAAATACATATTTTGGCCACGACTTCCTTAAATTTCATCTGTAAAATCATTGACTTTTACTATAAATTAAAATTAAAAAAATTATCTACAACTAAAATAGAATTCTGAGCGAATGGAAGGAATAATAAATTTAGAAAATAACGGTTAAATAACCGTTGAATCAAGCTTAAGTCAGTAGCATGTATAATTTTTATATTCATTTAATAATAAACACTTCAGGTGTTCATAGAATTACGTTGGAGGATCCTTCTAGCTTTTAAGGCCAACTAAAGGTGACTGCTCAAATTCTCATGAAAGGGAATAGTAATGATGAAGTAGGCAAATGAAACAATGAAATATCTTCGCATCTCCGTGATCTTTTCCTTTCTTTACTTTAATACATATGACATATGTAATATAAAACAGCACAAAGGTAAGTACTTCACTAAAAAAAATCATCTCATCAGTACCATTTTGATAATTTTCGATAAAAGAGCAAAAAAAAACAATTGAAAACCTAAGTAGTAATATCTAACGTATATAATATATACAAATATAAATAAAACCTTTCTCTCTCTATTAACTCATTCTCTCCTTTCTTCCTCAATTTATTCCTCTAATAAAAATATAAGCTTCTAGAAAGCTAATAACATACGACGCTCAACGACATACAGAAACAGGAAAAAATCTTATACAAAATTTCTAACTTATAAACGCGTTTGTAATAATATTACACCTGACTGACGATTTAATCTTTTGCTATGCCAGAAGTTGCTTATATCTAATGCTATTGAGATGAAGCCCTACGACATCCAAGGCTCCAAATCTATGCTTCTTTACGATATACGATAGTATTGTGCATGCGGCTGAATAACAAGGCTGGTTTCAAATGAGTGAATGAAGAAAATAACGAATGTGAATGAATAATTTTGCCTTTGTCAGTAAAATACAAAATACTTTTTGAAAAATTGCTTATCTTTTCATAAATTTCACATTAGAATCGTTATTATCATTTTCGTTATAATAATTTAGTTATTATCGTCGTTTCATTATTATATAGTTGGTATTACTTTGGAAAATGGCACAGAATTCAACTGAGCTGCCTGTGTACTTTCTGTGAATAGCCAGCGCATTGCCGACTTACAAATCCTTTTTCTTTAAGAAACAACTGGATATTTATTATTAAATAATATGTACAGGTGATTGATTTATTAGGGTAGCGACAAGTGGGCATTCACCGTGACTTTCCTGAAGCGCAGGCAGCCACCAGAGCCGCTCCTCGACCACTGCCATCCTCTGACAACATCAAGTCGAACTGTGAACAAAACAACAATGTTACAAAGAATATTGCTTATAACATTGATGTTATGAAAAGTTTCTTGTTTTGCTTAGAAACAAGTTGTAATGGCACCAAATCCTGTTCAATTGTATTTATTGGTGATTGGATATCAAGAGTGTAGGTATTATTTTTGGCGAAACTTACCTTGAGGTGTGGGTTAATAAGTTGGGAGATCTTCTCCATCATTAGATTGTGGAAGTGCGGGTGAAATCTGTACACGGATCCATCAATGCCGACGGTGACGTGCGGTTCGTCCATCTTATTCAGTAGGGTGACTAGAGCGGCCGAAACCAGATGCGCGGCTCGCCTTGATACGCATTCGCACACAAATCTTACATTTACACAGTCCTGCTCTGAAGCATGTTTCAAACCTAATTCCTCTAGGATCTCTCTGCAATTAGTGTACACTCCCGAGTAATCCGATTCTATTTCGGACACGTATTTGGTATAAAAACGACCTCTGGTGAAGAGCAAGTCAGACCCTTTGCCGCCGAATAATAGACCTTCTTTAGTAAATCGTTCCAGCGCTAGCCTGACTAGTTCGCCCATGTACATACCGGATATCATCTTCTCGAACCTATAAAGTGGATGAATGGCATTTTAAAATTCATTCTCAATACGATTTGATAGAACCTTTGAAAACCGAAATCAAAACAATACTTACAATTGCTGTCCAGGATTGATGGAATTCTGGTCAATAGTTTTGTCGTATTGCGTCCTCAAGAAGTCCAACGTGCCGTTATCACCAAAAGCTCCCCATTCCGTGTTGATAAGAACGTTTCCGGAACCCCCGTCAGGTTCGTCGAACAATTCGGCATTCTTTTGCTTTTCTACGTAGCAAGCATTACTTCCGGTGCCTAAAATTTTCATAAGAATGTAAAGGTAATTTACAAGCTACGTTACAAATATTAAAATATGTAATGAAAGACAATCAAATGCACTTAAAAGGTATATGTGAAAAAATTGTTATTATGTGTTAAATAAAATTGCAAATAAAATAAAACAGAGACAAAAATCCAAAAATATATAATTTGTTTTTTTATGAGTTGTAACGAATTTTATCTTGTATGACGTACATAAGTGGAGAGATGTTATACATATTTAGAGCAGTCAGATACCATAACTAAAATAAACTTTTAGAAGAACAATTTTAGCCCAAACTGGGTGTCAAATTTTAATTAAATGGCTCTAAAAATTAATTTTGGGAAAGTTAAATCTCCACTAAAGTGATTATCAATTTCAAAAAAAAAGGTTAAGTTAATACGGTGTTAGCCAGATTACACAATCACGGTAAAAAAAAAAAACCTACCGATAATCAGTCCAATTTTACAGCTATGGTTTTTCCACGCGCACGACATCAGTGTCCCTGTGGTATCGTTTAAAATGGCAAAGATGTGTAAATTAATGTCCTATAATGAAAAAAAAACAGAAAAAAAACATGCAATAATGTATTTTCAACAAAAACGTGATGTTGGATATTAAAATTAATGGATAAAAGAAACACATCTTTTGGTGTCTAAAATAAACGCAGTCCATTCGGCAAAACTCAAGAAAAAAAAATACAAACAAAAGATCTATTCAACAAAAAGGAAGCATCGAGTGGGTGTTTGTTTTTTTTTGCGATGTATAAAGGTGTGTCCATTTGGCAAGGCTTACCAACTATTATACCAACACGACAAGCTCTTGATTTCCAAGCGCAAGACATCAGAGTGCCTACGGAGTCATTTAAGATGGCCATGACTAGTAAATTTAATTCCTGAAAGGAAGGGTCGGGGAAATATGTTTGTTATTAATTATTATTAGTTCTTAAATATACATTACGCAAGGTGTACTAACATGGTTTTAAAAGTTGATCAACATGGTTTTATCAAACACCACAGCAAAATATTCCAGTAATCATTATTACGATTTATCAAAGAAGTTTAATTTTAATTTCAAATTATCTGGACTGTCATTTGATTCTAAACTAGAATTTTCACGAAAACGTAAAAGAACAGAACTTACCCCGCGTCTCTTAATAGCATCTCGCAACAATTGAACCACATCGTTGCCAACAACACCGGAACAATTAAATCCCTTAGTCCACGACTTCAAGATGCCTTTGGTGAGACCCAACTGTTTCAAAGGGAAGCTAAAGGTGAAACCCAGAGCCAGTTTCTCCTTCATGATATTCTCTTCTTTCATGAATTTGGCCAAACAGTCTGCGATATGGTCGAACAATTGTTCACCGGAACCTAACATTATGTGCTGAGGGATGGCGAAGATTTTCGATTTCATCTCGAAGTGGTTTTCGCTCAATTCAATGAGTAGAACGCGAAAGTTGGTGCCACCAAGGTCGAGGGCTAAGAATTTGCCAGTTTCTGTACGGAGGAAAATGCATGATATGAATACAGGTGTTATTAGGAGAGATACTATTGTTTTTTTTTTTTTTTTTTTGATAAATTGTTGATCAAGATACTTGTAAACGTTACATTTCCACTTAAATGAAAAATAAGGAGAAAAACTTAAGTTTGCATTTGATTTAAATTATAAAAGCCAATTGATAAATGTGTATGTGTTTTATCGCACAACAATGCAGTAGGTATTTATAAAACGTCATTCCATTAATAATTCCAATTACCGGAAAAAAGCCTGCAAAGCAATAATTTATACTTTTGAAATGCGTCATCTTTATGAATATGACAATTGAACTATTCACGTTGAGAAACCATTATCATTAACCTTCGAGTATAATTTCAAGTTTAGAAAGCCGTAAAATGGAAAACTACTAATCTACAAAGGCATAAACGACATTTGGATTTATATAAAGAGTTCTTCTCGCTAAATGTTTTCGAAAAAGATGCTGCTTTGACAATTTTATTGATACCTATGAATATCCAAGTTAGATTTGAAAATCACAGTTGCAAGTATTCCAAGAATCTTGGTCAACAGATTACACGGGATACACTTGATCACTTGATCAAGAATTTAAATAATCCCATTTGTTAGTTTCTCACCTCTACCAGTTGGCAAGTCTTGCACATAGGTAACGAAACATTTAACAGTGGCGTTATCATGTGTCTTCTTCCCTAACCCCAGCAAGAGCTCGTGATGGAATGTCTTCATGATTTGACGGAGCTGCTCCTCCGTCAACATTAACTCCTTGCATTTTTCACGGATCTGAAATGGAAAAGAGGCAATAGTTAACATATGTTGAAACGAATTGTTGAAGACAAGACTTAATGGGTAACTTCTCGAATGTTGAGCGTGGACCTTCTTTGAAAGGGTAACGCTTGTAAATTATTCATTCTGTGTTATATTTTGTTGTATTTTATTGTCAGATGCTAAAAAAAAAACAAAAAAACACATAGTTACACCTTCTTGAAATTGTAATCTTATCAATGAAAAAGGACGTTACTTATGTGGAAAACCACTTATTCACGTCAACGTTTATCGCTGTTCGGTAATTTATTTAATCTAACTGAACAATTTTCACAATCGCAGAGTGAGTAATGGATACGAAATTTATATGTTGATTGTTGTTTGTGGCGTCTGTAACAACAAGGCCCGTGGAGAAGAAACATGCAAACGAAACGCTTATTTTAGAAATTGTTGTTACGTTAGTTATTATTAATTATATTTGGGCATAGAAATAAAGCTAGAGATGTTTCTAAAAGCAAAATATACCAAGACTTCCTTTAACATATGATATCAGAACAATGTAACCTAACAGGTTTACGACGATAGTCAAAATGCTAATCGTTTTAATGAATTGATTAACATTCATACTTTCTCTTTTTGGCAATTCGCAAAGACCAAGCCGGAAATTATAGCACGACATTGCTTACCAATAACAGTATGTAGCTGTATTACGGCATTCTATTGACATTGACGAAAAAAAAACGTCGATTGAATATCTAGATACGTACAAAAGAGACTTCTCATTTAGCAAATATCTCTCCTACAACTGTACTTCTACGATTTTAACCTTGGATGGGGTTGCTCACCTTGATAAATATAAACCAACGCATAGAATGGAGACCACATGAACCGTTATAATGTAGGGAAATTTGAATAGATATTTAATAAATTGGTTTTCGAGCTATACAATAGACAATAAGGACTGTAAGGGATAGCATGGTAAACGGCGAAGTATCAGCGCGCACCTTATCACGTACGTTATTTGGTCATCCCCAAAATTGTTTCGGGAATTCGTGGATATCCATTTTGTCAAACATACTACCGAATCCATGCGGTTGGATCTACGAATTATCGAAACAATTGTTCCAAATAATCGTAGTGATATATATATATATATATATATATATATATTTAGCAATATATATAATATAAATAATATATATATTATTTAGCAACCCCCGAATAGAATCATATTGTCTTATTTTTGCAACAAAAATATTTTTATATTCAGTGCTTTATTTATTTGGACAACTGTAGGTTCAATATTAAAAAGTAGATAACAAGGAAGGGTGGATAACGAGATTTTTATTGGCACATTTTAAATGTTTTTGCTTCGATGTTGTAAATATGTGTATACAACAAGGAACAAAAGTTAATACTTTTGTCCCTTGAGCTAAGTGACGAGCGATTTTTATAAAAAAAACTTTACTAGCCAAGTTTTCGATACATATCAACCTTTTTTTTTTTTTTTTTTTTATTAACAAAGCGATGTTTGTTATAATGTATCTCCACTTAGTGTGGGAACATGACATTTTATTTATGTAATGCAGTAATTCGCAAAGTGATGGTTGTATCGAAATACATACGGGGAATATTTAAATGTTAAAATGTTATGTTTAAATAACGGATTATATTTTTGAAGCCTAACAAAATAACGAGCGGTCGTCTGATCGTCTAAAAAAGAGAATCGTTTGAGAAACATGTTTATATATTATATATAATGGTTGGGTGTCAATCACATAAATTTGCAAATTTATATGTGTGTTTTTTTTCTGCAACTTTGGTCATCATCTCGATAGTTTTAACGATGTATTAATAGCAATGATAGAAACTGATTATTTTGCTATATGCACAAAGATATTGAATTTAAATAATACGTGTATCTAAAAATGTTTATAAAATCTGCTTAATTTGTTATATCTTTTGTTTTGTACAATGTATCACGCCAAATTATTTGGCAAAATATTGAAGGATACGGGATATTCCATATAAAAAATATCGAAAACAATCTATCCAGTATTTGTAGTCACCATTGAAAATAGCAATAATGCGCTGATATATTTGATCACCCTGTTTATGTTGATAGTAGATGATATTTATGTAAATGAATATAACTAAACGGTAATCCAGTAATAAAATGAAAAGGACCCATCTTTACCATCCACATTAAGTGTATCATCATTAAAATATAAGAGATAAGTATATAAACGAGTACGTATTTGTGTTTAATGTAAATTAAATTGTAAGGATTAGAAGAAAAGCAAATCAGAGAGGACCCTTTTTAAGGGATAAGCAACATCTAAATGAAAAAATCGCGATCAAAATTAACACAAATTGTGGTAGACTTTCCACTAAATAAATACGAAAACAAAAAATAATACATAATAGGTCAGTTATCCTGGAGAAGCTGCCAGAATGACAAAATGTCGAATAGAAATTTTGATAGAGCAAAGCCTGAAAGAAGTCACCAATAATGCACCTACGAAGAGTTTATAAAATTGATCTAAAGACGTCTAACCTATTGTTAAAATAACACATAAGATGCATTTAAAACAAGTATAAATTATCGTTAAATTGATACATAAGGTGTATTTAAAATAAGTAAATGTTATTATGAAATCGGTGTCTTACTTGATTCATTAATTAAACATGTGTAGTGCGGAGTGTACCGATACTTTTGTATTGTTTGTCATACTACGCCACGGTCCTTACTACCATTACAGTGATACCAAATCACACTAAAAAGATTATAGTTAGAATTGATGCCTTTTGAAAGTTGGTCAGCAATCTTCTATGTATGTATATCACTTTGGTCTGATGCTAGATGTTCATTGGTGTTAATGCTGTTCTTTTACTGTCATTAAGGCATTTGGAATGTACTCATACCTCCAGAAAGCACCGTTAAAAATGATTAAAAAGTCTTTTGACATTTTAATTCTTTAAATAGTAATCTCAATACATGCAGCGATATGTTAAGCGAGAATTAAGCAAAAATCATTAGTTATTATAGAAGCAAACCTTTCTCAACATTACCTTTCAAGTTCATTCAAAAAGATTGTTAATTCTACCACCTCCAATGTCACCAAAGTAGAAATAAGAACACCATTTCCCAATTCTTCACATTCATTGGCAAAAATAAAAAGTCCCGGGTTGCTTTCAGACATGCGGAAGAAATACCTTAATGTCCGGCAACAACGGTACGCTATTATCCTCTAACTTTTCGCAATGCATCAGCAATATGAAGAACAAGAAATTTCGAAACGACATCATTACGATTTGGCGCGAAAATTTCTCGAATACTTTCTTTTCGCCTAGAGAAGGAGCGATTATGCGCGAGATGGCTAGCAATTACTTTTTCCATAGGTAGCACGAATTGTGATATTTTGGGAACTATAGTCGCGGCCTTTCGTTTACAACGTTTCCTATCTAAGTTCGAATAGAAAAAAGCGCCGCAGAGGCAAGGCTTTGGTGACGTAGGTAACAGGTTTTACTTGTGCGAAGGTTACCTTGATATTTATTTCGTTTATTCCTATGTATATATTAGGTTTGGAATAGATTTAATCTGAGTTGCAAATCAATTTGATGAGAACGTTATTATGTCTGGATCCTTTTTTCATTTTATGATCGATAACAAGCGATAAGATAAAATCCGGTGTGACTTTTCCATTACACTCCTCCAACTTTGCAACGTGTTAATTTGTATGAAACGGGAACCATTAACGATATCAACTTGCGAAACGTGTAACAGCTTTCAATGTCAATAATTACAAGCACACGAGACGCATAATACGGTTCACATAGCTTGAAATGCAAATCCAAACACACCCTTAGTTCTCGACCAATGGCAGACTCGCGCCATAAACAAGTTACAGAAGCGTGCTTGACCCAAAAGCATGGATGTCTAGATGTCGAAATATAAAAACAGAAGACGGCTTACCGGATATTGCGGTAGCAACACTTGACTTTTCAAACCCATGTCTTAATCCAGCTTTTAATAAACAAATATTGATTGATTGAAGCGAGGTAAAAAAATTAAACAGTCTCGTCTCAAACACTCACTCACACACTGATAGTATACAAAAGATATACAATTATAGCGTAAAAGTCTGAATCGTCGAATATATGTATGAACGGGTAAATTTGTAGACATGCGCAATGGTGCCGACCGTGCCTCCTCTATGGCCGATGAGATTGGTCGAGCTGTGAAGGTGTGTAAGCAATTCTCTTGGGTTTTTTTTTTGCTTGTTGTACATTCCACGTTTGCAGTACACGGTATCAGACTATTAATGTTCACTTATCTTTCGCAATTTCCCGCATGGATTACATCATTCGCGGTTTTCGCGGTAAAAGCAGTTTTTCCAATATTGCCATGTTGGTTTTTGAAAATTAAAAGATCGCATTCGCTTTTAATTGACTTTTTTTCCTGCTGATTCATTCCGATCAAACTTGGGTTATGTTGCGTCTCGCCGCAATAGTAGACGAAATATCGTGTACTTGCCTATAACAGTTGGCCATGGAGTGAAATCGATTCTCGGTATTGGGGTAGGCGATTGGGTTGTGTTAGAATGTACAGCGTTAATGGAAAATATGTTTGATGTTTGAGAGAGATACTAATGTTGTCTATTGTTTCAAGTTTTTTTTTATTTAGGTTCTTTTCTTTTGAAACGCGCGGTACACGAACGTAGGTATTTCCGATTTTCATCGACTTAACTTTTAAATCCAATTACTACTTCACTCGCTAAAGAAATGCAATAATTTTGATATGCAATGTCTTTTAGATTAAAACACTGGATGAAATTTGGAAAGACTTCCATCAAAATATCAATAAAGAATTTGTCAAAGCTCATAAATATCCATCTTTATCTAATATTTAAAAGTGAAACCTATCAAACATTTTCCGCTAATCGTCACTTAAAGATACATCTTAAATGCCTAATAAATAAAAACATTGCAATTGTAATTAAAAAAATCAACGGTATTCGCATATGTAGCTTACCACGCCTATAAGAACAAAATTGAAAAGTCCAAGGTCGATACTAAGTATAGGATATGGAACGTTTAATACTTCAATTTTTTACCATCGAGCGTTTAATTCATTGACAACCTCAACGGTCAAAAACTCGGCTTCAATTTGGAATTGAAAACATTCCTCTGCATAAAGAATTTGGAACATTTCTAGTACCCTCAAACACACACTCACCTTTACCCAACTAATGTACACAATGTTTTTGAAATGTTAAGTCTTTCTTTGAATATCAGAAATATAGTGCTTAGAGTGGATTACCATAAGGAAAATCAATCAACTACTTTATGAAATGCATTGTTCAAAATTCGACTTAAATTCAAACATCGCTATTCTACGGCAAATTTAAAGTAATTTAATTTACCTACAATTTCCCGAATTTCAGCATCATTTTGGTAACGGCAACACATCGCACCCATTTCTTTCTTTTACGCAAGAAGGACGTTTAACGCGACATTGAATTTCTAGACTGCACTTTACGCAATAGAATTATAGTCATCGACAATCCGTTGATATAAGCCAACAAAATACGTTATCGATACAATATTAGCTGATAATTATTACTTTACATGTTTATCTTAAGACACAGGTTGAAGCCTTGTTGTTCTATAATCTGATTGTAAAAATTCTCTAAAGGAACTCGACGATATCCAAAAAGGATGATAAGAAAGGTTTCTATCGTTCCATTCATGCAGTTGATTGTTTGAAAGAATCAATAAAATGTTTTAAATGTTATATAATAAATTAAGGAAAAGAAACAATGAATAAAAATTGTAATTTTTCGTGACGTCATAATATTTATTTATATATTTCTCGCGGTAAGCAAGATATTCTTGTGTTAGCTTTGTCAGCCTTTGTGGAGTAGAGAAAGTAAAAGTAATAAAAGTAATAAAAAAATATTGTATAGCTTCACTATGTTCAATTAACCTCTAATTCAAGCGCCAGGCCGGTAGCGTTTGACGAGATGCAAACAAGAAGAAGTAATTGAGAGTGAAACGTCGACTAACTGACGCACTTGAAGTTTCAACCTAGAAACCTTTCTGAGAACAAAAAAAAGTAAGATTGGATCCCTAACCTAAACATTTGCTGCTAGCGAGTGTTTAGAAATCTCAAATTAATTTTGCAATTCTACTCTCATACTTTTATTCGCCAAAATCCTTTTTTACAATAATAACTAACAAACAAAACTTCATAGATTGCCAAGGGAACGCAATTTCTAATAATTTGACAGCTGTAATTCCTTGTACAGACGTTATGGCGGCTCAACAAGTAAAATTGGCTTTGCCAGTTTTCTTTCTGCTGTCCGCGAATCTTCTATTGGGTACATTCACGTTCTATTACGCTGTAAAAAGTAAGCTACCCTGCAACGACACCGACATGGAACTTGAAAACATACCGACGACGCAGACGGATCTCGTTGACCTCGTAGGTCATCATATTGTGGCCTCTTCCTTTCTATAATACGTCTTAAATAACGTTTCGATTTTCACAGGGTGTTGCGGATGAGGAATACGACGAAGAGGTAATTATGACGCGTTGGATGTTCGATCAATGAACGATTAACCCTTCAATTCGTAGATCGTCCTGTTAGGAACTACATTTGGACAAGCAGTATCTCCTACAATGGACGTAATCACATCGCACATGGAAGAATTAGCATTAACGACAACAGCATCGATGGAGTATCTATCAGAGTCTGCTGATGGGAAAGAATAAGAATTGCAAGAAGTGCTGAGAAAATTTATTCATTAAAGTAGATAACAGGATCAATAGACTAACAAGATGTTTCGAAACTTTTACAGCATCATCAGTATATTGGCCAAAAAAAAGCTTGTAATAATTATTTACTATTTTATTATTTATTGTAATAATAATTAATAATTCTTAATATGTAATTAAATTACATATTAAGAATTATTATAATTTGTTGTCTGTAAATATGAATAAGACTGTTGAATAAGTACAAGTTTCTCAGAAATACATATATTCAATTTCGATTACTACCTGGATCCATTTTATTTACTTTTAACTTTTTTATATTTTAACTTTTAATATTTTCTAGAGCGTTTTGAAAATTGCGTGCCAAAAATTTTGCACGTGGTTGGTTATTTGCCAGAACACCTTTATTTCCTTATAAGCTGATTGACATGTGTATTTGCCTTTAGACTTTCCTTTTTGTCCTTGTGGTTATGGTACCATTATCTGGCACAAGTAGAAATATATTATTTACATTGGTCAAAACACTGAAATGAGTAAATTTCCTCTGTTACTGAGTTCACAAAAAAATTACAATTAAATACGAACATTACATTTTTCGACTCCACCCTATAGAGCATGAATCTCTAAAAATATACCAAAATATTTACTGCCACTCGTAAGGAGTACCATTTAACTCATTTTGTGATAAGGTTAAGACCCATTTTCCGTTATGAAACATCGATAACATTTTATTGTTTAAAAAATAAACGATATGAAATAACCAAAACCCACTCATCTGAAATACTCCAGAAAATCTTCATAAATTGCCTTTGGAATTTATAGAACACGCATTTTGTTTTTTTTTTAATAGGTTTCACCATTGTTAACATTGCAAATGCACGTTAATTGCACCAAAGAAAAACGGCTAGAACGTAATAAATCTATTCAAATTGCTTTTAATTAGGATGACAAGTTTAATAACGAACGTTATAATCCTGCAACCGCTATCTTCATCAAACAAGTGGCATTAAAACTTACAGGCAGATGCCGTCTTTTCAACATATCAATACGGGAAATGACTCGAATATTTCAAAAGACGTCATCAGCATTAGCGATCAATAAAGAAGATAAAAGCAAAAGCTTGGTAAAACTCTTTTCTAATCTTGATCGATTCAAACATATAAATATCATTTTGTAGCAAAATTTTGTCAGGGAATGTTATATGAATCGGTTTTATTTTTTTCAATGAAATACCTTAATTGGGTTATCGTCATTAAGAACAATTACAGGATGTTAAGATACTTGAGAAAAACAAGATCTAATCGATGTTGCATGGACTTAATGGTTACAACGCTTTTAACTTGCTGGTGTAGTACTTTCAACACTTCAGAGGGCTGACATCCTTAAATCAATTAATACCGTATAATTTGTTGTTTTTAACGATTTCG
This sequence comes from Oryctes rhinoceros, assembly GCA_020654165.1. Taxonomy (NCBI): domain Eukaryota; kingdom Metazoa; phylum Arthropoda; class Insecta; order Coleoptera; family Scarabaeidae; genus Oryctes; species Oryctes rhinoceros. The sequence goes on from JAIOKQ010000053.1 coordinate 7,382,941, forward strand.
AGAAAATGTTTTCCAAGTTGGCAACTCCTAACTATACCAGTTGTCAAAAATTTTGCAACAAAAGTAACTTTTATTTGAAAAGAAAAATAATCTGTGAGAAGTAGGATGTATAACAACTTATTTTTAAAGAGCTTTCAAATTTGTAAATCACATCAAAATTACTTTACCTCGTAATAAAATAAATATTGCAATTAACTCTACACTTTGCTGTTTTAAAGGATTTATTTTATATCTTTCACAAAAGATAAATAAAGCTTTATATAAATAACAGCAATAGTGAACGAATAAGAATTTAACAATGATGTACACATTTAACATTTTGTAATTCCACCATTATTGCAGACAACACTAAAGTACTGTCACGTTCCCCGCCACTCAATGTTAATTAATCAATCTGGAACAGTCGTTTCGAGGATACGCGCATCCTCATTTTCAACACAACACAACAGTACAACAGTACAACCGAACAGTTGTTTCGGACTAATCAGTAGAAAGGACAAAAGCAGGTAGAATTATTTCTTTTTTGCAGCGAGTAGATAGACTCGTGTCTATTACTGGTGTCCCCGAGAGTCGACAAAGCACGAATCTATCTAGTCTACTAATTAGTTAAACTTGTATGGTGCGAACAGTACCGATAATTCAGTGTTGTTTGCTATACTACCCCCATAGTCCTTGTTGCAATTATTGCATTATTATAGAGATTAGCTCTTGGATATTATATCCTACTCTACTGTTTCTTCTGTATGTAGAGTTATAAAATTATCTTTATAGATACATTTTACTAAGAGTTATTAAGTATTTTCTACTGGGTTGAGATCTGGGCTTTTGGAAGCTGATCGCGTAATATCAATGTTATTGTTATCAAACCATTTTCTTGTCAAATTGCATATGTGAACTCTACACTTGTCTTGTTGAAATATCAAACAATTTTTATATGCAGCATTTACAGAGAATACCGTGAATATTTACACAGTTGGATGTGTTTGCTGCTGTGTAGCAAATGCTGTGGACGTGGCAATCGGTCCAGCCTTTTAGCCATCGGTCTTAAAGTTAGGGAGAAAACTGAATTCTGGTACCGCTTTATGCAATTGGCAAACGGATTTTCATTTATATTGCTTATTAAATTTAAATTTTCGCGAATCTTTGGAACGAACCCATCTAGTTTCCATTTTCTCTTGGTTAATTGTCATAAAGAATTGAGGTTTCACTACTTTATGCGCTTTCCAGTTTTGTAACAATTTTTACAAGGTTTTACAGGGTTTGTACAAGGTGGCGCAAAAGTAGTCAGAATTTAAATTGGCCGCCATTTTGTTATAAATGAAGAAAAGGGCTTTGTTTTCATAAAAAGTTTGTTTGAAAGTGTAAAATTGATGAAATTGGAAAAAATTATACCGCTCAAATGGCCACCTCTCAAGTTGAAGCATACTTGATCTCGTTTTACGGCATTTTGAATTGTTGCTCGCTTTATATATCTACATCATAAATGTTAAAGCACAGTAACATTTGGCGCCAACTGTAAAAATTTCATAAATTCTGACGAATATTTAAGATCAAAGAAGAATTTTCGGCCACAAGTTAGTCGAGCAATTAAAATGAAACCCAGCCCAAACTTTTAAAATCCACTGTTCTATGATTATCATATTTCAGAAGAAGTCTTATCATTACATCATTAAAAAATTGACATTTCAATGATTATACTTGTACGAAAAGGTTTTGATCGATGTACTAAAATCGATCAACTCAATTGAACTAAGTACTGAAATCCTACTAAATAGATTTTATGTAGGAACTATGCTAAAAGTATTGGAAAATTACTAATTTCCAATTTATTAAATTTACTTGTGCATTTACTGCCCCAGGTATTAAACTATCCGAAACATGTTTGTAAAGAACCGTTTGAATTACCTTTTTTATCTCTCTGTGTACATATTATGTGAATTACAAAATTATCGTTTCCTGTAGGTTGTTTTTGAAATGTTATAAACAAGAGATATTTTTTTATCTCGAAAAAATGCGATAGATAAGAGCTACATAAATTCAATTTGAAATGAAAAGATATTAATGGTGTTCAAAATTTGTTCAAAGATAAATATGTTTAAATATGTGGTTGAATGAAACGAGTAAACAATTTAATTGCAGGTCACATATAAAATTATACATTCTTATTATTACTGTTATTGGAAATTGTAATACAATTATATCCTTTTTACTAATTCGAACCAAGATTAAGTAAGATTCTTACTACATCTAAGCACCTTACTTAAAAAGATTAATTTTTTACTACTCGTCACTTAGTTGAAAGCATAAGTAATACTTGCGCTTCACGAAACTAACAGACACTAGATAGACCCGTGTTTATTCTCTCGTCTTATAAGAAAGGGTTCTTGTTGCCTATCGGTTTCACAAAACACGAGTCTCTCTAGTCTGTTCTAATTTTGTGAAGCACACGGACAATGTACTCGTTTCTGCAGGCTTAGTAATAAGACGATATTTTTCTGTCTTGCTACAAAATTAATTTGGTTTAAATCAAATTTAACTCATCTCACTTAATATTTGTGGCTAAGACTCTAAGTTGTGAGGATTTGTAAGGATCCTAATTTTAGAGGATCGAGGTTGTGTGAGGTCATCTTAATAAGAAGACATTAAAAAAGTCCGTTTTCTAACAATGTGTTTATTTTAAATGGAAATTTTTCATTGGTTTCATGAAAAATTACATCAGGCTAACTGAAAACACACATTGGTCGATCAACGAAAGTCTCAAATAAGTACATAACAATCGTGTAAATACAGTTAATTATTCAAATATTTGTAAAACTAATGTAACTAAATAATTACAATTATATATTTGCAATATGAGCTTTTGCTTGAGTTAATTAGTAAAGTAAATATAGTCTAGAATGTGATGCAAAATTAGTTATGTTCTATATTTTCATCAAGTTTCACTAAAATCTGAATTTAACACCTGGAATTCTGTCATTGTAAACACTCCGTCTCAATTCAGACTAGAAGACGCCTAATATGTAGTAATAATAATAATGGAAGAAACAAATGGGTTCAAAGTTCTTTTAAATATTAAATTGAATAATATTTTTTATGTAAGAAGAGTCTTAAATAATCGTTGAAGTACGTTCGACAAATTTTAACCTACTTTTAACCTAGGTTTCGTCGACACTCTATTTTAGTACTCTCTCAAACAAACAATAAAAGCAAAAACCCAATAAGAAATTCAGTGCGTCTTTCCTCTATTTCAAAGCAACCATGACGCCTTTCCGCTGCAAGCGTCTTCAGAGCCTTTTGACTTGCTCATGCGTTGTTGTCTTGGATTCGAGGGCGTCTCTAAACCACCCATTATTCCAGGCTTTTAGGGACATTTACAGGTGTAGCCTACACAAAAGATTTCAAATGTCCCCGAAGAAAGAAATCAAGGAAATTTCCTTGATTCCATCCCCCGTTATCCATCTTTGTCCAAAAATCGAAAAACGCCTTAGAGTATCATCGCATTTGTTAGGTTGAAAGCTAGTTAGCTATGCAGCGCCTGTTAATTGATGAGAACCTACTAACCCCAAAGACCAATCCAAATATTCGATAAAAAGCAGCAGCGATTTTCATTGGCCAAGCGGATTGTTGAAATTACAAACTCAATTTCGTAAGAAATCGGCCTCATCAGTTGGCAGCAAAGTTTGAGTTCTTTAGCATCATTACATAAAAACCAGCAGCAAAAACCAAACGTGCTTGATAATCAGGAGGATTTAGAGGTGGTTTTCGTTGTACACGATGAAAGTAAAGCTGCGGCTCGTGGAAGATTCTCCTGGTAAATTAACTAAATACTCCAAAGTAATGAGCGAAAAGAGTCTGCAAAAAGAAGTAATCTTCCGTAACTTCTAACTCATCTATTTGCGTATGATTTGGGGACAGTATACAACTACGTGACTCAACATTAATATCGATTGGGCAATTATGTATTTTAGTGATTGCACAATGAAATCCAATAATAAATCTAGTTTAAACTTCATAATACAGAGTATAAAGTCTCATGATCGTGATTCAAAATTTAAAATGTTTACTTTTTCTTTATTTAAAGCAATATTTATAGAAAATATATTGAACCTACACATTCAACAAAATTTACTATAATTCCATTTTCATTTTGTAAAAGTTCCAAGTACCGGCTATCACGATTCAATTCGTTTTAATCTTGGCTCATTTTTCAAGTGTTTATGGCGTCCCACAATAACTCGTGTTTAAGTTCACGTGCACATAAAGTCGGCAGAATATACACGCCCACGTCCCCAACCTCCCAAAACGTCATGTCCGCTACGTCACGCTGTGACCGCAAAACAACAGCGTTTTGACCTTCGGTAGAAAATCCCGAGTTAAAATTATATGTTAATTACGTGATCGCAAATCCATGAAGAGTACCACAATTGTTTGCGTTGTTTAATGTATACTTTCTGGATCTAATTTGTTTTTTGAGGTATTAGTTTGTCTTGAACGATTTTAGATGCAACTACGTATTTCATCATTTTGTATTTCACTGCGAAACATTCTGCAACATTTACTGACGCGATTAATATTACAAGGCAACGTATTGTGTATTTTAAGTGATGATTTCTCTTTACTACAGCTAAGTGAATATATATTAGGCACTTCAAAGAAAACTCGATATTATAACATTCTTGCTTATTTCGGGTAATTCCATAAATAGATGTATACACAAGGTATTATAATAAATGTATAAACAAAGATTTATGGCAGCAATAAAATAGTCACTCATTCGAGAGCAAATATTGTATTTTTATTATTAGTTTCTTAGAACGTCTACAAATAAAATCGTTAGTACCTGGCTAGATTACATCGTTACTGAGTAATAGACCATTCGATAACGTTTGAAATTATGCCTAAAAGACGCGAACTAACCCATACCTAATGGTATGGGGATGGATGTCAGCGTCAGGCGTTGGCCAATTTTTTCTTTGCGAAGGGCGCATGAATAGTAACCGCTACATCGAGATGCTACAGGAGGTCCTAGAGCCATTTTTATCAAGATAACGCTCCTTAACACCCTGCAAGGGCGACAATGCAGTGGTTCACGCTAATAGGGGTGCGACTGTTGGACTGGTCGGCACAATCCCCGAACTTATCACCAATAGAAAATTTATGGTATACTCTGAAGAAAAGCATCGCAAAATATCAGTCTGGGTCAAAAGATAAGCTTCGCCAACAAATCCTCAGCGATTGGATTTCAATTTCCAGCGATGTATGCCGCAAATTAATTAGTAGTACGCCAAAACGTGGAAGATTCGTAGTAAAGCAAAAATATTAGTATTAATATCCTGTACGGTATATGTATTTGGTTGTTTTATTGATATATAATTTATTTTTATAAATACGAAGAAAAATTGGGGGTACCTAATACATATTCACATCGCTGTATAAGGACAATCGTCTTTAAAATAATATTTGGCATTTTTTAAATAAAATTGCCCCAATTTGAGGAACTTTCAATTTTCTCATTAATAAATTTAATAATTTCACATTATCCACATTTAGAAGTAAAAGAAAATGGGACGTAGATGTTTCAAATGCAGTAAATGTGAATTAAATAAATAATTTTATATAAACGATAAAGAAACTAACTTTTTTTAGAAATATAATTTTTTTATATTATTTTAAACGTGAAATATGAAACCCACAACCAAAGATTTGTTATAACGGATAGCTACACAGAATACAACCATATTGGAGCAAATAATACATTATAAATACATACTTTTCTATATCTAGCACAAAATATCTACTTTTTAATACAATTCCTTAAAATTTAAAATTCCCCTAAGAAAGTACTACAAACAAATTTATAGGTCTAAAAACAAAAATTGCCAGCTCTGATGATATGGCCTCACTGATTTTGACGTAATCCTAATTATAATTCCACAATAATGTTACGCAATATATTTTATTGTTGTACTGATTAAACAACTTTGGTTTTTTACTCACTTAGAAGACGCAAGTTTTAGTGCAATTTTTATCAAAGCGTTGTCTAAGGTTAAAGGTTAGTGGGTAATTGAAGTGAAGTACGTCTACTTGTACGTTACTCGGTTTAATTTGTATTTCATTTCAATATTCATAAAATACTAAAATTTTAATGAAAATTTGCAGAATTCAAATTAATTTTGGTTAGTATTCGAATTCATGTATTTGATAATTTATATTATTCATTTTTCATTTTTCAAATTACAGCAATATTACTTTGTCGAGAATAATTAAAATCTCCACCAGTCTAAATTCACAATGTTAATCTATGACATCAGAAATATTACTACGTTTGGCGTATCGATAATACAGTCCGCTTTATAAAAATAAAATAACAGATTTTGTCGTCTAGACAACTGTGTCTAACACAAGTGTCTAACTAAGTAATGAAAAATGTTAATCAAGCAATGTTGTTTAAGTTCGAAAAATTAACAATAAAAAGTATTGGAATTATGTAACCACGTTTTGTTTTTACAAAAAGTATTAAACCGTTGGATTGGCATCCTTGGTATAACGATTAAACAAACACGCGTACAAAATTATAAATGTAGATACACTTTAGAAGAAACTTTTGGAAATTTATTTTTAATCAATGAAAAGAGTTTTAGACACTTATATAAGCAATTGACGATGTATTCTGAAAGGAATAGAACTCGAGAAACAAAAGAAAATAATCCGTGAGGATATGGAAGAAAGGGATCTGGAATATTAACGAAACAAAAGATTTCAACAGGATTTCAAGAAGTACCTGAAAAAAAAAATAAAAGCACAACATATTGAAATATCGTAAGTAAATAAAAATCTTTAAAAAAAGGTTGATAATAACAATAATGACTTTTGATTATTATTTACTACCACTACTATGAGTTCATTTGTTGGACCATATAAGTTATACAGCTAGCTTTTTAAATCGCAAAGACAGTTAAATATACCCTTCACAATTAGAGTATACTTAACTAAAAAAAAGGCATTACACGCAGCATTCTTTTTTATACTTAAAACATTTAACGTATTCTTGTATACGCCAGCGTAGCATACGTGCCACACTTCAGGTACACGAAGAATGCCCAACCGAGCAGTATTTACCCAAACCGTTGGGCGAACGCAAGTTTACGTAACTAATATTGTTTGATGGAAAGAGAACTGACGCGGCTTTCACGGAACTTTGTGCAATCTCGAAACGAAATATGCAGAATAAGAATGTTATAGTATCGGTCGGTTAAAAATACCAGCCGATACAAAGCTAATATATGCGCAGAGGCGTATTATATTTAATTTTTATTTTCGGCCTAAATATTGATTTTAAGTTTAAAAATATACGCAAACGCGTTGAATTTTAAAAGATGTCTGTTTACATTAAGGACAAAATTATATATGGCCCGGACTACGATCTTTTTTTTTTAACGATGTTTGTAACAAAGATTCGAAATTATTAAAATACCTTTATTACAGAAAACTGTAGCATCAGTTTATGATAATTAGCGTATTGGATCTTAAAGTTTTGTGATATGCTTGTTGTAAAATTCTTCCGTCCTTAATTACGTATAAAAATTAAATTATTTTAAACATATAATTATGTTATAACCGCGTACACGACCACACAAGAAATGTCAAACTGTTTATTTAGTTAGGACATTCCGAACGACGTATTCTTAGGGTAAAATAGCCTGCTCGGATATTATTGAACCAGTATCGATTTGCATCTAGTAGTGTATAGGCGCTTTGCTTTATATATTACTATTGTAAAACTTTACTCATTAAAACAATATTAAAATTAAAACAAAGTTCTTGAATTCACTTGTCAGTTTTCTTTATTAAAAACTGCAATTGAGAATCAAGTAATTTAATTATGTTGTCTGGCTTAGTCGGCTTACTCAATATTATAGGTGGGCCTTTTTGCGACTGTTAAAAAAAAAAAGTATATTGCAAAAATGCATCTACAGATTATGGCTATACGTACGTGATAATTGGACAAGTGGACATGATGTCAGAGGCTTTCGAACTTTTAAAAAGAGGCAAAAGTCGGTATACACGCACTGTGGAATTCCCAGAACACATAGAAGAAGTGCGAAAATTGGTAAGAGAACCCATGTTAACAAACGAAACAAGAAAAGTAGCTTTTCAGGATACAATTGCTTCTACGACCTGGTTAGAAATAACTCACACCAAAAACTATTCAGATATGTATATTTCGTTTTGCAAAAGAAACAACATTGCAACAAACTTTAATGATGCTAAACAAATGGCTGGTTATATTCCGTATTTTTTTTTTAAGAAAACACCCAGTGATCAATAAGAGGAAATCACAAATGATGAATTCAGCACGAGCTCAGAAGTGAATCCCATAATAGTAAAGGATCTCTTTGGGAATCTAAAGAAAGTTTTTGACGATATAGTTATCGATTTCTCCAGGATCAGTAGTTGAAATATCAGCGGAGGAAAGCATGACAAAAGAGTTATTTGTTAATTAGACTAGCAATTTTCTCTGTTGAAAACATTTTATTAATAATAGGCGGAGCTTAGTATCATCTTGATATTCTTATAATTGATGAGGCTAAAAAACCATCAAATACTTTTATACCGCATACTGTCAGTACAACTAACGAATTGTAGTCCTCAGGTAAAGCTGTTTTTCGCCATTTCGGCCGCCATTGGGATTTGATGAACTATTTTGAAGAAAATCCAGAACCATACAGATGTTTAGAAAAGAACGCTTTTGCCTTGTATTTAATAAAGCTTTTCAAAAATGTATGACCATCACAAATGTACAAAGCGGTTTTCGTGCAACTGTGACGTGAATAATTCGACGCAGAAGCCAATCCGAAAGTAGCGTTTACACCTTCTCTCTTTCTCTCAAATAACTTTCTCTAGAAATGGAAGAAATCGTGACTCAGAAGAAGATGTTTCGTTTATAAATTTCGTTAACAAGGATAAGCACCCCACGCCAGGATGATGACACCAAAATATGTCTGAGACAAAGTTATAAATCCACATCAGAGCCATATTCAGCGAATTCAGCGAATTATCCGATCGCGGGATATTTTATTTTAATTCCGTTCTTTTTTAACAAGTTCGTTTTTCTGCTGAATTCAATATAAAATTGTTTGAAACTAATTGTAATACTTGTTTTATGAACAAAACTGCAAAAGAGGGCCATCTTACCTTAAAATATCTTATTTTGAATTAAACCTATTAATTACTAAAATTATGGTAATTTATTATAAAAGATGATACATGTACTAAGAATTTGTTCTTAATAATGTTACTACTTCAATAAATAGTAATGTACGTCCAAATTACATTAATCACTTATATTACCACGAGTACTTGATCAAATAACGGCAAAATGATGCGCACTTCACTCTAATGGAATATAATACGCAATATTGTATCGCATGACCAATTATCGAGACTGAATGAAAAAAAGGAGAACGCGAAAAAAAAAGAAATCAGCGCGTTGTGCGAATTATGACAACGATGTGTTAACAATAGAACTGTCAAGTAGGCGATGATACTTCAATTAACATAATCAAGAGCATCTAAAGGCGCACCAATCTGTGGTGAGGCGTGTGTGGCCGGTGCAATATGTAGAAAGCGCGTCCAGCGAAATAATTTGTCTCAATTGATCTAAATCGGTCTAATGTGCAGCTTGTGCCAGCTGCAAGCCATGTTGTTTACGTTTAACGGTGATAAGCAGCCCTGAATGGTGTAATGCATATTGTATTGGAGCGTTATCTGTACTTAAGTATTGGGATTCTGCGTCAGTTTAGCTTCCAAGGTTTTTGATAACTTCTCGTTTCAGAAATTATTCATTTGATTTTTTAAGTTTTCGATACTCACTAATTGCGCCAAACTACCCCTCCCAAAAAACCAATATTGAAACCGTAATAATTCAATAACCAACACTATCTTTTGATTATCTTACATCAAATCTCTGTCAATTCTCCTTAAAATTTTTGGCAATTATATATTATTTTACTAATAATCGGCATTTAACATATATGCATCGTACTAAAAATAATCAACAATTCGTTCCTAGCTCAAGAGCAAGGACATGCTTATCTTCACCTTGTTTGCAATTATAGGCTCTAGACGCAAATATTTATCATCCGGCTAACCGACACTCGATTTTAAAGCCAAGTGTATTTCACGCATGCAAATCTTATAAAAATAAACAGCTTGAAGGCTGGCATATGGAAGCTTACATATGAAATGTTACGAATGTCTATTTATAACATAACAAACATTTTCAATATCCATATAAAGTATGACGATATTTATTGAATTAGCCGTCATTTTACATAGTAAGCATGTAGTTATGAATATACAGGCAAAAAAAATCTAAAACTTTTTTTACGATGACTTGATGTATTTCGAAAGAAAAAGTACATACAGTAGATTCTTTTGAGGTGGTAGTGAATATGCCTAGATAGATGTCAAATCATTACTTTGAGAATCATCTGATAACTCCTTACGAACTATGTAGTCTAGATTCTAGTTGTGTCTAGTCGTTTCAAAAGTTACAATTTATAACTTTTATGAACAACATCAATTTTATAACTTATAAAATTGATGTTGTGACCATTGTTTCTGATAGATTTCGAGGTGCTAACTACGATATGTAGCACCATTTGTCGCTAATCCCAAGGATCTTCGAGATATTCTATATTCTTTTGAGGAAGTTATTGATTTTGGCTTGAAAATTGCTTTCAACCTTTTCGGGGTTTACTTCCAAAAAATATAGGTGTGTCTCATTGGAAACTGCATCTGTCGACATACTGGAAAATTCTAAAAACTTGGCAGTACATTAAAGCCAATAACACCCTATATATTATTACATTTTCGAATTCCTAATTTAATTTAAAGGTTTGTTTGATGAAACAAGTTCTAATCATATCATTAGATCTAGAGAATACAATTCTTGAATTGAAAATGAGAGAATACAAAAATACAATTCTTGGAATTTATTTGAATATGGTCTTAAAAGCACGAATTATTTTTCAACAACGATATTTGGACAAATGTAGATAAATTGAGAATTGACTCACTGGACCGAACAAGCTCAATTCCTATTACTGGGACAATTCAAATCTTCGCGTATTTAGAAAGAAAAAATTCAATTCATATTAATGAAACATTCATCAGGACTAACTTGGACATTACCCACACCGAGAAAAAAATTGGTTAAACCAATGCAAAATCAGCAATGTATTTCATTTTTCTGGTTTGAACAAGTGAATTATCTTGACATTTTTGCAATGTTTGGTAAAGATGGTGCTGGTATGTAATACAACTAAAAATCAGTTCATGCAACTAGAAACAATTTGACGTTCACTAAGTAGTTGATTCAAGACGTTGATTTTTTCTCAGTGTGCAGCAGATTTACGGTAACACGCCCACCCTAACAACGATATTTTACCAAAAACTAGTAAAATTTTGAAGCAGTCCTATTACAATTTAAATTTATAAAACTTTTCTTATATTTACCTATTGCTGCTGCTATGTTCTACGAACAAGGAAAATGCATTGCTAATTTTGCATTGGTTCAACAATTTTTTCTCGATGCAACTTAGACGACATTTTAAGAGGCTCATAGCTTACATTCTTATCTCTACTCTTTTTTTGGATTAAAATTATGTTACATTCTCCTAAATATCCTGAAAAATATCCCCTTTCCACCCTTTGTTGATTCAATTTTTTACTATTACTTTAGCGTTCTGTAAAAAACATTGAATCAACGAATGCAAAATTGGCATAAAAACGTACCTAAAACATGCATTTTTATTTACTAAATAGCTGTAAACCGGATAACTTAAATAACCATAAAGTTACTTGTTTCTCTTGTTTTTGATAGATTTATATAAGTTTTTAATATTGGTTTTTGTTTTGATGCTAAAATATATTGACCAGTTCAGAATTTTAGAATATTAAAAAGGCCAAAATGTGCTGTTTCTAAAAGTCGCCAAAAGGTTAAAGGCGAGTTGATTTTTACATAAAAACGTATGCCTCTCGATAATACTTCTTAGATGTTTCCAGATATTTTTTATAAATTTTCATGGTTTCCGGAAATTTAGGGCGGGAAACTTCTCATATATTGACGGATGCAGTTCCTAAAGAGACATTCTGTATACAATCTTCAACAATTTGAATTCGAATATACAATTAAAGATATACTTCAATTAAACAACGGCATCGTAAAATCTGTTGTTTAAAGATTTCTTTTTTCTTGTTATTGGCACATTTTCTTGTCAAAGAAACACGTCTCAGAAAAGTTGAATAAACCTAAACATTGCCAACATTTCATCATAAACGTTCGATAAATCACACACATTAATATGAAAAAATTAGAATATCTCTATTGACATTTAGCGGACATTTATCACGTTTCTCCAACTTCACTTTTGCGTCATTTCCGATCAAACGAGGACGGACTTAAACTTTGCTTATTAGGTCTACGTATATTTACGTCGATGATTAACATCGCTATCTTGGGAGTCAATTCTCCGTTTGTGGATGTGAGAAGGGGAAGCTGTACGAAAAATTAGCAGTACGTAATAGAACAAAGTCAAATTTTATTGGTACTACGACTTTGCGTGTCATAGTGCTATTGTCATGCCGTTTAGCACAGCGAGAATGACTTTGATTACTTTGGTTAGGATAAGAAATTGATATTGGATTAGCAATGGTGTATTGGATAATTAAAACATAATTTGGGCGAATGCTAGAAACATTTCAACTCTAATCTGATATTAACTATTGATACGAATACAATACGAAAACTTTTTAATAGAATATTTTGCTAAATATCTACAGGTCATGCAGCGAAAAATATGCAAATGCTCTTCAACCTTACAACCTTACTTTGTCTAAAAAAAAATAAAAATAAAATAGAATCCGATTCATACGATTAGGAAATTTGGGTCAGGCTCTCTCATAAACTTCGCACTATAGACGAAATACATTTTGCGTAATATTCGCCAGTGTTTATACAAGATAGGGTTTGGCTAAAAATAGAATAGAAATCGTCTTGAAAACGTGTAGAAATGACGTATGTACGTCAGTACAGTACATCTGTTACAATTAAAAATAATATATTGAGAAGAATTTGCTTTATTTTCAACCATTGGAAATATATTATAAAACTTAATTTCGCAACACAAGAATTTTTATGATAATTGAAGCTTTTAGTTTTATTTACTTTAGATGAAAAATATTTTGACTTCTTGGAATCAACGAGATGAATTTTTGGCAGATTTCCAGAAGATTTAATTTGAATTTTTTAGCTATTATTGTGATTAAGAAGGTAATTCCATGAAGGTGATATTTTGCTTGAACTTCTAAGAAGCGATTTTGGTAATATTTTCTTATATTCTTCGTTCATGTTGAGCACAAGATCGTCTGATCCAACATCACAATACTCGCTAAAATCGCTAGACACAATTTCTCTTTGCAGCGCATTCTGTATATTTTTGCAATTAAACATTTAAACAATATACCGCAACTTGCAACAAATTGTACTAGGCGAACATGAGCGGTCCCGCCATTGATATCGCGTCCATTCCAGTATTAATCTGCGTGTACAAAAACGACTAATATTTTTCAACAATTATTGTTGACCACGCTCCTTTCCCCACCGTACCCTTTTCCCTGGGAAATCGTTAAAATGTATTATTATCTATTAAGCCGCGCGATCTCGCGAAATGAACCAAGTCCGGGTTTTGCCTATTCATTTAATTTACCAAACCTAGGCGGTTTCTACTGGTGCACAAATATTAACAATTTGTAACAGGCTGTCAGCAATTTGTGGAGGTCATGCCAAACAGTTCGGATTGTTAGTGCATATTTAGTACATGTATATATATATATATATATATAGATAGATAAACCTCGTTGCCGAATGAGTGCATTGAAATAGGAGATTGTATATGTAAATTAAAGTTAAAATTGCCCATACGTATGTACATATATGTACGTATGTTGGTACATAATTCTAACGGTTTTCATATGTACTTGATCTTATGATGTCGGTTTTTGAGTGTTTAGCATTTGAATAAGTCGACAACCTTTATTTTTCTTTGTTAACGTTTATGGCCACGGTTAAAAAAATTGCAACGCTTCTTCTTTCTCTATTGCAATCTTGAATGTTCGTTAGAATTTGTGAAATTTATTGACCATTGTCAATTGCTGCCAAACAACATTTTGTTGGTCAGGTTGCCTGGCTCAGGTAGGAAAAGAATTTCAAATAATTCTGAAGATTCAAGTTATATAAATGAAAATCCGTTCGACAGTTGCATTAAGGCAGTACCATATTTAGAAAATACACGATAACATAGCGAATGTATTTAACGCATAAACGTGAAACACGAAAGATTTGAATTTTACAATCATTTCATTGCGAATAATTCTGGGTAGATGTTATATTTTCAGATAGGTTCTCTGAAATCTAGGTCTGTACAACAACATGTTCAGCATACAAGATAAAATAGCCGTTCTTCAATTGACATTTGGGGTTACATTGATTATCACGAACATGGTCTTTGCTATAGAACAAAAGGAAGATTCAATGGACGTAAACATCCTATGAAATATAACTGCTAAGTACACTGTTTGGTGTTTCAACAAGACAACTGTAAAGTTAACACATTTATGCAATATAATGCAATTTGGGAACGGCGCAATAACATTAACGTTGTACATTTACATTAGGCTTCCAGTCCACCCGATAGAAAATGGGTGATATTACTCTCTTGGTAAAATCCCTTTAATGAAAATAATGTTGTAGCTCAATGTGCGGAGGGATTATATCACACAGTACAGGTCACATGAGAAGAAGTACTAAGACTCGCATACACTCAAGACCTAATATCATCTATAGTAATAATATATTTGATCCAAAACTCCAAAATAATAGATACAAACGTACAAAGACATAACACAGCATAACAAGAGTAACGTGACAATTAGCTTAGTAAAACAAAAACAAGAGTATCAGAAGAAAAATAATCGAATTTAATTTAAATTAAATTTAGACTATTTGTATTTGTATAACAGTGTATTAAAAGTATATGTTTTATATAATTTAAAAGTTGCTGCATCTTTTATATACAGAGGTAATCTATTAAATAACTTTATTCAGTTAAAGCTAACTAACATATGTGCTGGTATCGCAAGTTCATTTCTGCTACGTGTAAATTCTGATAAATTATTGTTAATGTTTCAGGCAGTGGCAGTATCTTTAGAGTTCTAAACCGCGTTTTGTTAGGATTCCGGAATTCGTAATCTGATGATATGTTACGTACAGCCAATTCTCACATTTTAAATATACATTGCGTACTGTGCCCGAAAAAATTAGTTCATAAACCGAAAAGTAGTAGCACAATAGGGCTTTGATTTAATAGTCTAAAATGAACACACCATTATCAATATAAAGCCCGAAAAGTTCAGTACATGTTTGCTGTATTTTCTTTATAATATGTATATCGAGGACTATCAGTAACAATAAGAGCAATTTAAGTTTCAAAATTTCCTAAAAAACGTAAATGTATCAAAGGATCACCGAAAAAGATTTTCTAAATACTATTCATTGTGAGATATATTTTATTAATCCCATATTTTATACTTAAATCCGTATTACACTCAATCTCAGATTAGCTAACAGCGCATTCTGATATTCTAGGCGTTTATAAATACCTATTCAAATTAGCATGTAAGCATACAAAAAAAAAGGAAATAAATGAAGCGTAAGATAATTACCATGTGCAACTAATAGTTAAATAATTGCCTTTGGGAAAGGAAAAATAGTATCAATTTTTAAAATGATTATGTCTAGCGAAAATTACGTCGAAGTTGTTAAAAATAATTAGGTATAATAACATATACCGAGCGGGAATGTTGAGGACTACAATCACGCTTCAAACTATATTATTTTGAATGTATTAGTTTTGTCAATCTCAATTTTAAAAAGAAAACATGATTAAGAGCAAGACAAATTGGCCGTTTCTGTTCTAACGAATGACACCGAGCTAGAATAAATGCAACGAGTTGCGGTTCCGATAGTTAGCCAGTCAAATTCTCGAGTTAGATATTCGAGTCGAGTTAGCGAGTTAAGATAATGGATTTGCTACGTCACTAATTATATACTTTCGTGTTCGTTTGTTTCATCATACATGTGTTCTATTCTTATTCTGTTTAAAGGAAATAAAGGCGTTATTGCACTTATTACACTGGCAAAAGAACAGAAATGCAGCTTAATTAGGTAATAACAGATGCGATATACATATAAGTGCAAGTTTTAACAAGTTTTTATGTTTAAAATATACGAACTAAGTTATAACACTATTCATACGCTCACGGTATATAAGTAAGATTAATCATTATGTAAGTGTGCGTACATACGTCATAATTTTATGTAACTCAACATATAGGCACAGCTTATATTATATTAGAATGTGTTTCCTTTGAAAAAAAAAAAAAACGATAGCGTTTGTGATAGTGGGTAAAAACCACTGTACATTATGTATATGTGAGTGGAGCAGAATAACCACAACCAGCTTAAAATAAGGATATGTATTTGTAATAATATATACAATTAGTCACTAACGCTTTCAATCTTAAAAATAACATTAAATTTAAAACAACAAGGTTAGGTAACACTAATTACGATATGAGAGCAATATTATTATTTATATTTAAAACTACCAAATAGTATAAAAATGGAATGCTACGGAAGTTTTCGTCACTACATTTAATGTAATGTTTCTCCATTATTGGAAATAAATATATATACGAATTCATCAGTACAGATGACAAAAGCAGATAGAACTATTCCTTTATTCAGGTATAGTTGTGCATAGGTATTTGCGAAAAAAAGCTTTCAATTGAATTCAATTCATTTGCAAACACGAGCGGTAGAAGAAAACACATGTCTATTAATATACGTGAATTAATAATAAAACTAGACAAAAAAAGGGCGCTAGCCAAATAGCCAAAATTACTGCTAAACTGTTCTCTACAGTGTAGAAATATAAAATATCGGAAATAGACGACGTGACCAAAGTTTTTAATAACAGCGGAAAAAGCAACATTCACAACTTCAAAATTAGTAGCTATAACGAAGAGTTACAATTAATGTTTAAAATATAGCAATGGAGTCTAAATGCGTCCGTTCACAATATTTGGAGTTAACGATCTTGATTCATCACAACAATGAAGTGTGGTTATTGTGATGGAGAGATATCACAACTATATGGAGAGGATGTGAGAATATATGCACTAGGAGCATTGATAGCTCACAACCGGCCGATGCCTTTTGTAGTTGGCAAAAGCTGCTGGGGACGGTAGTGTATCTAGAGTTTTTGCCGCCCTACCTTTGCGGGTATCGTTGAGCGTCATCAATTTCCAAAAGGACGTATTTCCAAAAATTCAGGTAGCACAGAAGAGGAAAAGATTGCAGTGAATTGAGCAATATTTCAGCGTCTAATTTCGTTTTAATACAAAAGCCCTCTAAAGCTCTGTATTTTCATTCTTCTTATTATTCGTGGATTTATAGACACGACGTGTTTGAGCCAAGTCACATATTTACTGTTGTAGGAATTTGCGCATTATTGCCGTAGTTTTCAATATAACCAGCTTTATTTACAACTAAACCTAAATAATCTTTCCCAAACATATCCCAGAACTACTCAATGTTTATACAATCCTCAAACGTAGTAAACAAATGGGGACCCTGATGTCCTAGTCGATTTTAGATTGAGGTAATAACAGATTTCGAACTTCCTTGATGATGATTCGAACATTTAATAAACAAAACTCCTACATATTTAGGTAATTAATACCACAAGCTACTAGGAAGCAGCAGCTTTATTTCTAAATTTAGAAATAGGATCTTTTGAAACTTTGTGGTTTTCATTGACGTTTTGTTTAGATTAGACATGACGTAACATTGAAATATCCGACATTTCCTGTAATCTTTTTTTCTTTAGCGAGCAAGAATGTTGGCAACAAAAATTTGACCACATTTAAAATAATCAAATATTACTTACAGCAGGTTTAGTTGCAATATATCTTTGCAGAACATTCTTTACTTCGCACTTGGTCAAGCGATGTCCAACATTTTTGATATTTTGGAATAGTTTTAAGAACATGTTCTAGTCCACATATTACCCTATATTATTTCGCGCTAAAACTTACTTTTCGTTTAAAATAAACGTAAGTATCAGTTAAAAGCAAATTAAAACCAACCGATTAAAATTTGGTTAAAATCAACGCGTATGACGTGAAACCACGTCAATATTATAAAATCTACTGTCGAAAAAAATATATATGTTTTGAAAAGCTGAATCATAGCAACTAAATACTTTATACATCGTTTTTGGATTTAAAGAAAGATATTTCCAGGATTAAAATTCAAACTTTTGAAAAAATTCTCACATCCTCGGATTTCCATTGAGGTATCTTTCGCTAACTTTCTGAAAAATTTAACCTAGAATTAAACGATTTTTACACAACAATTCATAAAATTTTTGTGGTTGATTTTTATATTTTGCAGAATTTTCATCATGTTTACTGAACAATAGATGTTATATGTATTTTTATAATGTTTTGCTTCATCTAGCAAGTTTTTATATTCAAAATAACATAAAGGTGGTTAGATAACGAGATAAAGTACCTTTTATTTGATGGAAAAATAAAAGTATTACTGAAAAGATGTTCGAAACGTCAATAAAAGCTTAAATATTTAATCTGAACGTTATATATCAAATTTGATTCTTTTTTGTCTTCTGCGATAAATAAATAATATGTATAAATTTTGCTAACGTGTTTATCGCAATTATCTAATGAAAATAAATGCGATTTAACTCAAAGATTTGATGTTAACGAATTGTCAGTCAATATTTAAATTATGTTGTGTGAGCAAACAATTTATTTAGTGAAATACTATGGCGTAGGGTAGGGATAAAGTACTGTATCATTATATAATTGAACGGTTTAATAGGAAGTATCCAACAGTATATGTTTCTGTAAATTGTGCTGCGAGAGTATACAACAGGCACTGTGATGGATTTGAAAGAGAAAATCCACAATCAGTACCGCTACATTCATCTCCATTGATTCTGTAAGAGCTTTCCTGAAGAAACGATACGACAAATGAAATGTATGTATCTATCAGTAAATACCACCTATAGAAACTTACAACAGAAAAAATTAAATTAATTCTTACAAACCAGTTTAGAAATCGTTTAGAATTTCTCTTTGTTGGTAGGAGAACGGATTATAATGGACCAATAAATTTACAAAAATAATGTTTTTTCATAACGATGTAGAATTCACAATAAATGCAGTCATTAGCAGCCAAAATTGTAAGTACTGCCGCGAAAAAATCAAAATTTTCGAATTCTAACAAATAGCCAGGGATACAAAAAAGTTATTGTTTTGTGTGCGACGATGCACAATAAAATTATTGAACCTCATTTTTTCGACGGAACTGTAAATCAAAACACATACGTAGAAATGTTGGAAAACTCCTCCTTCCTGCTCTTTCTAAAAAACGGTTGTATTGCTCATAAAGCAATTCGAGTTAGGGAGTGCTTAGATATGCTAATAAATGGATCGATCAATTGGGTCCTCTTAAATTTTTATTGGGGTATCTTTAGAAAAAATTTTTGATATCTAGGAGAGAAACCTTTTAAGACAGAAAATTACAAGAGCTATAGCGGACATAAATGGATTCCATTTACCTACTGCTCGAGAAATTTAGAGGGAGGGCAACATATACAATAAGTTTGATTTGTTTTTGTGTATTGTAATAAAAAAATAACTGTTCTTCTTAAAACGCCAAATAAGATTGTAAGTCAGGTGTATGCGACATTACACTCTCTTATGGATAAAACAATGGTGACCAAACTTTGTATAATTCATTAATAGAGAGTATAAAGGCAGGTGAAATTATTCCTTTTTTGCAGCGACTAGATAGACTCGTGCCTATTCGCCTCATCAGGCTGCGTACTGGTGTCCCCGAGAGTCGACGAAGCACGAGTGTGTCTAGTCTCTACAAAAAAGCAATAATTTCATCCGTCTTTGTCCTCTCTACTCATTAATAAATGCTACGGAAGGAAATATTAAAAACAAAAAAAATACCTTCAACATGTTCGAATATATACGATTGCCACCATGAAATCACGATACCTATTTACACAATATTTATCTCATATTTACATGCATTCAAAATACTTGTATCTATTTAAGAAGGAACTCTATCTAGATTTTATTACTATTATAGTGTTGCTTAGTAAAAGAGTGAGGCAAAATAGATTTGTGCGGAAAGTGCTCAAGGAGAAATCTCCAAAATTTATCTTGATGGATTTTATTGTTATCAACGCGATTACTAATTATGACGCAGAAACAAGAAAAAATGTGCATTTATTTGATTTGAAATTGTTTTATTATTTTCTATGAGACATTTGAGCAAAGCCAATAAACAATATAGAGGTGAAATTAAAAAAATATATTTTTATTCCACTCATCTGAATCATCGTCCTGTGGTTTCGGCTTGTGGTCTTACCATCTTGGTTATGTATATTTTTTTCCCTTTTTTACGTATATGTACATAAGTATCACTGCTAAAATAAAGGCCAATTGTTATAATTATTAATACAGTTAAAATCTTCTGCACAGGGTACTGCACTTTGTGTAGTAAATATTGCTTGGCTTTATTATTATCTATAAATACCTGGATGTATTGCTCATCAATTTTGCCGTCGGTATGTGCATTTTGTTTATCAAACGCTGCACTTAAAATCACTTTATTTATTTTTTGCCTTGGGTTAAATGCTAATAAAATAGGATTAATAATATTTTGACAACACTAAATTAAATTAATGAATTAAACAAACAAAATTAAATTAGCATATCTAAAGAAGAACCAAGGCAAAAATTTGATACCAAACGTGATTATGCGATGTAGAAAAATAGAGGACGTAATTGTTCGCTATTTAAAAACAATTACTCAGAAATGTGTTTTCGCTACAACCTCGTTTATTTTAAATTTTCTAAGTATTTACATAAAATGATTACCGTATTTGTACAAAATACTTTCAAATCTAGATACAGCCATTCCGTTTATTCCAGAAGCATTCTGGAGCATTCCAAGATGAAGTCTACACCCCATCAAGGATGGTAAGATGGGAAAAACTCAAATACTAATATATCAAATACTACAATCTAAATCTATTCTACCTCTACGACATTTAAATACCTTAGCTCCATCCGGATTGGAAATATTCTCGATCTTAAGCACTCCGTGAGTTTGCGAGAGATCAAACACCATGTTCGCTTGAGTTAGATATAAATCGCACGATTTCTTTAATGTATTGATACGCGTTTTTCGCGAACAATCGTTAATTTTGGTAAGCTGGTCTACCGGAACTATACGTTAGACGGGTAGGCTAGTCTAATACTGCGTTTGAACGGTTCGGACAAAAGCCTAGTGCATTAGGTGTATACGGTATAGTCAAGGTGACTGAGACGTCAGCTGAGGACGGCTCAAGTACGGTAAAACACACCCCCAATCAATAATGTGACGTCATGGTGGCGTGCCTCTTTGGAGGAAGGCTTGCGCCGTGTCCTTTTTGGCGGGTGATATTAGAATTGATTAGAATTTCAATTCACTTTGTAGTAGTTTAAATATTCAACCTAAATCGTGACGATGCCAAGAGAATATTCGTGAGGGCGCTAAATTGTTTTTTTTTTTTTTAAAGCTCTTTTGGAGAATTCAGGCGATTGATCAAACATGAAGTACGATAATATTTCGATTCTCTTAAAAAACCTTTTTAATACTTCAATGATAGTCCTCCACCATAAATGATGCAGATTGTGAAACGGGGATTAGGATATTATATTTATTGCACATTTTTTGATTAACCATATAAAAAGCAACACAAATAAAGATAAGATGTATATACTTTGTACTCATTTATTTAATCCCTAGTGAAATTCAATTAAATTGGCAAATCAATCAAATACTTTTAATAATAATCATTTAATCCCGGGTGTTTTTTTCTATTAACGAATAAAGATAAGGTACATAAAAAACGTCGATTATTCTCGGATTCTCCGACGGAAAAAATTTGGATTAATGGAATAAATCATTTGCACCGGTAGGATTCGAAACTACGGCTCCCGTTTACCAGACGGGCACTACACCGCAATAGACTGTAAGAACTTCTACGCTTGTAATATCTTTACAAGCCGTTTACAGACCGTTACGTGTCAAATAAAGTACATGTTAGATCAAGTTACGTTATCGCTAAATCAAGTTCTGTAAAAATCATTATAAAGTTGACGCCAGGAGATGTTCTTTAATAACATCTTTCGAAAGCAATTATTGAAGATTGATCAATACGTTGGAAGCTAATCTAACAGAGTGCATGATAAACCCAACAAGCTAATAGCAATGGGGTAAATTAAATTATGTAAATGAATTTAAGTATATTCAATGCAGCTACTGTAATCATTTAAATATGGTTGGTTGCAACAAATAGATTAACGCGCCACTAGAAACAAATTGCACGTTATCAACATTATTAGCAAATAAGTCAATTTTGAAAGAGACGTACAACGCAAAGGAGGTAGTGAACACGCAACATAACGTACGACCACGTGTATCACAAGCTACGTTAATTCTTCTTGCAGAAGAGAATGCAGATACAAATGTTCTACTTAATTTCATCGCTCGAAGGGTACAGCTATATTCATAGTCTCCGTGGAATTTAAACGAACTAGAATATATTACAACATTGTAATCTAATCTATCAAATTTATAAAGCGTTTGAGGAACATTCCAATGAACTAGAAATTAGGAAGACACTTTTTATTGGTTACAATAGAACTGCCATGCTCTGTCTGGATGATTGATCACGTGATATGAAGAAGTTAAAAAGGTTAAATGAAAAGACTTTAAAGCTTTGAGTTTCACAATTTAGTAATTACTAACGAACACATTGGTACAGACTGACACGTATGATTTAATTCGCTGTGAATCCTTTTCGTCTTGGGAAAGACAAAAGTAATACATATTTATTTAAAGATAAACAACAATACATTATTTCTACTTGTTTTTACATAACTTAACCGCAAATATCGCATAACGATTTAAAATACATCACGAAAATTACGTATTCAGCAATATTAGTTAAGTGAATATAAATGTAATTGTAAATTCTGCGCCAATAACAATCCAGATATTTGCGGTATCGACATTTTCAATACATTTGCATACGCGTACACATTACATATAATATTAAGCGTTACGTTAAGTTAAGGAAAAAATGCAGGAAATGATTTTTTAAAACGCATATGGTTTTTTGGAGGTTGCGACTGACTTTGAATTAATTTTTTTTTAGAACAAAAAAAAAATCAAAATTCAACCAAATGGCAAGTATGGTTTTAGTGACGTATCAACGATCCTCAAACCGCTTACCGGCTATTCAAAATTAACCTCCATATAAGCGAAAAATGGTGCATCCTACCTTGGGGTTTGTTGGGTTAGTCATCGGTACGCTTCTGATTGTATTCTTCTCGCAAAGACAATGCCTTTTACTCGTCGCCATTTTAAGTTTGTTCGAAATGTAATTTTTAAGAAGTTCAAGAACACTTGAAATTTTGAAAATGAGACAGGTACCTGTCAAATAATCGACACCGAACAATAAACTGGTGACGTTTTTCTTTTCGATAATCGTTTCTATGACAACAAAATCGTTTTTTTTAATCTTCTGTATAGGTGCATAAATAAAATTTGAATTTGAACAGATGTTAGTCTCATAAATACGTAGATTTCCACAATTTGAACAAATCTCAAGTATTTTTTCCATTTTCTGGGAAAGCTAAGTATTGCATTTGTATGTATATCTTTATAATGCATTTTCAATTCCGCCCAAAAAATTTTTGCACATCCAGTTTTTTCACTTTGAAGATCTCTGACAATATTCTTGCGCTTTGAGGAGTTCTACTTTAACAGGTGGCTGTACCAATATCTCTTTTACTTTTGGAGATGCATTCTAATACAAGCAAAAATGTAATACACAATTTTTCAAATTTCTAAGTCTCCTATCTGCACATTTGTTTGACTTTTTTAACCGTTTTGGTTATAACAAGATCATTTTGATCATGTTAACCAATAGATTTTGGCTTCCTGAATAAGAGAATGAACTCCGTCAAACGATATCTGCATTGGTTGCGGCAGCAGAAAGATCTTTGATTTCTCTTTGATATATTTTTTTAATTTAATATATTTAATTTATTGAGTTTTCTCTCAATAAATTAAGCATATTTTAATAATAATAATAAAAAAAAAACGTCGTGTTAAACTGTTGTAGGTAATCAAACGAAACGAGCATTAGAATCACCATATTGACCAATTTACTCACTCAATCAAATTTGACGTTCTCTAAAGATTATGCAACCATATTTGCGCTTTTTTTATAGTAAAAGCTCTTTCCGCCTATTATGTGTTTGGAATTACAAATAAATACAACAAAACCAGTTCACAGCGTATCAAAATGATTAGTATGATATCCAAAATCCTGTCATGCTAGTTTCGTTAAAAACACGAGAACACATACCTCATCGGAAACTTCGCACTCTTCGTAACAAACGCCTTCACCATACGAATAATCGTAGCCCAAAATTTCGATACCCTTGATCTTCATCTTCTTATCTTGAAGAAAAATGCTTTCTATTCAGGAAAAAAAAAAGATGATTTTGCACTGAGCAAAATGCAGCGATTTGATACAGCTTAAAGGACAACTGAAGCCCAAAGAGCAATTGTCGACCCATTTATTGCTTTTCCCCACTTGCACAGTGGACGGTTCAAATTCGTTAATTGGTTTATTGGTTTTATTTCGTGAACTTCCATCTCGTATATAGTTCGGGAATAGAAACTGTGCATGTGGTGTGGTGATGTACAATTTGAAAAAAGATATTATGAAAGCGGTTAGTAGAAGAGATGCATTTTGTGATTAAAAATTTTCCTCTAGTAGATATATATGTACATACATAATACGTACATGTGTATACAACTTAATTGGTATTTTATCGATTTTCTATTCGTTCAGCGGCTTCGATAATTAACGTACTAAACCTGATTAGAAGTGAGAAAGAGAGATAAATACAGATCAATTTGATTTTTGCAAAGCTAACAACGAAATAACAAAGAAGAAACTGCAAGCGCATTTAGATGTAGATCATATTGATGAGTATATACGATATAAGGGCCGCCTCGTGCAGCATATCCTCAAATAATTTGATAATAACTATGGAATTGTGCCAATCAACAGACTAAGTAAAGAATAGATTGTTTTTGGCTCGTTAGATTATAAAAATAGCTTTCGGACAGGGTAGAGGACAATTTTGTGATGAAATATATACACATAATTTATTGAAGTAACAAGTGCTGTATATTTGCAACGTGTCTCTGTTCCATTTCACTTAAATTCTGGATTTGATAATTAGAGTTGAATTTGATCAATTTTTAGACCGAGCAAATGATCAATTTATATACGTTATGTGCTTCAGAACATGTTTTTTTTGTATCCTTTATAGAGGCGACTTGGAAGTTGATATATGAAGAGAGTAAAACAACATTAGTGTAAGTGTGGAAATGTTACCATTAATCGCATTGAAATAACGTAAACGGTGTTACAGAAAAAACTTTATAATATCTTGAATATTTATTAACAATGAATAGTAGTAAGAGCATAATTCAAGTCAAGCCAATTATACACGGAAATTTCGCTTGTCTAACATTTACCTAGAGCCTACCTGCATTAATAAAAGCACCGTCGCATCTACCATTCCCCTATGCAGCTGTAGAAGATTAGTAAAATCGTGAGGCTTGAGCCTACAAATAACGATGTGGTTTTTGCATGAGAAATTTGGCGATGTGATTTACAAAGATGCTGGAGGTCGAGGCAATATGTTGGTTAAATGGCATAATGTGTCAAGGGAAACATGAAGACTACACCGCCAATTGTACAGGAAGTCGTCCAACACATCAAGAAACGATGGGATAACAAGCTATAAATTAATGAATAGTTAATTTCTGATAATCAGATCGCACGGTGTAGTTCGCCAATAACTATTAAAAGAATTCAAGGCGGGCAAGGCCAGTCGCAAATACAGCTTCTTTAAGAACTGTAAAACGTACATACCAGATGGAAGAGACTGAAGAAAGTGCCCGCCCAGTCAAAGCGAATTTATCTGTACGCTGATCGGAACGGGACTGGATCAAAAATACACAAGTCAAACGAAGTTGAAACTAGTATGAAACTGTATGAATGCGCTTAACAGACCGGGTAACCGAACTAAGATGACCCCGGTCTGGGTGCCAGGACAGGAGGATCATTGAACGTTAAGACAGATGAAGTAGCCTGAGTAAGCTCATCAATTGCTGACGGAAACCCAAAGGCCTCGGTAGGTATAACATGTACGATAGAGTACTAAACAGTGATGCAGGGTAATGCATGCGAAACATGAACAACCTAGTCCTAACAGAGGAAATAGCATGCAGGTTCTGCTAAATTGAAAAAGACACTGTGGACTATGTATCTCTGTGCGGTAGCTCTCAAGAGTGGGCTCAGAATATCAAAAAGCCGACACATACGTAAAAGAATCGCTCAGAAAACTGTTGGGTCTGATGAGAAAGGCATAAAAAAGGCAGAGCTAATGTAAATGATCTAAGGGTATAGAGACTACAATAGAGCTGAAAAAGTTGTAGTAGAATAGTCGAGGAACCGTCTCCATCTAATCTACATATGTAGTTTGTATGTGTTTTTATTTTCCATCTAATTCTTTAAAGGCTGTTGGTTCCATCAAATTTACAATTATTATTTTAAATGAACAATAAGCAAATCACAGACTTTTAAAATAAGTTAGAAGTCATAATTTATAGGTTACAAGTTATAATTTAACTTATAACACAGCGCTGGTACGGATAAATAAGGTTATACTTCCTTTTCCTAAAAATGTTACTATCCGGGTATGCGTTAACGTTAATTTTAATATTTCTGTTTTCCAACAGAAAATTAATATACGTGGATCAATTAATATTCATTACATGAACTTAGTTTTTTAATCTATCAATTTATATATCAACTAGGGGGATTTTCTGATATAGAAAGTAATACAGAAAAATCTGGGCTGATCCAGATTTTTTTTCAATAAGAGATCAGAATAGATACAGTTACAGCTACGCATTGGATAATTACATTTCCGAGTGGAAGAATATAAAAAAAAAACAGGATATGTTACTAACCAATCTCCAATTTGCTGCTATACTGGGAACATCGGATATCATCGGAAAAATTGGCTGCTATCTTTGGCAGCTCTTTTCACGCCGATGGATTTTAAAGGGTTTTAAATGCTCTTGCAATAGATTTATGACAATATTTATCTTGCAAATTTACTGAAATAAATTGTTACAAGATAATTACATTCAAACTCAAATTTCTCAGAAACCGTTGAGGATACCGCAAAATAGTCGCACAACGATCCATTATCTAAGTATCTAAGCATTATCTATCTATCTTACAGTAAGAGAGCTATAAATTTTAGAATGTTAATAAACGCCGGCCCTAATAACACCAGTTTATCCAACATTTTTGAAAAAGACTCTTGAAAATGATTATTGTCCATTCTTTCGCCCATAGTGTTCGTTACTCGAGATCATTTAATGATAATAAAAATATAAATAAAAATAATAAAAAGGATTTTCGAATAGATTTTATTACTTCCATATCCATATCTTTATCTTGGAATATAAGAAAATATC
Organism: Oryctes rhinoceros; assembly: GCA_020654165.1. Classification (NCBI taxonomy): domain Eukaryota; kingdom Metazoa; phylum Arthropoda; class Insecta; order Coleoptera; family Scarabaeidae; genus Oryctes; species Oryctes rhinoceros. The sequence continues at coordinate 7,410,797 of JAIOKQ010000053.1, forward strand.
TGTGTATATATAAACCAAAAAACCGTGCAGACGGTTACATAACACTTCAGTGTTAAAGGTTACCAACCTTTATCTTTCCCATTTGATAATCCATGCCTTAATAAACTTCCCATATCTGTATTACACGATCGTTTCAAATTAAATTACTAATTTATTAAATATTAGGTACGCAATATAGATAACAGAATTGCTACGTATTTGCTAGAGGAAATGTTATTTGTTTAATTGGCGAAACAATTTCATTCGGTATAAATAATTGAACAAGTGTGCAACAGTCCTATTGTTCAATGTAGTAAAAATCGAATACAATAGAGAATTTAATGAGAGAAAATTTAATGCACAAGCAAACAGTCGCTGAAAATAGTTATACATCGTTTTTGTTCACGATTAAATGAGTCAGCACAATATTGTTGGCGGCGTACATTTTTTTCAAGGCAAACACTGCAAAATCAAACAAATTTAATACATTTTTGTGCGTGCATGTACTGATACATGCACGGAAAAAATGTTAGGATATTTACCCTTATATTTCTAATTAAAATAAGAGCAATTAGCACCAAGAATCGCAAAGGTCTATTTAATCTAACAAAATATATAGTTGCCCTAACAAAGATTATATTTGGATTTAAGGTAATGTTGCTTTCACGCAGATTACAGTAAGATTAAATAAACGTGTTGTAATTCTTAGTATAAACTATCCCTATTTTGAAAATACAAGAGTTACTAATCCCCTTTTTTTTTCGATGTGAAACAACCAAATGCAATGTACACATATATGGAATGTACACATATACTTTATATGGAAACAAATTAACGGAGTTTAAATTTATTCCTATGTAAAGGTGATTTTTAATATTTTAAATTAAAGAAAAAGTATATATCTAAATAAAATTAAAAACATCTTTTGAACAGTACCCTCAATAATGTACTACTCATAAACTGCGAAAACATCAATTTACAACATCCTGTGTTACACATTGTATTCAGTATTGTATCTATATCGTTTACCATGCACTCTTCTCTTTACTTCCACGAAAATTACATAGATACGTTGTTAAATGATTGCATAAGCAAAGTAGCAGGCTGAACAGGTTCGATGATTTCATTGTTAAGTATGCTGCAACTAGGGGAAACCCTAGATATATTAATGTTTACAGAATAATGTAACGTTGCATGCTTGCAGTGAACCATGATTTACCTATGTGTCATCTCAGCGATTTGCTAATTTAGCAAAATGAGTGCTTTTCAAAGATTATATTTATGGTGGTGGTGGTTGGTATCGCCGCATGTATTACAGCGCATAACAAGCTAAATAGGTCGCATATAATTAATAATTGGGGGAGTAATTTATGGATGTTATCACAGTTAATTGGAAATTTTATCATTTATGTCGTGAGTTCATTTTGTGGTTAATCTATATGCTCCAATTCAAATTTGCTTGATACACATATTCTTGTTTTTTTTGTGAAAATCAAATGTACTCAAATCCTAAAGGAACAGCTTAGACAGCGACTTTATACCGTATCCCGTGAAGTATGTATAAAACTGGCTTGAAATATGTTAATCGCAAAACTTAATGTTTAATAAATTCAAATCTATTTAAAATTACTTAATAACTGAATTTATAGTATTTCCAACAATCTCTTACGTACTTAAATAAAGAATCAATCAGCGAAGCTTCTTTAAGAGAAAAACCGAAGAATACATGTTTTTCTATCTACAGGGGTGTTCACAAGAAAACATACGCACTCTTCACATTCATCTTAAAACAATAAACGAAGAACAGTTTTTACATACCGAATCGTCTACGGGCAAATCGCTTCTATACACCATGATGTTTCTCTTTCAAAATCTGAAGTCGAAATCTATCAAAAAGCGACGACGAAATCGGAAAGGTTTTGTGAAAGTCACCTCTGATGGCGATGATAACAGAACAGCGACGTCTAGCGCAGCACAAAAGGCACGGCGTAATTTGGAAACTTGAAAAAAAAAGTAGATAAGACGGAGCTTCTGAACCGAAGTACAAGGCGGTCGTAGCAAAAATAAACCGTCTAACTCTCAAAATAAATCTTGGTTAGTGTGGATGTAGTAACATATGAATGGAGTAGTAAGACGAAATATCTATATCTAGTTGGTTCAGCTAAATGCGAAGATTACGCGCGGCGTATTTTATATATTCCGAGGTGGTTACGAAGTTTGTTGTTTAAGTAATGCCTATAAACATTTCACGCGATAAGGAGTTGTGCAAATCCTAGGTATTATAAGTTTTATTGCTTGTATATCACGGAATGCGATTAAAATACCATTTATGTCGGTTACATGTCATTACTTTGTAGATGTGGGATGTTTTTGTAAATTAAACAATTATCTTAGATCATATTTAGCGTACTCATGTATAATTTGGAAATAACAGTAAATACACAAGGAAACTTCTTTCACTAAGTCTAGTGGCAATTTTAAGATATGTAAGATAAATATCCCCAAAAATGAATTTCGACTCGAAGAGTCGCTGAAGCTGAAAAAACATAAATTTTAAAAGTATTTTCTTTCCACAACTGTATGCGATTTCCTGTTTATGTAATATATCTTAAATGTTAAAACTTCGTCTTTGCTTCTAAATTAATTTAAATTTTAAAATAAAAAATATGAAGCAGGATTTACTCACCACATCGCTTATTATGCATTCATGATATTACACGTAATAATCAAACAAAAAAGGACTCCCCAGCCAATCTAGTTAAGAAACTGTGAACGTATTTTCCAGTTTGTAACCTAATCGATCCAATTTATATCATTTTATTATCGTAAATCGTACTTCGGATGTTTATATAATAGACATTTTGAGTTTATGCAGTTTCCTGGAATTTCTGCATCCTCGAACAACATTCTTTAGTTTAGGTTGGCTTTGCCCGTACTTTAAACGGCTTGTTATATTAGAGATGTATATTGCGCACTTTGTCATGTAATTGATCCGAATTATCTCATTTTATCGTCGTAAACCGTTCTTTGGATGTTCATATAATGGACATTTTGAGTTTATGTAGTTTCCTACATACTTTTGCTTCCTTGGACAACATTATTTAGTTTAGGTAGACCCTATTTAAATACGTTGTGTATTTTAAACGTTTTATTACATTAGAGGCGTATGTTGTCCACTTTGTAATTTAATTGATTCGGATTATCTCGTTTTATCATCGTAAACCGTGCTTTGGGTATTCATATAATAGACATTTTGAGTTTATGTAGTTTCCTGCATATTTTTGCTTCCTTGGACAACATTATTTAATTTAGGTAGGCCCTATTGAAATACGTTGTGTATCTTAAACATTATATTACATTAGAGGCGTATATTGTCCACTTTGTAATTAATTGATTCGGATTATCTCGTTTTATCATCGTAAACCGTGCTTTGGGTATTCATATAATAGACATTTTGACTTCACGTAGTTTCCTGCATGTTTCTGCATCCCGGTTTGGGTTGGCTCTACTGACATACGTTGTGTATTTTAAACGTCTTGTTACTTTGTTGGATGTGTCATTCGGATGAGATTTTAAGTACCGAACGATGGTAGAAACGCTATCAGTTTCCCTTTCTGGACCAGCATTTTCTTTATTACTGTACGAAACTGCTAGGACAAGATACGACCAGGTAAAATAATTGTTTTTGAATGGAGTTTTTGCTATTTTCGGCACGTAATATGAACATAACCTACAAACGGATTTTAGGAAGGCTTCCTTTTGGGCGAAATCATCGAAAAGAAGACCAATACTATTACCGACAATGAAGAGCAGATCACTAAAATCGATAGAACGATAAAAATTAATTCGCCGGTCCCATGTCCAAAACTAGGATACTTTTATGATGCCGCAGGCAGGATAGATGAAAAGAAGATCAATAGCTTTTTAGGAGGTATAAAAGCGCATCAAATGAAAATAATTGCATGGTATAAATTCAAACACACAAATGCCTTCAAAATGACGATACGGGAAAAAATAGTCCATAAACAATTATCTCAGTTATTTGAACCGATGCAACCTGAATTATTTACTTGCTGTCTTTTAACAACTAATTCTTCATTATCTGGATCAACACATTTATACAGTCAAACATTTTTGAGATATCTAGAGCCTACATACCAAATGTTGCCAATGCATATAGTGAATTTGAGTGATAGCAATAATTTGTATAAATCGGTTGATCCTACTTCGGAATCTTTCAACTCCCTAGTAAAATCTTTACGTATTGACCGAAAGAAGATGCAGGGTATCAATGTTATCACGCAAATTAACAAAGAATTGCAAACACAAACGGAGAACGTAGCTGCCAAGCTTGCTGAAGCCGAGAAAATATATTTTAAGCTACATGAAGAGATTTTAGAGTTAGAAGAGAAAGTCAAACTGAAACAAATGAATAATATAAATATGACCAATATCAATAAACCACATAGCTTGAGTATAGTAGAAAATGGTGGTGGAGAAGATTTGTTGACTTCGGATTCAGAAAATATGATAGAAAGCTCGTTTGAAGTTATAAAAAGTGGTAGAGGACGCAAAAAGAGTACGAGAACACCATCCAAGAGGAATTCTTCACGTAGTCCGATTAAAACTGATGTTAATATTGATATTATAGGTACAAGAACTAGAAATCGGACATTAACTGACTCTTCTTTGAAGAAGTAAGGTTTTTAATGCATTTTGTTTGCTATAAATGTATGTAATATTTAATTTAACTGGATAAGTTCAATCTATAAAGATGGTGCAGATGGTTTCTTTTTTTTTAACGTTTCCATTGACATATGAATATCTTTTTCGAAAAACAAATTAAATCATAGAGAGGAACTCCTTTTTTCTGATTATAATGTACAATTTATTTTACAGAAAATAGAAACTATCTGCTATAATTCTCTTGTGCCAAATAAATTGTTTTATATCTTTAATACATAGTTTGTGATTCGGAAATTTATTGGGAAACTACATTCGTTGTGGTCTAAGTAAATTACTTATTGGAATTTCAATTGTTATTAGATATATCAAGAATCGCAATTTATTAAATATTTTGTCTTTAAAGAATTATTGTTAGTTTATATTCTAACTTTCTACGTTTTCTTTACATTAGAGAAGATTCAATTGTTGCATTTAATTTGTCGTTACTTTCCAGCAATTTCATAACTGGCATGTGCCTTTTTCAAAAAAGAAAAGAAAGAAATTAAATGTAATGCTTTCAATACTGTACATAAGGTGATATTTATTAAGGATTTAATAACAAAAATGAAAAGTCTTTATAATATTAACTACGAATATTGTCAAACATCTTGTATATCTAACTATACCATAGTATATTTACCTCTCTTTGTTCTTTGTAATAACATGTATTGTACAGCTATCTTTGTTGCACCAATTTACTTTTTTTTTTTTTGTTATTTTTTAACTATATATTTTTTTATCTTTTATATGCAAGCAAGATAACTAATGAATTTTCTAACACTTGACACGACCTAGTTTTTGTATTAAAAAGTTTGTTCAGTTTATGATTTAAACGCTACAATATATTTGTAAATATATTACATTTACGAATAGTACAGGAAATATTTATTAAATGTTCTACAGAAAGTTTTATATTGCAGTTTTTATTTCAATATCACCACCTGTAATTTATAATATAAATTATCTGATGTAGCTTAATATTTAAATAGGACTTTAACACATTTACTCTTTTCTATCTTCAGAAGACAAGCTTTACATATAATATTGCACATAATACATTACATATTGCAGTGTTTCTAGACAATATTTCATTATAGTGATAAATAAAAAAATAATACGTAAACACTTTTAAAGTAAATCGATAGGGTGATCTGGGTGACCTTTCAGTTCCCAAATCGTAGCCGCGATCCTCCTAGCATGCTCCAGGACGCATTGTGCGGTCGCCAGGCCTAAATGTACGCAGTATAGCTCGTAACAACGGATTTTATTAGGGGGCATCTTTGGAAAACAGGCTTCTTTCAACTTCCTGCAATTTTTATTGATAAGTAAGTTCTAGTTGGTGCAAATAATATCCTGCTACATACAAGTAAAAGTCTCCAGACAATATTCCTGGTTGTGGTAAGGGTTTTGAGGCATGTGTTGGGAATACAGTTGGCTTCACTGGTGATCCTGAAGTATCCTCGAACCATACAAAGTAGGCATAGCTGAATGTAGTATCTTTCCATATTATTGATAGGTGCCCTTCTTCTAAGTGAGTCCTCGAGAAGTTTATCATAGACCATATCTTTGTATTTTTAAATATGTACAATCGTACAAAATAATTTTACGACTACAAATTTACCTTTTGTTTTGTCAAAGCTAAGGTCTCATCCATACCGAAATCTAAATTTGGAGCCGTGACCCTATGATTAGTCCTATCAATATAGATGAAGTGAACAAGACCAGGGAATTCTTCCAAATATTTGTTGATAGTTAGAGAAGTTTTTGTACATAATGTATTAAGGATAACACGATACACTATTTGAAAAGAAAGGAATAGCGATCTCTATTATTACTATACTCACTAAAAAAGTAACTGTGGTGTATAAGATACTATCAACTCTCCTTTGTTTTTATTTTAACAAATAATTTCTAAATAAGTAAAAATAGCTTTGAAAAAGGATATGATCCTAGACTCAAGTTTTTCATAGCTTTCACCTTCAGAAATTCATGGAATGTGGACAATTTCTCCATGATAATTTTCGAACATTCATTTGCAGGTCCCTGTGTAGCTTTCATCAGTTCCTCATCGTAAGCAGTCACTTTTAAAATCTCTTTAAATATGTCTAGCAGTCCTGAAGTCATACTTTCGGCTCTCAAAAGGGACTCTGCCAATTGAGCCTTAATAAATTCTTGATATTTTTTGCGCATTAAATCCCAGTACTTATTTAGCTGTTTCAATGCAGCTTCAACAGAGTTACTTTTCATCTTCTTCAAAGCATCAGATAATTTCTTTATTGATGTATCTAAATTTTCGAATACTGGTCTTAGCGTCTCTACATCTCTTTGAATTTGCACAGATTGTAGATTGTGCAAATATAAAAAGCTATCGTACAAGTTCGAAGACACGACAATGCTTCCAGTTTCAATAAACAACAACAAATTTATTCCTTCCGTAATTGGACATATATGAAGGATATGCGGAATGCACTTTGGAATGTAATCATTACCCGACAGTAAAATTTGATAGGAATATATGAAGTTTTCATGTGATTCTGTTTGGAGAATTTGGATGTTATCATCAGGAGTAGTAGAAGGGCTATAAAATTCATCTTCTGAATCTGGTTCGATTTCTGGCTTTGTGTTGACCGTTTTAGTACTTTCGGATAGTAAAATTGAGAATAGTGTGTCTGTGCAAGATAGAACTTTGGCATTTTGACTATGAAACAAAAAAAAAGTAGTCATATTCATTTCCTCTTATTATTTGATGTATCGAATTCAATTTTTGACATTTTGACAAACAAAGCTCGACACATTTACTATTTTGATACTAAGGGTCAAATTAGGGCCAAATTTTGTCTTAATTTTTGGTTTAGTTACATTTTTACATTAAGAGAAAAACAATTAGTTACCGAAATTTATGAATTCTGTGATTACGAAGCAGGTAAGTTTATAATCTATAACATACTTACCTAGAATATAAACCTAAAAACTTATTCTGTACTAGTAACAGTCCATGTATTTTTGAACAATCAGTTAGATATTGCATTTTCTCTACTGCTTCACGTAATCCTTGTACTGTGGAAGCCGTTAGCTCTGGATTCACCATTAATTGCTCAATAGCTTCAACAAACATCGCTTGATCATTATTTTTTAAATTCGCCCAACAATCGATAAGATGTGTAATTAAGGAAGATTTGTTTGTGTTGTTTTTCAACCTAAATTAATGTTGAATGTAAAATTACCTCTTCGTAATGATATTTACACTTACTCTAAGACATTGGGGCCACAAACATATCGAACTACCATCACACATGTATTCAAGAAACGTTTCATTGAAGCTGTATCATCGTTTCCAATAGATAAAAATAAATAGCCCATGTACTAAAATACTTAAACATATAAAAAAAGAAACACATCTAATGGAAGTTAACCTCTTCAAAAATAATATTTATTCCCTCTTCGCATTGTATTGCTGTATAGGAATTACCAAACTGGCAGCTCATTATCCTTTGGGATGTTACAATTGGCGAAAAGATTTGTACAAGAACATTGGCACTCAATTTCGAAAACGTATGCTGTAGAAGATCTTATAATAATTAGATTTCTTTGTATAAACTTCACAAAACTTACTTCCTCGGGTAATAATCCTTCGGATTTGGCAAAAGCATTTATATGTAATGCGAATTTCTTGTTATATTTTGTATAAATGATATCATTTGTGTAATCGAATATCAGTATGCACTTCATTTTTAAACTTTAAATATCACAGAAGCTTAGAGATTGTAATACAATATCACGCTTATTTAAGAAGAACGAGGAAAGAAGTCAAAGGAAGATTAAATTACCAGGTACTTAATATTATATTTACGAGGAGATTGGGATCACAATTACAAAGCTGCTGCTATTTAATCTTGGGAATTAAGTTTATTTTTTACCGAAATTGTACGTGTCTTGTTTTTTCATACTTGTATATATTTTAATAAGACAATGTTTGTTTATGTCGGACAGAAATTCTAATATCTGTTTATTGTTTACTTTTGGAGAACAAATTTTAGAAATCGACTAACCCAAATAGTCCCATAATTTTCTAACCTATAATTTGTTATTTATACATTTTTAAATAAAGTTACTACACACTAGATGTCGCCAGCTATTTCACAATTTCCAAGATATTTTAAATAATGCAGTAAATAAGAGAAACTATTAAAAAGGTTTACGCTAACTAAAATTAGAATAAATTAATTGTTATTATTAAAATTAATTTACAAAAACCCATGAATTTAATTTTACTGCAAATTCATAACTATCACGTTTCATAGCAGATGTCGCTCTATGAATCATTTGTTAGATCAACAAAGAAATAACATCTTTAAATTTTTACAAGACCGATTTTTTCAAGTTTACGAATGTATGAAAGTGACGTGTCTTTGTTGAACAAATAAAGAAGAATATTCTTTCGTGTTCTTGTTTTTGGTACCAAATATCTTCAACTTATCAGTATTAAAACCCAACTATTAGAAGTGTTAAAAGGAAGTCTTGCTCAAAGATTTTAATCAAGTTTTATCATGTCTCAGAGCGGTAGTTTAAGCAGTCCAAGTAAAGATTCCATATCTATGGGGACCAATAGTCTTACTGGTACTGAAAATTTACCACGGGATTTTAGCAGATTATCGTTATTTTCCTCAACATCAAGCACTTCTCAGGAAGAGCAGTTTCGATGTGAAGGTCATGCTGAACACAGTTTATCTTGTATGAAGCACTATTTACAAACAGAGAAATTATGCGACGTTGTGCTGATAGCTGGAAATAATGGAAAAAGAGTTCCTGCTCACAGGTTTGATTATTTTGGTTATTACTGTTGGCATTATTAAATAATGATAATTATTCTTAGATTAGTGCTATGTGCTGCTAGTGAATATTTCTCTGCCATGTTTACTGGATCACTAAGGGAATCTGAAGAGTTTGAAATTACTCTTGGTGATGTCAATGGTGAGGTGCTGCAGGCTGTTGTCAATTATTGCTATACAGGAACCATTGAAATTCGTGAAGATAACGTAGAAGTTTTACTAGCAACAGCTTGTCTAATGCAATTGCGTAATGTTGTTGAAGCATGTTCAAGGTTTTTAGCACAACAATTGCATCCTAGCAATTGCTTGGGGATCGCGGTTTTTGCAGAACATCAAGCGTGTACAAGTCTGCTTCAAGAAGCAAATGCATATACGAGTCAACATTTTATGGAGGTAAGATTTGTTCTATACTACCATAATGTTCATTGAATTTTTTTAATTCATTTTGTCTTCATTAAATAATTATGAAGCTTCATAGTTTCAAGATTAAAAAAAATTGTTTGCTTGTTTTTATGGGAAAGTTATCTTTATCCTATCTATTTATGTAGGATGCGGTTTTGCATAACCACAAGTTGTGTACATTATGACTCATAATTTATGAGTCAAACATTTTGACCACCATATATTGATGTGTTATTTTCGTCAAGGTTATTAGGAATCAAGAGTTTCTACAATTATCGGTTGAACAGATGGCTATTCTTCTATCTAGTGATGAGCTGAATGTTTCTTCTGAAGAACACATTTTCCACGCCCTAATGAGTTGGATACAGCATGATTCTCAATCACGCAAACCTCATATGGCTCGTTTGCTATCTTTAGTGAAATTACCTCTATTAGAACCGAGTTTCCTTGTTGATCAAGTCGAAAATTTAATAAACCACGATCCAGAATGTCAAAAATTAATCATGGAGGCTATGAAATGGCATTTGTTACCCGAAAGACGTACCCAAATGTCATGCGCTAGAACCAGACCTCGCAAGGCGACAATGGGCAAATTAATCGTAGTGGGAGGAATGGATAAGAACAAAGGAGCAACAACCATAGAGTGCTACGATCCTAGAATCGATTCGTGGACAGTAGCGTACCATATGAGCGGAAGAAGGTTGCAATTTGGCATTGCTTTAATGGGAGAAAAGTAATTGATTAAACGTGCGTGAAAAACGCTGCTTAATACCTGTTTTTATAGGCTTCTAGTTGTTGGAGGTAGGGATGGATTAAAGACTCTAAACACAATGGAATGCTTAGACTTAGAAACAGGAACATGGACTTTATTATCGCCAATGAATACTCATAGGCATGGATTGGGCGTAGCCATTCTAGGAGGTCCTCTATATGCTGTGGGCGGTCACGATGGGTGGAGTTACTTAAATACAGTAGAAAGGTTTACCGAATAAAATTAAATTACAGTTAATTTTTAATCAACATATATATTACAGATACGACCCTATAACCCGTTCGTGGAACTACGTTGCTCCCATGACAAGCCAAAGGTGCTCTGCAGGTGTCGCTGTTTTAAACGGGAAATTATACGCTGTCGGGGGAAGGGATGGTGCTTCCTGTCTGAAATCCGTAGAGTGCTACGATCCCCACACCAACAAATGGACTATGTGCGCTTGGATGTCGCGTCGTAGAGGTGGCGTTGGAGTGGCTGTCGCTAATGGATATTTGTACGCGTTTGGAGGTCAAGATGCGCCGGCAAACAATCCAGCGGCTTCTAGATTCGATTGCGTTGAAAGATACGATCCAAGTAAGTTTGTGTGGTTTATAAATATTTTTAAAGGTGACAGTAATAGTTATTTTATTTGAAATAGTGTCCCACAGGCACTCGGATTGGATACGTTTTTTTTTACTCAAAGTAGTCGTTGCTATTACCCCGTAAAATACTTACTTTCCCTTTGAAAGCACTCTGTGTATTCATTATTAAAGGTTATACGCGTACATTTTACAGCACCGTGCACAAATGTTCAATTTGTTGCGAATGATGAGGAGACTGTAGACTGACGACTTCCTCTATTAAGGAAAACGCTGATATGAGGGCATTACATCATAAATAACGTGAATACATCATTCCTCACGTAGTTTACATTTGTATCGCTTTAATTTTGTAAAGTAATGTTATGCTATTCCGTATATGTAGATATTAACTGATAGGTGTATCATCCTTTCAGGCAAGTGCATACCAACAAATTCATACATTTTAGAAAAATAGCAACTGTATCGATAGGCATAGCAGCGAATGTAACGTGCACAAGGATATTTACTTTTAAAGTGTGTCTAAAGGCCGCCCATCCTTGATTTGTTCAAATCTCCAAAAGTATTTATAAATTCTGCAGTTAAAGATATATCACAATTTCTTACCTGAATAATTTCGTCACACAATAAAATCAAATTTTTAATTCGTCTTAAGTTTTCTATTCTGTAATTGTAAAAGATATATCAAGGAGAGCGCGCTACCTTACAGCTTTATCCATACACCGCCTCTATATGGATAGTTGATAATAAAAGTCGTCGGTTGGCAGTCCAGTAATGATTTGTGTATTAGTGAACAAAAGTACCTTAACAATATTTTGTTTGAAATGTATCTGCTTAGGTACCGATTCATGGACAACAGTGACATCTTTGACGAGTAAACGAGACACAATAGCGGCTTGTTTGTTTGGTGATAGGTTAATTGCCGCTGGTGGTTATGATGGAAGCCGTTACCTTCAGTCCGTCGAACAATATGATCCCATCACCAACGAGTGGACCACGCTGGCTTCGCTATTAACAGGTCGGGCAGGAGCTTGTATTATTCCTATATCGAATAATACTAACCAAATAAATTAAGAAAAAGTAAACTGATGGTCTTTAATGTGCCCTTCTTTTGTAAAAACACAAAAAAAAATGATCAAAAAGATGAACGTAATTAACTTAAAAGGAAATACTTACAAATACATAAGATTAACTTTCAGTAATTTTTTTAACATTTAACAATTAAAGTGAAAACGAAACACAGGTTGTTATTGGTGACTTTCTTCCAGTTACATTCTTTCTTTGTATTGATAGAAGTAGGTGCAGTTTAATCTCGATTAAAATTGATCAAATTTTGAATTGCTAAATAAGATTTTGTAAAAATTTAGAATTTTGAACAGTTCTTTTGCTATTTTTTGGGGTGTTTAAAAAAAACGTAATTTAATTATATTTGTCAGTAGACTTAAACATCCTGTATGTGCATGAATATAATGAATCTGTTTATATCTAGGAAATTTTTAAGACTGAAGCTTTGAAATGTTTCTTCACTTCGATTTTATTTTTCATTGTACTCCTGACTTATTTTCATCTCGAAGACTGAAGCAGAAAGAAAAAGAATTAAACTCTTGTTCAATACAAAATAGAATCAAACAAACCTAACACATTCATTTAAAACATTAGAACATTAATAACGTAATTTATTATACATAGTGATATTAGGACATATTATTATTATTATTATTATTATTATTATTATTATTATTACTATTATTTGTACCATTATGTATACCTAGTAATTGATGTAATTTCTTCTGGTGATATTTATAAACATCTAGATCGATTTGAATTATCCGTACGTAAGATATGTCATTCCGAAAAAGTTTTTTGGGCAAATTTGTGATTTTTTTTATACGTCATGTAAGGAACTGTAAGAAGCGATATATTTATATATTCAAATTGTGATATATTAATATTTAACTATATAGACATTAATTGTAATTTCTAAATGTAACAGTAGAAAAAGTTAATCTGCGTACTAGAGATAAACACATCTATGTATTATGGAATTCAATAACGGAATAATTAATAAAATATTTTATTTTATGCAAAGAGAGATAATTCTTGCTTCTAACCTGCCTGTGTATAGTAATGTGTATCGCACCTTTCAATTACTTCAGCCTGAATCCGTTAGACAACGTTAGGATTTATCTCATTTAAGTTGGAGGAACAACTGAAAAGTTTATATAATTCTATCAACTTAACTTTATTCTTCCTAAACATATAACATCCATAACTAATTACTTAAAATTACATAGTTTTATATATAACATACACATACAATAACTATTATAACTATTACATACAGAAAACACATTCAGTTCGATTTTTTTAAGTAATTAAAAATTGGCAAGGAAATTGATCAAGATTTCTTACTGACGAAGACTTGGTTGTATAATAAAGACTTTCTTTGTAGTCAAAAGTGTTACTCTATGACTATTTGGTCTTGATCATTCTTCCAATAGCGTGGATCATCGTAGGCTGATTTGTAGTCGGAATTACCAAGATATTCATCGATATTAGCTAATAAGTGACTCTAAAAGTAAAATAGAAACAAATAATTTTAGCTGTTAAAATGAAGTTAAGATATCGATTGTCCAGAATAATGACATTCCAATTTCATTGTCACTACAATAATGTTCGGACAACATTATTCTCGACAGACGATGTATTAAAAAAAATGATATACCAAAAAAATTTAAAATCTGCATGCTATAGTCATAACCTTCTTGGATAAGCAACGGCTAAAACGAAATACAAATAAACAAAACGTAGACATATACCTATTTAAATTAAGAGCAAAAAGCCGATAGTTTATATCTTAAAATTGAATTGACGAGCTTACTGAAAGTGGTCTTAATCCGAAATCAACCCTCAAGGCCGGCATATAAAGGGAATTTTTCACAACAACGATTTTTGAGCGTGGGTAAAATTTCTCATGTGTAACGGTAACTTTATATTGACCGGGCGTTAGTAATCTATAATAATCTCCATCGTGTACTAAAAAATTAAAAAAAATGAATGTATCTGAAAATAGTAACCTCAACATAACGCTGTACCTGATGTTACATCGTGTTTGATATCCTTGTGTAATCCATTAGTAATATTTCTAACATGTATAATTGCATTACTGATTGGTTCTTTTGTTTTAAGGTTATAGATCATTCCTTTGATGCCTATATGGCTCTAAAATCAGTTAGATAAACTCAGTTATTATTTTCATAGAAAGCAATAATTACTTAACACATACTTGCCAGATAAAGTTGACTAAAGCATTCTTATTCCTTTTCCATTCATGCATTAAGACATGATTTGGAGGATATTTCTCACACCCCAACTCTAAAGTTATTTCAAAATCATTGCTTGATAAATAGTTGAAATCTTGCATTCCTAAAAGCAAATGATGAGCTTTTCGTAAACGGATTAGACGCTAAGATTGCATTACAAACCTCCTTGGAGATTATACCATTGGGCTCCGTTAGTTATCCCTCCTTGCTTAGCAAATTGGTCGCTCCTAGAATCTCCACAACCTTTACGTTTAGGATCAGCCATATCAGTGTGGTATAGAGAATAGGATAATGCCAAATGTCTTAAAGATGTTTAAGTTTTATTTAAGTTTTTAGGTAATTTCGAAAGGTAACGTTTCTTACCTAAAGGTTTCGTCATCAGGAGCTACTGAGTATTCGTCTTGTTGCGCTCCGCTTCTACTTTCGTCGTAAGGATAATTAGCTACTAAGTCTCCACCATGAAGGTTAGCAGACAATACGAAAGGTATCGCCATGATTAGCCTGATGACGGCTTTAGTTTCTGGTTGTAACTGTTTAGAATTTAAATGAACGCTATGCTCTTGCAATTCAAAAATTGACTTACTGGTTGTCGAAGGCTACTGACGTCTTGTAACAAGTGATGATTATGATGTATATGATTCAGTTCATTGCTGAACATTATCCTATCCAAATCCGGAAAATTCCTATTCAAATCGATTGAGTTATTATTTGTTCTGCCGATTAAATAATCTCTCCCGCCCTGTATAGAACAAACAGAATGAAATAGACTTCAAATTCTTGATAAAATCGTTTTCAGCGGGATGAATGGATGGGAGAATATACCTAACTTACTGTATCTGTAGCTAGCTGCCAACCATCCGGATTCATGCTAGGCATCAAGTGTATCCTGGTCATCGATATTAAGGACTGAATTTCTTTGTCTCCGTTCAGGTAAGCTTCGCATAAGTAAACTGCCAGTCTAAGGATCAATTCTCTACCCAGGACTTCGTTTCCATGCATGTTGGCGATGTACTTGAATTCTGGTTTTACTAGAGGATGATTTTGGAAGCATTAAGAAAAAAAAATGAATGATTTGCGGGTTTCGAACTTGTTTGAAGCATTTTAAAACATTTTTGCAAGTGTCACTTTTTTCATTTTAATTAATATGCTTATTTTAAGCAATCGTCAGTGCAATTAAATCGTTAAAACATGTTTTGTAGTTATAATAAGATGTATTTCGAAAATCCTTTGTCTTCTATTTATACGTTATAAAATAAAGGAATCCAGTTCAGTGTTATCGCTTTTAACTATAATACGTTTCGCAAAAATAATACAAATTCCGCAAAAAAGGTCACGTAGAAATAAATACACTAGCCATTAAACATAAATGTTTGCATGTACATTATATGCATGATATAATTTCTTGTTCAACTGATATAAGGCCTTTAATTTGAGCATTGACAAAGCTTGTGACAAGCGAAAATCAATGTGCTTACTTAAAAAAATGTTCTTGGAAGCATATTTTACTTTTGAAATATGTACCTAAAGATTGTTTTTACGCAATCGGAATATTTATTCATTCATTATTCATTAGATTGATGAAATATATAGAATAGAGGACAACAGATCGATATTATTCAATTCATCTTTTTTCAGATTCTTGGAATCGAACTAAAACAAATACAATGTTCTAGAAATAATGTTTGCCTTCGCGGAAGGATCTTCATCTTCCAATAAGTAAAAATAAGTATACGTACGTATATTTCAAAAGAAAGGCTACCTGATTTTAACAAGAAAATTTGAAGAATTTTGCAAATTCTTAAAAGACGTTTGGTGATATCTTCCTTCGGTTTTTTACCAAAAAAAGGTTCATTCCTTTGAATTAGAAACACGAGAAAGATTTACCAATTCTCAAAATTCTCAATTATCTCAAAAAGTGGGAATATTAAAAAATCAAACTTATACCGAGCGCAACGGAAACTGAAAACCCTGTCTACCATGATCTTATGTTGCGCAAAATTAGTATACAAATATCTATTTTTTGCTTTAAACTGTTCAGAAAACATAATCTTTCGCCTACGTATCCGGTTGATTTGGTTCCTAAAATCTCCTTTTATTATTTTTTTTTAGCTAAAATATAAATATACCCTCAGAATTTTGCATTATAAAAATAAAAAATTTGTATTCTCCTCTAAAAAAGTCCCAATTTACTTAAGTTCCCAAAACAAAAACACCTTTTCCCCGAATTCCCAAAGGCCCAACTTACATCTCTCGTGATGCCCCGGCATGTTTGCGAACTCGATGAGCCATAGCGGAACCCCTCTGACGGATCTCTCGCTCAACTCGTAAATCCTAGTGACGTTCGGGCAATTCTGATGCACCTCCTCCAACGTCTCGATCAGTTCCTCATTGCTGTGGTGTTTGTACTGGAACTGCAGCGTCTCCCTGACGAAAAGGACGAAGAATAGCGAAATAAACCGCGAAATTCTTGCGTAGCGAACCATAATAGTTGCCTGCACGGGGTCCGGTTCCGGACTGCGACGACGCTATCGCCGAAAAGCGAGCGGGATATCAGCTAGGACAACGTCAAGTTGGCGCACGGTGACGTCAAAAGCTCTGATTATGGATTTTCTACACGATGACAGTCGTTCAACACCAATGGAATGGCTGCTTGAAAGGCGGGCATTGTTGTTTTGATTTGCGTGGTACGTTTAGAGCTTTCAATGGGGGTAGGAGTATTCAATTTTTACCGAGGAGCTAATTAACTTGGTGCAAATTAAACATTCGTTGGCGATGGCGTAGGTGGCATATGGTAACGCGATAAAGTTATCGGGAATACGCTATCAGCATTAAACGATGAAATTCAATTATCCGGGATGTATTTTGGACGCAAAAATTAGTTTGATAAATACGAAGAATTTATCAAGTATCTGCTTGGAAGATAGTAATTGAACTGTCATTTTCTGACATATGACTGTTAGTCATATCTTCACGATATCTTTGTAGTGGTTGACCACAGTTTCAAGACCAAAAAATGTGCAGCATGTCGTAAATTGAGTAGATCGATCCTTCCTCGTTATCAAAAATAGAGATATGTTTGCATAGAATTCAAAAGAAACTATTTATCAAATGGTTTAACTTTATCTGCCAATCTTTATTGCTTTGATCAATCGATCAATGCGTTAACGTTTAACTTCATATTATCAGCTTATTAACAAACTGCTACGATTCTGACGTCAAAATGTATTGGTCTCAAAAATTAGTAACAAGGTTAAAACCAATGTATCGTCAATAAATATTTCACGTAAACATCCAATATGATGTCCATTTTAAATGAAACGTTGCTTGGTTGGTGGTTGCTACAAATATTTTGGAAATTGCTATCTTGAATTTCATTATGTTATGTTAATTGTAAATGTTCCTAATTAAATCAAATAGTCGTTTTTGCGAGAATTTTTTAACATCAGAATCACAACTGTTTGAAATACATTGATAAGCCTTCAAACCAAACTTCTTAGGACGTTTCCTTGAAGTTCAAGTTAAAGTTAAAGCAGTGAAGGTTGACCATATGTTTAATACTGGTATAGATATGATAAATCAATTGATAATTGGTTTAAAATTTGTTGTTTTGATGTTTCGTGTCCCTACTACGGATCAACGACCGCCTTTATCGCCGATGTTTGGGATAAATTCATAAAACTTATATACAACCAGACGACAATTTTTCTTTGTGTTATTCCAACAAGAAACGCTTAACATCAGAGACGTAGATGCGTCGAACTGAAAGAATAATTTAATTTCAAATATCGCAAAACATTAAACAAAGATAAGATCATGCTTATCACATCACATCACAGCATCAGCATGCTGATGCTGTGTTTTATAGATATAATGTTTTGAATATAGAAAAGCTTCTTTCCACATAACAACTTGCGAGAGGAACATAGTAAAAATGGAACGTATAACCATTGAGTTTAGATATAGAAGCACCAAAATCACTAGAAATATTTTATAATTTATTTATTATAACATCTAATTTGTTTATATTTTTTGAGGTATATCACGAAAATGTTCGTTAATGAAATGCAAATTAGTTGGCGAAGACGGATCCCTATAACAGAATTTTATGATGAGGATAAATAGTTTCTTACATCAACTTACAGCAACTTTCTTCAAATTGTCTACGTAAAATGAAGAGAATTCGAGCCATATCCTTTATCTTCCTTCTAAGGAGTGTTGGTCATTTATCTCTGTATAAAATAACGCCTTTTCATTTTCTTTTCATATCATTTTCATTCACACATAAAACTTTTTTGGTGTGATTAATTAATTCATGAACATTCGGAAATTGCTCTCTAATAAATTTTGCAACTCTACGGAAGGCGTAGGCACTGCATGTAATATGCAGCATAATTTTAAAGATGTCTCTAAGCAGTTTCCAGTTTTAAGCATAAGTTGCAGCATCACTCACAAAAAGTAAAACTTTCTCCAGTTTCCTCACATCGTCGAAAATGTTGTTAATACTGCTGATAACTACTTCCGTTATTGTATCAGCATTTACCTGTTTTATTATATTGCTGGCCATTAAATATGGCTTTGTTGGACGAAAATACCAACAACCACGTAAACCATGCTTCGCTTTACCGCATCCATGATTCTATCTGCGCTCAGCCTGTAGTAATTGTCTGCCAGATCGGTTTTAATTTTGTGTATATTTGTTTCGTAACGTTGACTCGTCGGTAATACTTTTAAATGGTCTTAAATGGTCCATAAATCAACATATTTTGGAGCGTTTTACAGTAACTGATCAAATTGTGGAATAAATCGTTGACAACTACTAAATTTTACCACGATCCTTAATCCAGGTATAAATGACCTTTTGGCGGGGACGTTTATTGGGTAATATAGTAGGTATGTAAAAAAAAACAACAAATATCGAATTAATATAACTGCACAATTTAAAAAGAAATAATTGCGATCATAGGCGATGAAAGAAAGCTTGATTAAAACAAAAAGCAATTCTGTAAATGCTCCATTAAAAGGTATATACCAAATATAGTAGAGTAAACTATAGTTAATGTGAGAATAAAGATGATGACAATATTCTAAAACAAAAAAAAATACTGTGGAAAAAACTAAATAACTAATACTAATACTCGCAAAGAGGGTGACTTGTCTATATACGAATGTGATAGAGGCGGTTGAGGGTTTGCAAACATTCCCATGACATCAGAATCGAACCAGATTTGAAATGTTTTATAAACCTATTTCGTTGCTAAAAAACGTCTCATATCTTTTATAATTACGACTGCTTTCACTTTATAAAATACGGATTTCTACCAATTGAAATAATAACGTAGGCTCCCACGGCAGAGTCAGCTAAAGTTAAGCGTGTTCCGAGTTTAAACGGAAATGAAAGTCGACGTTTCGCCCACAATCACACAGGTCTTCTTCATGAAAGTGAAAGGTGGTAGATAACAATTAGTATAATAGAGATTTGTTTAACTATCTACTAACTAACAGGGTGCGAACCAGGAACGCGTTTAGTTTTGTTCTTTCATAACATCCACTCTATAGGTATACAGTCTTATTCGGATATAGTACGAAAAAAAAAAAATTAGGTGAAAGAAACGCATGAGTAATGCCTAAATACAAAATATTATGGTTCTATGTGCACGTAGTAACGAGAAAATGATTTTTCTTTATTCGAGTCCGACTCTGTCTTAGTTAACATATGGGAATCACCGGCAGTCGCTGAAGCAGCGTTCGGATATCCATTTAGTATGCACATAGCATTCACCGTCATTACACGCAATTGCAATGGCATCCTATACGAATATCGAATACACCGATATGATTTTGATTTATGGAGAAACAGGACAAAATAGTCTTGCGGCAAAGATTTCCACAATGGATTGGACGTGGAAGTCGTACTCCATGGCCACCTCGTAGTCCCGATCTAAATCCATTAGACTTTTTTCTGTGGGGATACATGAAAAGCTTGGTATATGATCGTCGCCCTGATATTGAAAATGTCGAAGATCTGCGAAATCGCATTTATGTTGCAGCTCAACGCATTCGCGAAGACATGGTAAATTTTACTCGTGCGCATAATAACTTTCGTCGCCGAATTGATGCCTGTATTACAGCTCACGGTGGACATTTCGAACATTTTTTACATTAATAAATTATTTTGTTCTGTTTCGCCTAGATCGGTCCTTGTTAGGACCACCACAAATTTCATAAAAAGAAAAAGAATGTATAACTACAAATAACTCAAAACCCGACATTTCGGACGCATTAACTTTAAACATTAAGAACGCAAATCATATGGTTATCGGCATATTCAATGTAAACACATAAACACTTCGACATCAGCTGTACGACAGACAAATGCATTTCAATAAACTATTCACTATTCATAGCATCTACAATGCTTTATCGATTTTTATTTGCGTCTGGGTTAACTTTGATTCATCAGCGGTATTTGTATAATATAGGAGAAACAAATATATGGATCGGCTTTACCTGCATTTTGGGCCCTAAAATTTGAACAAAATGTATATGTTACAAATAAATTTCTTTTTAAATTTTCAGTAACACATTGATAGGTAGTCTTCAGATTTCGGTAGCTTAGGTGCTATTTACAGGTAATCCTGTATAAGTCCTCGTATACAACCAATAACCCCGATTTTTCCTTTCCTTCTAATTCAATTACAATCCTCTTGAAGCCTTTAAACTGTTTATTTCAGTTTCAACGATCTAATGTAATGGGTATCGAAAGTAAGTAACCAGCTTAAGGAAGAGAAGTCACATACATATTTGGCCAAATTGCTTCCTTATTCAACAAGACTTAATTTATAGCTGACATTGCAGTGACGGGTGGTTATCGATACGACAACGGTACGATTTTCGTGGGCAATTGGAATAGTTCCGGATTACGTCATGGTTTAGGTCACCTGCAGTTTCCTGATAACACTAGGTATGATGGTTATTTTGAGGATGGTCTCTTCAATGGATTGGGAGTGTTGACTTTCACCGATGGCGCAAAGTAAGTTTGTGTGAATTTCTTATCTTAAACAAAAAAAGAAAACACTCCTCAGCGACTTAACTTTCAATTGAAGGTACGAAGGGGAATTTCTAGAAGGTTGGTTCCACGGATATGGAATTTTTTGGCGATCCGACGGCATGAAACATGAAGGCGAATTTAGAGGTGGTAAAATCTGGGGTTTAGGTGTTTAAATAGCCCAAATATTTCAAGGAAACAATATTAATTGTTAAAATCTACAGGTTTGACGACGTACGCGGATGGAACCACAGGATTTCCGAAAAACGAAGGCTTTTACCAGGACTGTAGGATGATACGGAAGAAGAATTGCCCGGAAGTTATACAAAGAGCGCAAAAGATCGCTTTCATGGCTAGACATTTATTCGAAGCTGTTAACTAAAGTAGAAAAGTTACTTTATTTGTTTCTATAAAGATTACGAATGTAATTATTGTAATTTGTTAAATGTTAACAATCATATAAAGAGACATCTATCGCTGAATTTCTAATTTATATTTTGGTTTGAATCTTTACTAAATTTGCAATTAATCTATTAGCTTATTGATTCAATTATAGATGTCGGGCACCTATTACATAAATCAAATATTTTCTTCGGCAAAGGGGTTATATTTTTTATTTACAACGCCATTAACTGTCAAAACAAACAGTACCGGGTAGCGTTTTTACGATTTTACACCCTCTCAGACATAGTGATTTCAACACAATCCACGAAAAATGGTGTCGACGCGCGGTGTAAAATCGAAATTCTTCGAAGGTGAAAAGGTTTTATGTTACGAACCGGATCCGACGAAAGCGAGAGTACTGTACAATTCAAAGGTAAATATAACCTCTCTCTTCTCTCAAGTATCATTTTTTAATCGACGTTCCGTTACCTATAACAAATATAATTTTCTAAAATTAATTATTCAATCGGGTAGGTATTAGAAGTAATAATCAATAAGGATCATCGCGGACGTAAAGCAGTAGAATATTTGATTCATTTCCAAGTGAGTTTCATCCCGAATAAATTACGAATATAAATTTTAATATTGATGATTTCGTTCGAATGAATTCGTAGGGATGGAATTCGTCGTGGGATAGATGCGTTAGGGAGGAATTCGTCCTGAAAGATACGCCGGAAAATCGACAATTACAAAAAGAACTGGCACAAAAATCAAGACTACAGATGTTGGTTTTTTTAAATAATTTTTATTCCACTGTTTTTTTATTCACCCTTTTTTACATTTCAGAGGAACTTATTTATATAGGAGAGAGAGCAAGAAGCATGCTAGAAAGACAAATGAGAGGACAAATAATGTATCTTCAGAGGATGGTAGTTGTGGTAGCCCTGCACTAATGGATGATGAGGATTGCTCTAGAAATTCCAGCAGTTCGGAGGAGGAGTCTTCGATTGATGATGACCTGGTTCATATTGAATTAACAAGAGACTTGAGGGAACGATTGGAGCAGGATTATCACTTGGTTAAGGATCAGAATAAGGTAAAAAAAAATCATTTTTTTATCTTTTTATTATTCATTTCTTTAAAAAAAATGAAAGAGGGTTTATTAATTTTAGTTACATAAATTACCTGCCGATCCAAATATAATAACGATACTTGAATTATATTGGAGACATTATGCATCGAATCAGATTTGTTGCTTAAACGAGAAACCTGCAAAATACAGATCCTATAATAATTACCCAAAAATTAGACCGGAAGATGTTCAACGGAAGTAAGTTACTGCACTAGTTCCATTTGCTTGCTCCAGTAAATTCTTTTTCGCAGTTTAAATATATGTAAAGAAGTTCTTGATGGGATCAGAATTTATTTTGATTTTACACTAGAAGATTTGCTTCTTTACAAATCGGAACGTGGCCAAGTTCAAGTTGGCCAAGCAAAATTTCCATCATTCAAGACATTTATGAAAGAAGAAAATCAGTAAGTATAATGCAATATGTATTTTTATGGATTATTACTTTGCCTGCCTTCTTATTAGCTCTTCACTTGAAACAGAGGAATATAGTTCTTCACCAATGGCAGAAATTGACGAACTTTACAATAATGATGGCAGTGATGGTGCTCACGGTCTATTGAGGACAAAGAGTCGAAGGAGAAAGTTGAGATCGAACAGAGGCATAGAAGCAAGCCTGAATGGACATTGCTTCGATAATTGTGAACCGAAATCACATCAAAGGTATACACTTTTTAATTTATATTAATTATTGTCATAATAATTTGTCCTTTTTTTTCTTTATAGCAACAATACACCCGGTGAAAATAGGATTCCCCAATGGAAAGCACTTCCTGATCACGTTTATCATCAAAATCCACCTCCACCTTCACTTGTTTATGGAGCAACCCATCTAACTAGATTATTTGGTAAGTACCTATTAAATATACTGGGTGACTCTTAATATATATATGACAAGCTTTAAGAGTTGTTATTTTGAAGTGTTCATGTGAAGGTATCTCTAAAAGGGCATACTTATGAAAACAGAAGTCGCTTAATAGTAGGTAAATGATCAAATGCCTAGCTGTCTATGCAAAAGAAATCCTTTGTTCATTATATCATATATTACCTATAGTGAATGCGCATGTAGTTAAATGTTCGATATTTACCTGTCTTCACTAACATCTTAGTGAAGCGGAACGCTTTAAGAAACATACGCAACCTAGTACAGTTAGAATTCTACAAGTGGAGGAATTGTAAATAAAGTCGAGGAACATCTTATTAACAGTACCAGAAAAATTTGTTCTAATATAAACATAATTAGCCCCCAATATGAATCCTCAAACTTTTAATCCTTAAACTCGGATGACATCCCACAAAGATTGTTTTTGTGTCAATTGAGGAAAAATAAAATCACACAAAATTAGTTTTCAGCACAAGCTTTCTACACCGAAGAGGCTTCTTTCTCCAAAAATTATATTATTATTCACTATAATTATTCCACGTGGTTGATAGATCCACAGGTGACTGACGACGTTGAATGAATGAAGCAGCATACCGCTGTTGTCTCGAAGAAGTCCTTTACTGTTGGACGAAGTGTGTCAATTAAGAGTCGAAATGTTAGTGTTCCATTATGGTGTTCCAGCACATTTTAGCTTGCTCGAATTTCTGAATACTAACTAAACCGGTAGATAGGTCGAGAATGTTCGAAACCGTGGCCTCTTCGGTTTTCGAGTATAAGTCTTTGGATTCTTTTTTCTCTCAAATCGTGAGTTTATGGGATTCCCACCGAAAATGTTGATGAACTTAAGATCCGCGTTCGAAATATACGTTGTGAATGGATTTTGAATAACTGATAAGTCATTCATTTTTAAATGTTGTTATTTTTGAGAAATTTCTAAACTCTTATATTTCGAAATATTATGTATTATTTTTGGAGTACTCTATATATATATATATATATATATATTTATGGTCTATACATGTTAATAACACTCCTTTTTTCAGTGAAATTACCTGAATTACTCAACAACACCAGTATGCCCGATGAGAAATTGAAAGTCCTGTTGAGTAACTTAAATTTATTTATAGAGTAAGTTAAGTTTGATGGTTGTTTCCGTATCAGTGACTAAATTTATCTTGTTTATATCTCTAGTTTCCTCAACGATCATAAGGAATGGTATGGTGAACGGTTCTACAAAGCAAATGACAACGTTGAATAGTACATATAATTTTTTTTACGGTTACATATGTTTGGTAACAAATAAATATTTTTATCTTATTTTTATTTTCTTTTTTTAATCGATTAGTCAATTAGTAGATACAAAAATATAAAACAATTCTTAGCGATGATTTTTTTGTAAGGTTTGTTTGTTTTATTTAATTTTTTTCTCGTAAATCATTGAATCTCGATTAATAGTGGTTTCATTATATATATTTATATTTGAATAGAATATATATGTATATAATAATTGTAATAATTATATAGTATATAATGGTAAGTAAAGACAGTTAGTTTGATATATATTTTTTCCTTCTATAATGATTGTAACATAAATTTGTTCATTAAAGTTTCCAATTTAAATCTAATACTGTAAGTGTAAAATAATTTAACGCTAATTAATTTAAGAACTAAAAAGTCAATTAAAAGAAGTTATTTAGTAAAAAAGGAAATCGTGAAACTATAGCGATAAACGGTATAGTTTCCTTTTTTCCCTGATTAAAAACAAAAAAAAGACCCTCGAAGGCATTTAAAAAGATATACAACAGTAATCTTGTCATCGTAATATTGCTTAAGTACTAATTACGGAATAAACAATAAGAAATAAAGAGGAAAACAAAATTCAACGAAAGCAGGATAATAATTAAATGAAAGGCACCTTGACTAGTGAAAACGAGTCTTCCAATGACTAAGTTATGCATATCTTTTCAACTATTACATTACTTTAATACGAAAAGAAAAAAAATAATACCATTTCATGTAACGAAAAGATATTTCAATAAATAAAAGCTTTTCTGTCGTTTTTCGTTTTATGGTAACGTACGTGGTGTAAATTTTTAATAATTGCAGTTTGGAATTAGTGAAGAGATGAAAACAAACGTGATTGTAATAATAATAATGGAAGAGGACAAGTGTTTCATTTTATGAGGTTTCATCAAGACCCCAAGTATCGCTTTCATCCAGCAAATTTTGATAAACAATGGTGATAAATTTTCAAATGTAAAAATCTTTATTCATAATCTAAAAATGCGTTTATAATACCACAAATTGTTAACTTTATTAGTTCAAAGCTAACCTCCTCCTCAGGCAATTATTTCTTAGCCGAAGCTCTAAGAAAGCGAAGCATGGTTAGTACATGTTAGTAGACCCGGATGAACTTACCGCAAATGCTTTTTAGTCATTAGCAATGTACAAGTCAAAAGCGCTAAAGTTCAGAATTGTTAGTGTTAGAAAGATTACGTCCGTAGTCGATTCCCTTCGAATTTTATTTCTTAAAAAATCATGCGATCCTGTTTCGATATCAATCAATTTCTCACGTGAACTATCGAATTAAGAAGCAACCGTGTTTAAAAAATTGCAAATGTCCGATTGTTACTGTAAAAGCGGTCGAACTATTGCGTTAAAACAAAAGAATAGGGACAAATGAAGATTAAAAAAAAGAGAATCGTTACTAAGCGGCTACTTTCTAACTATATAGCCTACTTATAAGAGTATTATGTTAGTAAAATTATTAGTATTAGTACCTATATAATGAGAAAAACTTTTTAAAAATATTAAAAAAGGATTGAAGATGCAATAAATAAAACGTAATAAATATATAAATAACGATTAGTACGAAGCGAGTGACCTTTTAATGGGGCATATGTTTCGATCTATTTAACCTCATTAAAATTTCAAATTCAGTCAGTTTTTGAGACTCCAATTCCATTAATATAACATTCGTTTTCATTTCATTCGACTACCATGAACTACCATTGTCATTTATCTCGTATGAATTAACTCAGCATAGTCGCCATAATACTTAACAAATATGTTGAGATTCGCGAGTGTCGGTTATTACTCTCTACAATAATTCTTGTTTCTGAGTATTTAAAGAGATAACCGTTTTAACTGTACTTTTTTCTTTTCTTAAAAGTCCAAAAATCGGATGACTATACTAATCTAAAATACATGGCTATAATCCTTGGTACTTTCAGTGCTTACTGCGGAAGGAAGTCGTTAGTCTAGTCGGAACCAAACTCGGAGCATGGGTCTTGGCACCGCTTGCCGTTGTAGGTTTCATAAAAGACGAAAGATGAGGTCTGGGCGGCTTCTGCGCTGGCGTACTGTTCATATTATTAACAATCTTCTTCTGCGCAGGCAGAGTTTTCGCGCTGGAATTCATTACTTTGATGCTAGATGTTCTTGGCATCAATTTAGGGGGCGGAGTATTCATATTACTGGGCTTAAGTGGGATTCTCTTAACAGTATTGGTTGAGGTAGAGCTGTTAATTGATGTTCTTGAACCTGCAATACTATTCTTCGATCCGGAACGTTGGACATTATTCTTCTTCGATGCCGGAATGCTGTTTTGCGAGTTCGTCTTGCGCAAACTTCCCGATCTTCGCGGTATTACGCTTTTCTTAATGTCCTGAGGCGTTTGAGACGTGGTAGTATGCCTCAGCGGATTGTTTCTATCAAAGACTCTGTTAGGAGTGATTTTTGCGGTGTTACTCGCTATTTTCGTAACGCTGGGTGTGACCAAGCGCGCTCTAGGTTTCGCTATCGGTTTGGCGATTGCACTTGGATTTGGCGTCGCTTTCACAATGACGATCTCCTTAGTTGTGATCTTATTTTTATCGAAATCGTCCTCAACATTGATATCGACCTCGAAGTTACCCCCGGAAGATGCCCCTTGACTTGGGGACTCGGACATCAGGCTCTGGGTTTCTTCGAAACCTTCATCATTGTCATGCTCTTTACTCTTACGATTCTGCGCGCCATCTTCATGTGTTATGTAAGCCCCGTTCGATGATCTAGGGTTCTTACCATCGGGTGTTTCGATATTAATAGGCGCAGACATCTTCAGAGCCTTCTTGATGTCATCTTGATTGATTCCAGTTTGATTTCTGGTTCTTCTATTCTGGTTCTCATTTTGATTTTTCAGGCGATCCTTCCAAGCTTTCAACCTCGATTCCTTATCTAAAATCGGTTCGTTTTTAATGGGTATTGAGGTTTCGACTTGTACAGGTTTTGCTTTGATGATCTCTTTCTCCGCTATCAATTCTTGCGGCTGTTGTATCTCAGGGTTTTCAGGCGTTCTCTTGTATCGTCTAGTTCGCCTGGTAGCCGCAAATCTATCAAATTGCCCATCACCCAATGAAGTATTAGGTTCTGGATCTTCTGGACTGGCTAAAGATTCCTTTGAAGCCCTTCCTAATAATCTGCGACACGGACTTGGCTGTGTGGGCTCCCTTTTATCGACCGGAGTGGACATGAAGATTTTCCTAACAGCCGGGGGCGTTTCTATATTGTCCTGATCGATATCTACGCTGTTGCTGATTTGCTGATCGGAACCTTGTTCCGACTGGCAACTTGAGGACACTCTGTCTTGGTTAATCGATGAGGTATCGCTTGGTCTTCTAATGTATAAGGTCAGCTTATCTGAAGCGTGCCTTTCTCCCAGCGACATTATCAAATTCTTTCGGTTATCATCTTCCTGGATGGTCTGATTGGAGACGTCCGTTTTTGTGATGCGGGGAAGAGTGTGACGAGTGTAGTCTTTTGTTTCTTCGGTGCTATTAGCGACGTTCAAGTTTGACTTACGCCATGCCGACTTATCTTTGACTTGAGGTTGAACGTCTAGAAAATCAAAGAGAATTGTTAAGAATCTGTAAAATTTTAACGATTTTATTGGATTTATTTCGAAACATAACTAGCAATACTTAGATCTTTGGATGGCGTATGCTATAAATGGTAAGATCAGATTGATAGCAAATAGCAAAAATTAATTTACCTTCTACAGTCTCCATAGTAGAAACCACATCTGTCTTATCAATTGCAGTAGACGGTCTCCAATCGGGATAATTTTTCTTATAATTCGATTGACTGCCGCTGTACACTTGCTTTCCCTCGGGAAGTGTGTCTAAAGTATTACTCCTATCACTCTCGGAGTCCAATTCGAACGATCTTCTATTAACCACCCGCTTTTTTCTAGTGTCTTCGGCCATTTGATCGTTTTCACTAGCTTGGAACCACGACTCGATCTTTTGCTGCCATTCCTTAGGTCTAGATTCCCCTTCTTGGGTAGAAAAATTTGGCTTGGTCTCTGCTAATGGCGATGGCGATGATGGTCTTTCTCGATCGGGAGTGAAATCCATTGATAGAATTGCCGGTCTCTTTCTAGGTCCGCTTTCTCTTGGTCGTCTTGCCCAGGAACGATCTAGAATGTCAAACGATAATGCTTAATTTTTTTTCTGTAGTTCTAGATTTAGTCGTCAATAATATAAAGGTGTTGAGTATTTTATCCAATTCGTTTATCACAAAAACAACCTCGATAAACTCAATAAACATAGATCAATAGACTTGGTGTCTAATTTTCGCTTACCTAAACTACCCCATGATTTCCTTTCTCTACTACTATCATGGCTTGATGTTCTGAGGAACTCCATCAGGTGTCCTTCGTCTTCATCAGCTCGAACTCTGCTTCTTCTTCGTCTTAAGCTACCGTTTGGTGTAATATCTAACGGGGAATAGATTTTTCGTTAGAATTTAAAAGTACGGTTTCCAATTCGAAAAAATTACCTGGCGATTTCTCATCCTTTCCGGAACTGGCGATATTTTCTCCACTATTACCATAGAACGATCCTGGCCGCCTTCTCGTTATGGAAGGCGAACCTGCAGTTGATATATCTTCTTCTGACGTTACTGCATTTCCATTATTTGCTTTCCTACCCTGTAAAATGCAATTTAAACTTTAATCTTTGGACAAAGATGAACGACCGAAGATCTCCAGACCTTTTTAACTGGAAAACCAGATTGGGAATCGTATATTTGCGTGTCGTATGTCGAATCGGTATCTTGTGAGACAGAAAGGTTACCCACTGAAATCCAAAAAAAGAGAAAATCAATCAAATAACCCTCCAATAATGTCTTAGATTTGTAATAATTACTTTCTTTACGTTTAATGGCGAGTAATTCTTCTCTTTGGCGACGCCTAGCGCTTGCTTGTTCTTCTTGAATCCTCCTCCTTTCATTTTCAACCACGGCCTGCTTGAATTTGCAATAGAACCCGTGAAAGATACGGAAACACTCTTCGAGCTTGAAGGAAGCCATGTCTTCGCAGAAAAATTCCGCTAATTGGCGTCGGACACTTTCCAGATCGCCCATACTTCGTTGCAATTTTGCTACTTCCCTTTCTGCCATCTGTGAAACGAAAATGTGGTTAATAACGCTAAGAAAAAAAAACGAGGAATTCTAGAAAAGAATGCAATTCTTACCAATAGAAAGTCAGTCATCTGCAATTTAATATCATGTTCCGTCGAAGGCATATCGATCTGCCTTTTAATCTTCCTAATCCTAACATCAAGAGCGCTAATTTCGTTTTGTAACTGTTCCACTGTCGTCCTAGAACAATTGAAAATATCCAATTTTGATTGCATATTAACAAATTTGCAAAAAAATAAGCTTACTTTGCTGCATCCTCTAATACGCTGGTGTTATCAGTGAAGGATAACATCTTCCTGTTTTTCTTTTCAGCTTGCTGTGGAATGAAAAAACAAACAAACACAAAATTTAGACAAAATAAGAATGTGCAACGGAAATTTATTACCTACCTGCGCTACGAAGTGTATTAAGTTCATATTGGGTTTGTTAGCCCTAATATCTGTTATCTTTTGAAGGGAAGATAGTTTGACTCCAGCTGCATTGCCTGCATATCCACCCTGCAAAAAGGAAAGAAAAAAATCAAATTGTCCGCGTCAACTTCATTTTGCAAAATTACTTACGGAATTCAGGAAATTTCCAGCTACTAGAATCATGTAAAGTACATCTTGCAGTGGTTTGTTGGTCATTAAATCTGTAAAATATCAATACTTTTATCCTGAAATATTTATTTTTGCATAAGGTCAACTAACCTTCGGCAGCTAAAATCATTGAACTTATGCTAGGTTCCAGGTACCCCATATTGGAAGCAAATTCTTCTTTCAAAAGCATGCTTTCTATCCTCAATTTGTAACTGGAAAGATGATAACATATCATTGAGGGTTGCGAAAAAGAACAAAAAGTACTTACTTTGGAAGACTTGTCAGTTGCAGTAAGAACTTCTCAGCGTTTCCTAGCTTATTGAAGTCACCAGTGTAAGACTTTAACATGTCCAGTTCGTCGACTTCCGGAAGAATCTTTAGGAGTCCTTTGATCTTTTCAGCACCAATATCGTCGTGTTCACCGTCTTTTATTAGCTGTATGATGTCTTCATTAGAGCTGCAAAAAGAAGAAAGAATTAATTCGGGAAATTTATGAAAGCAAAGTATAATTACCTCCTAAACTGCTTGAGGAATATATTGACGTTTAAACTCCTCTTACCATCAAGCAAAGTAACCTGAAAGATATTGAAAAAAAACGTTTTATTTCAATGTTAGGTTGATGGATATGTATTTAAGTTTCATACCTCACAGTTATCTTTCCTCATTTTCCTTTCCAAAGTATCAGAACCTGTCGAGTCTCTATTCCCCAATTTAGGAGAAGATTGGTTCGAACCTGGAGGCATCTGCTGACAGAACAAACCCTCCATCTCGCTCCAATCCATATCGACCATCGGGGAATGCTGGTGAGTATAAGCGACCTGAGTCCAAATATTATTTTTCCCTATCACCTTATTATTGGGAATCTTATGCCAGTTAATCGTCTTCATCTTGCTCTTTGGTTGCGGGATTTCTTGCTGAGGTAACTTCTGTATAACAGGTTCCATCTCCATAGGAGTAACTTGGTGATGATGCATTCTTTGCATGGGTGGCGGGGGAACCGGAGCAGGAGGTGGTATATGCGGGGGCGACGGGATATTGGGTGGAGGCGGCGGTGGAGGTACGGCACCTCCTGCTGGCGGCGGAGGAGGTGGGATCGTCGATTGAGGGCTTAATGGGTTACTTAAAGGACTACTGAGAGATTGTTTTCTACTAGGACTAGATTCAGATCGATGTTGACAGTGGCAGAAAATCTTCGATTGAACACTGGGGGTGCGTAGGATCCTGGCCGCGTCTTCTTTGTTCTCCACTAAGGTGGCGCGGTGCACTAACCTTTCGGCCGTGTCCCATATTATATCACTGATCGCTTCTTTCGGGTCGATCCGTAAAAGATGTTGGAGGATGCTCAAGAATGGAATTTCCTGAGGTGTTTCCACTACCTTCACAAAGAGAAACATTTCATAACAACTTATTTCGTTCTAATTCCCAATATTCTTGATATACCTGTTTGAGGATAGCGTAGAAGACATCTAGAGGCGAATTCAGGTCAACACCATGCGGACCTTGCATACTTTGCGCGTCGTCGCTTTCCCTTTGTTCATCGAAGACATCTAATTGTACAGCTAGTTCTGGTTCAGCTTCAGCACATTTCCTGTGTTTAAAACGAGCACATTGTGATCAAACTAATAAGGCAAAATTTGAAATTACTTTACCTCAGATTGTTTAAAACTGGAAGCAAGTGACATCCTGCAAAATAAAATAAAGAATTTATAACTTTTTGGATAATAGGCTTTCTTGCGCACAACTTTAAGCTGTCAACATAAAGAAGGAAACAGAAGGGATGAGGCAGGAAATAGAAACTTTTTTAAAGTTGGGCGGTTTCCACGCCCAACTGAAGATATTTTGAATTGGATTTTCAAGCCATTATTGTACAGTAAAGGAATGTGAGGGAGGAATACCGTGCGGTATTTTCCCAAAAAGTGGATGATCTGAAAAATTGGCGTTAAACAGAGTCATTAAAAAGTCCAAAATAGACTTCGAACAACATCGCAACATCATACATAAAATATTGGAAGAGAAAGGTGTTCAACTACATTTGTTTCTGATGCAATAATATTCATCTGGTTTCATGTTCGTCATGCCAGATTAATCAGGCAATGCTTGGATAACAACATAATCATTGTATTTAAAGAGGACAATGCACCAAATAACTTTCTCCAGGACACATCGATTGAAGAATTTTGATTATACCATAACAACAAGGATTACGAAAACTTACTTACTTTTTGATTAAGAGTATTACACATTCACCCAAAACGTTTACTATATGCGTTACGTAATGTCTACATCTTTTCGTCATAGCGATAAATTTGGAGTCTTTTACTTGAAAATTGAGAGGTGCACATTGTCAAAACGTTTAATAATGATTCTCAAGAAAATTTACAACGAAAATTTGTATTAGTATTTAATTTTTCGGAACTTTTTAAAGGTAAAACTGATTAAAATTCTGTAAAATTCCAGAAAAAAAAATAAACCAAATAATCCAAGCTAACCCATTAAAAGGAGTTCGCCGATCTTATTACAAAGATAAGACATCCCATCCTAAACGCAATTAACACGTAAGCATATAAAAATATACATAAATAACCAACTTTAGACTGAAATGAAATAAAATGAAATAAAATACTGTGTAATATACAAGGTATTGTTTTTTTCTCAGCTTTATCATCTAACTCCATTGTTAAACCCGTAAATAAGCATCGGAGCATTGTTCAATCGTAAATCTTGCGGCTTTTCAGGTCGACCTTCCTAAGCTCC
Source organism: Oryctes rhinoceros (assembly GCA_020654165.1). NCBI lineage: Eukaryota > Metazoa > Arthropoda > Insecta > Coleoptera > Scarabaeidae > Oryctes > Oryctes rhinoceros. Next base: position 7,444,640 of record JAIOKQ010000053.1, read on the forward strand.
TCACCTTTAGGAGATTACGATTCGGGAATTAAGATTGAATTCTTTTAGACTGTTTTCGTTTGTGTCTACTACACGTAACTTCACGTAACGTGATTAGCAATGTGCGCGCTTTCGTGTAGATGAATAGAATCTTGCTGATTATTTTTGTGCAAATGCAACATTTATTAGTTAAGGATAACGAGAAAATGTTTAGGAACGCGTTCAAAATTAAGACCAAGAATTCCTCAATTCATTAAGTAAAATACTTTTTTTTTTCGTTTCTTGAAATTCTGATGGGCAAAATAATTCTACTAATTCTAAATGGGAATAGATTAACGCAATAAACCCGGTTGGTTTTGGATTAGTTCTGGGAAATAATAACCAATATCGCATCTCACTTAGACTCTTGTCTAAAAAGTTTGTAACCAGGATATTGTAAATGTTATCGCCACAATTCATAGATACTGAGATTTAAATACGTCAACTCTAATTTTTATGCTGATTACGCATGTATTTTTATTTATATTTTGTTGCTCAGTAAAAATTGTGTGATATTGTATAGTTAGTTAATGATAAAGTTTAAGTATTATTGAAGATATGAAATTTCTGACGGTTTTTTTAAGGATTTGGATCTTTTGAAAAGCGTTGCGCTTACGTAATATATCGTTGGATGTCTCAATTGGTAAGATTGTCAAAAAATGTAAAAAAATCACAATATACACGTTTTATTTTTCAGTACAATTCGAATCTTAAAAATCCATTATTTTACTCAATACCCGATATATACAGCGTTATCTAATTCCCAATATTTAAATAACAATAGATGCTATAATCAATTAAGTACCCGTTATGCATATGTATCCTACTTACGAGATTGTGTCTTTTATACTGCCTGTGATAAGGGGAATTAAGTGTCAAATGATGATAATGAACAATATTAATGAGACGTCAAGAGAATATATTGATAATTGATAATGCAAAAATACACAGAGGAATACGATAGCGTTATAAATGCAAATCTGATTTTGGGGAATGAATCTGGATGTGCAAAGAAATAAACTTATATTTGGAAAACAAAAAATTACAAAAAAGAGCTTTTATCGAATTACTTCGATGTTAACGGTTCTTAACTTGTGTTAATTTTAAAGACCAGAAGAGAAAACTTAATATTCAACTTACCAATGAATTCATTTCTCAACCTTGTCCTATCCGTCAGCCTAGGCGTCGAGATGATAAGGCAATTGATGAAAGCCACCAGGGCGGTTTGAAAGTCCACCGCGGTAGCATGGTCCAATTCCTTGGCGATCAAGCTCAGTCTATATCTCTCACCCTTCAATTTCTGCAACAAAAACCCAGCGTTAGTCTTCAACTCCTGAATTAAAGACGTCGAACACTAAGTACTTGATAATTGTCGGGATGGTACTCGCTGAGATGTAATGTAACCAGATTACACATTTCGCAACATTCTGCCTCGCTACGTCTCCGGTTAAAAACTGATTTTCGGAATAGTAAAGGGCTCAGGTATCTACGTGAGCTCTTATCTTATCTCAGAGAGGCCGCAAGGTCGTCACTTAACACTTGTGTATCTATATTGATTGTATTTTCCAAGTGTCATCGCCATTACTAAAGCCATGCATTGTACTTAATTGTTAATTGTCTAATGCGAAAGCGGTTTCGGTTAGACGCATTAAGCTTTTCGAGTTGTTTATATAATTTTTTTTGTATATAGGCGGCTTTTTAAATGATCTAGCAAGGTTGCTAATCGAGTATTTATCTTGTTAATAGGATAAATAATATTTATTTTCTATTGGATTATTAGACTATTGAAAGGAGACGGTATCACAAATCAAAATCCAACTATTAATTGCCAAATTGGCAAAGTGGCAATTAAGAATGTCATGGCTACCTTTTTTAATCTTAAAATGTCTTCTTCGTCAATAAAAACATAATATCGAAAATTTTGACATGATGACATGATTGAAAGGAAAAATCTTTCTGACGGTGTCAAAAAGATAAGAAATAAGAAAGTTGATGATGACCAAAAAGAATCGAAACGTCACATAAAAATTTCGAGTATACCGTTAGATAGAAGATCGAAAAATCGATGACGCGACTTTGTGCCGACAAGGCTAAATAAATGTGCTATGAGAAACAAATGAACTTTTTTGTAATCCCGAAGGTCACTGTTGCCTTTAGGTTCATAACAAACACAAAATTTGTTAACTTTGCCAAATTGATGTTTACTTGAATAAAGCGAGCTCCCCACGTTGAAGATCGAAAATGAATCACTCTGTATAATACATCCATTACGTCTTTGGGATTATTATTATTAAACCAAACAATACTTTATTACTCAAGTTGAAGTGAAAAGTTTGTATAGGTTAAGTGGATGCTTCGTAATATATATTTATAAAATAGAAAGATAATCCGTGTAGTTAATTTAGGTCAATTGTCTTATTATTACTTACAAGTACTTACTGTACGCACTTAGTTGTGTATTTTTTAGTATTACGCGTGATACTAATTTCTGAGAAAGGTGTGAAAAGTACTCCAATATTAATGTATTTCTTATCACAGCATGTTATTGGGAGATATATCCTGTTGGCAAACTGTTGAAGAATAATTCGCAACAATAAAAAAAAAAGAAACGTAAAACAGCTCCGCTGATTTCCAAAATAAAGATTCCTAAAGTATAGTTTGCTGAAACCAATTAAAGGATCACGTAAAAATTTGGTAACCTAAGATAAAATTGAGAATTTCAATCGGTAACAAGTAATTTGTGCGCAAGTGAAAACAAAAGAAAGGATTTTGTTTAGGCTTTGCAGATTAATCTCATATGATTCACCATCTCAATATCCATCGAAATAATTAATTTTAAACGACATAATCTTCGAATCCAATTAATATTGATTGTAATGTTTGTTTTCTGCACGATAATAGCCTCCCTTGGAGGCGGTTTACAGCTATCGAAACTATGGCTTTTAAATCTGCTTACTGTAAGTTTCAATCAAATATCTTCCAGTAGATCTAGATTAATTAAGTTTGGAACCAGTAATAACAACAATTACATATATATTGACGCCGTTTTAAAAGTGGCAATATCTCCACACTAAATCGACTAAAAGCGAAAACATTATAAGAGCGGTGAAGATGAAAACGAAATCGGTTCGAAATAAAAACAGCTATCGATGTTCAGCTGTAATGCTGATATTAAAGGAGATAAAAGTCGATCTGTAATCGTTAGAATATAATCGGGCACCTAAAATTAGATACAATACTTCGTACCCGGTGGATTTACTGTTATTATGATGCGCGAATCTAACCACTGTTTTGAATATATTTTTATCGCCATGTTTATCTATAGGCCTGTACTGCGACTTGCGAAATTATTAGAACTATTTGTGCATGTTTCAAGATCCCACACGTGATTTCGATATGTTTATATTGGTCTTTTGTTTATTTACAATTATATACCATTTTTTTTTTTTTGAGTTGGATTTATAGTTACTTAGTATATATTAAGATATGAAAGTGAATTTGAATAATAGGTTTAGAAGACCTTGTAATAGAAAACAAAGGTCCTTTAAACTTTGTAAACACCTGTATACGACGATTCAAAACTGGCGCCATTGCCGACTCAAGGCTACTCGATTCGTACTACGATCTTTACCACAACGCTCGACCTTCATATCTCAGTATGAGCGCTTCTGGCCAGAGTCTCGATAAATTTTTAGTAAAAACCCTCTTGAATCGAACATGAATGTTATTTTAATAACCTAATACTTCGTAAATTAATCCATAAATTTTAGTGATCGCAATATTCCGTTCCTATTTGTTACTATTGAGGACGGGAGTGTAATATATAATCCATTATTACTTTTTACTCTTATAGGTGAGAGTGTAATATACTGAATCTAAAAATACCTTTCGCATAAAGCTAACCTAACGTACGCCTATTGCCATGCTGTTTATTGCCTGATTATACACTAAATAAATAAATAAGTTTTATAAAAGATTAAATTAATTTCTGTATATATTTTTTTGAATTGACTTATACGAAATTAAATAATATCGAATAATTCGCAAATATCAGCGTATTTAGATATTTGCAGATAAATTTACATCAGCGAGCTCGGAAGTTTACTCCGGCATTATCGAGTTGCAGCGATATAAAAGGTAGGTAAAATTTTATTTACATCGATATAGATAACGTCTTCTAACTATTCCTTACATAATTTAAATTTTAAATTATGTAAACCGTAGCGAAATTTGCCTATAGTGCTACCAATGTTTCACGTTTAAAATGTTACTAAGGTTATTAAACAAGATGGTTTATTAAAATCTTTGAAATTTAGTTCTAGATTTTTCAAATCAACCTACCATGGTCGTCAGAACTTACGAAGAAGAACTCAAATTCTTCGAGAAAGTCTCCCCGTACTCGTGGAAGATCAAAAAAGGTTTCCAGCCAAACATGAATGTCGAAGGCTTGTTCTACGTTAACGAAGCATTGGAAAAACTCATGTTTGAAGAATTACAAGTTTCTTGCACGGAAAAAGATTCAGGAGGTTTTCTTCCCGGCGTAAAACAGATCGCAAACGTTGCTGGACTCCCAGGAATCATCGGACATTCCATAGGATTACCTGATATTCACTCAGGATATGGCTTCGCTATTGGAAACATCGCTGCTTTCGATATGGACGACACAAACTCTGTCGTATCACCGGGAGGCGTCGGATTTGATATTAACTGCGGCGTCAGATTAATCAGAACAAATTTATTTGAGAAAGACGTACTTGAAATTAAAGACAAGATGGCGCAGAATCTGTTTGACAATATCCCAGTTGGTGTTGGAACAAAGGGTGTGATTCCGATGTCTAAAAATGCTTTAGATGAAGCTTTGAAACTGGGAATGGATTGGTCTATAAAGGAAGGCTTCGCATGGCCGGAGGATAAAGAACATTGCGAGGAATCCGGCAGAATGGCCAACGCTAATCCCTTGAAAGTGAGCTCGAAGGCCAAACAAAGAGGAATGCCTCAGTTAGGAACTTTGGGAGCTGGAAATCATTACGCAGAAGTGCAAGTAGTCGATAAAATTTACGATGAACCCGCAGCTAAGATTATGGGAATCAAAGAAGCAGGTCAAGTTTGCGTTATGATTCACTCAGGAAGTAGAGGATTTGGTCATCAAGTTGCTACGGACGCTCTAGCAGACATGGAAAAGGCAATGAAGAGGGATAAAATCAAAACAAACGATAGGCAGCTAGCTTGCGCTAGAATTACCTCTACAGAAGGCCAGAATTATTTACAAGCCATGGCCTGCGCTGCTAACTTCGCCTGGGTCAATAGAACATCCATGACCCACTTAACACGACAAGCTTTCGCCAAGCTATTCAATATGTCCGCTGACGACTTAGATATGCACGTTATTTACGATGTTTCTCACAATATAGCGAAAATTGAAGACCACACTATCGATGGGAAACCTAAAAAGTTGTTAGTTCATAGAAAAGGATCCACAAGAGCTTTTCCGCCGAATCATCCTTTAATACCGGCTGACTATCAAGAGATAGGCCAACCAGTTTTGATCGGAGGAACCATGGGAACCTGCAGTTACGTCTTGACCGGAACTGACGGAGCTATGTTGGAAACCTTCGGATCGACATGCCACGGAGCTGGAAGAGCTTTATCGCGGGCTAAATCAAGGCGAAACTTGGATCACAAAGAAGTTTTAAGTAAGCTTAAGAAGAAGGGAATAGCAATTCGAGTAGCATCACCTAAATTGGTTACAGAAGAAGCTCCTGAATCTTACAAAAATGTTACCGATGTTGTGAATACGTGTCAAGCCGCTGGAATTAGCAAGAAATGCTTTAAATTGAGACCGATCGCGGTGATTAAAGGCTGATTCTTTTTTATGAGTATAAATATTAATTGTAACCATCACAATGGGAGGCTAAGTATTTTTAATGTACTTGTAGAGTCCTTTGAATTGCTGATTCAAAGGTTTAAAGGGCCTTGTCTAAATATGTATCCGAACCAATTTGTTAATAAACGTTTTTTCATACGATTTCCATTTTGTGTTATTATTTCAAACTAAGATTCTTTAAAATGACAATATCCAAATGCTACTAAAAACATTTTGCGGAAAAGCTAAATCTTATAGACACATTATGAGTACGTCTGGAGCCTATATGTAGAGAACCAAAACAACGAGACCAACGATAACATTTCTTAAGTGATTCAGATGTACGTCATCAAGAAGTAGATAACAACTTTGCCCATCTGAACTTTGACACTGCGTCTGTCTTTAATCGAGTCTCATCTCTCTTCATACATAGATTTTACGTAGTGGGCTGTTAAAAATAAGACAATGTTCGTTAATGCGTGTGTCGTGCTATTGTTGATCGTAATTTCCTCTGTTAATTCAGGTAATTTGTGTGTTTATTAATTCGAATCTCTTTGTTTAGCGTTCCTAAAATAATTGCATGAAATCTTATAACGAAATTCATCGTATTATTATAGAAACGTCGACAAATAAAACAATAGAGGAAGGCCAACAGAAGATAGCTGGATATGTCAGAGCGATCCTCGATCACTACAAACAAAAAGATCCCGTGGGACTTCCAGGTGCTCCAATCCCGGATCCCATGGATATTCCGCCCTTAACTCAATCGTTTTCAGTAGGGAGAATGACTATGACTAATGTGAGATTGTACGGTCTTAAAAAATTCAAAATACATCACGTAGTCCTCGATCTCGCAAAAATGACCGCTGAAGTGGCCGTGACCATAGAGAAATTGGACGTGTATGGAAACTACACCTTACGTTCGTTATTTTCTTCGTCTGCTGGTCCTTTTACTGTAAAGTTGAGGGAAATATACGGGCAAGCTATAGCAACCCTTGAAGTTGAACGGGAAGGTTACTTAGAAGCTCAAGAAATCAACATGGACATAAAATTTAAAGACATCGACATGAATTTTGAACGTCTTGGCTTCTTCTCCGGGATTTTCCAAAACGTGATGAATTCTGTCGGCTCCTTTATATTCGATTCAATAAAACCGTTCATCCTAAAGCAAGCCAACGCTAATATAAGAACCGAAGTCAATAAGAGGACCCGGGAGATTCCCCAAAGATTTCCAAATTCCATTTCGCCTTTTGACCAGATAATGTCAATGGCAAGGCAGATGGTTAGGAAGCAGGGGTACGATCCTTACCAAATCAAAGATTACAACACCACAATCGGGTTGTTTAAGGTGGAAATGACGCATACGTGGGTAACTGGACTAAGCTCCTTCCATAGGATCGGAAATATAATTTTCGTTTTGGAAAATCAGACCTTGTCAGGAGACATCGAGATTGGAACCCAAAGATTGCAGGGCACCAGCAATTGGGAGATGGGAATCGTCGGTGGATTGCTTAGTAAAGCTGGAACTATTAAATTTAGCGTGGAATATGTTAGAGTAAGTTACTTTACATTTATTTTTATTTTTATTTATTTATTTTTGAAATTGTCCTAACCAATTTGATTTAATCAGAGGAAGAAGTCAATTGTAATTAAAATTACATTTATCATGTATCTGACTTGGCGGGACTGATAAGAATATTAGTATGACAAAGGATTATCGTTGTTCGGATAATTTTAACAATATCATTGGCAGTATTATCTTCCTTCAATTTTATTTATTGTGGCACGTGTTATACAACTTAAAACTTTTTTTTCTGTACTTGAAGTTAAATGAAAAAAAAAAAAATTTGGAGTGTATTAATTCCTTTAAATGTATTTTTGTCCAAATAGATTTTAATATTTTTGTCGATTAAATTTTAAACTGCATCAAAAAAGTACTATCATGCCAACATTTGAAGGGACTTAATGGCTGCTGATGATTTCAGGTGGGCATCAACATAAAACAAAGCTTGGACACCAGGAACAAACCCCATCTAGAAGATATACAAATAGAATTGGGAAATATCCAGATTCGTTTTAATGGAGCCGGTACTTTAGATTATATAATCGAGTTTGCAGTTAACATTCTGCCAAACGTACTACGCTATCAAATTATGGATGCCTTAGAACCGCTAATCAAGCGCAGAATTCAAGAAGAATTGGACTACATCAATGTGGAAGAATTGATAATGGACAATGTGGAGAAATATGACCAAGGCAACTTAAATTTCACAGTACCAATTAGAATCTGATAGATATAAACGACATTTAGGTAGGCAAAGGTGTACGACGTGTTACACGATAGTTCTCAAGTCATCCTGTAGCTTGGAGAAGAAGTTATTATTAACTTTTATTTTCCAAAACTTTTACTTTTGGAGATATATACCTTATCAATGCGCTAAATTTACAATAAATATAGTAACTGCTAATGTTAACATTAATAACGGGTATATATCTTTTCAAATGATTTTATAGTATTTTCTCCAATTAAATATTAGCTTTTTTTTATGTATATGTACATATATTTTTTTGAAATATAGGGTAAAATGTTAAAGATTCGCTGTTATTTTGACCTAAACTTACTTTGTAATGATCAAGTGTCTTCAAAGCGAGCGCATGGCCTTCTTCGTTGTAGACGCAGAGAGCTGATAACAGTTCAAATACTTGCTTCTTCACAGTTACATTGTTTGTGTCTAGAGCAGCTGCTAATTTCCTTATATATTCTGGATTCTCCACGATGAAATCTAGACCAATCCTTGAGTCCATCATGTGCATTATTATGGATTATGTCGGTCTGAAACAAGCAAAAAAAATATAAATTAGAAAAAATAATCTTAATTAGTTGCAAAAGATACAACAATCTTTCCTGTTATTGATATCACCTACTCTACTGGTGATTATTTGCACAGTAAACATGCTTGAAACTGATATTTTCAAGCGCAAACGGTGTGTTTGCAATTATTTTCAGTGTGTATCTTAGAAAACAAGCACAAATGCATAAATTTTCTTCTTATTTGAATGATACTTTAGCATTATGTAGTATTTACTGTCTGGTTTCATACGTTATCTCTGATAGGTGCTCGAACAAAAAATTTTGAGGACAATCTTAATTTTCAATATGAAATTTTGATATTCTTTGAGGATAAAGAATAATAGAATGGTTTGAAGAAGATAAAATGTATCAGAATAGAAAATTTGATTTAAGATTATTGAATAATGTTGTGGGTTAATTAAAAATATGTAGAATATTCGTTGTTATAGAGAATTTGTTAACAATTGAACTAATTTTGGCTAATTTTTTTGGCCAACTAATGGCCAATTGGCTTTAACTAATGGTGTTCTACTTAACGAATCAAAATTAGAGACAAAAATGGATTTTGAACATTTGATATTTAGAAGCCAGACATTTTGAAATACATATCAATCAATATGTTGCCCAAAATAAGGAATACTATCGATTATTTTTGACGTGAAAGTTAGTAAGAACAAGCTCTAGAGATATTCAGAAAAATTGGTCAAAATTCAGCAGACATATAGATGCTATTAAAATTGTAATTTAAAGTAAGCCTTAATATCCAAAAGGTAATGTAGAAAATACTCAAAAGCAAAAGCACTCACCAATTCTACCATTAGAACGATTTCTCTTCGCAAAAAATTTGCTGGATACTATTGATTCATATATTCGTTGGCACAGAACCTGTGCGACGAAAACCTCACAATCTAACAGCTTTAAACCTGCTACGCGAAATAAAACACCGTAGGCTATAATATGTGCGCACAGGTAATGGATACTAAGTGCCAATATATTACCGATATTGTTCTTCGACTTTATCATTGCTATGGAGGTCGTATGCCCATATGAGCCAGACGGGCAGTAAGGAAATAGCTATGAGTAACCCAAACGGATGTGTATATATGTATACGTACGTACAAATTTAAAACAATAATTGTAAATAGCGAATGTCCACATAGGAGATACCGTACACTCACACTTAGAGACATTAACGAAACACTTACGTGCCTCTTATGCCTCCCTCTTTTCCTTTGAGATAAGCTTATTTAAACTTAGGTTCTTGCATGTTTAATTTGCGGTTAACACTGAGTATTTATATCTCAAAGATTTGGGCCTGGATCGATGATATTTTCGTACAATTAAATTTAAAAGAACAATTTTGATTTTGGAGGCGTAATATGACCTATTTAACGCGTAAATCTATGTTTTCAAAATGCTAAATATCAATTTCGCAAGTCGAAATCTTGCATCATTGAAATCTTCTAAAATCCAAACATAGTCATCCTAGGAAATTGGTATATTTGGGCAGAACGAAGAAGCTTCGTTTGAACTAAAAATGTGGATGGATATTAAAATTGCATCTGCAACGTCTACCATTGGTTGTATGGCATTAGATGGGAATTAATGTCACAGACTGTAATGATTGCTTTCTTCCAAAAAGTACGCCAAGCGATCTCCTAACAGGACACCCTTGAAAAAAATAATTTGTTTTATATTACCAGCTATTTCCATATAGTTGCTCAGGGTCTGATCAATTACATTTACGCATACAAACCTTCGATCTTGCTTAAAATTAAAAATCCCAAAAGATTTCTGTCAATTACAAATATGTACATATGTGTCACGTCCGTCGGATTGATTCCTTGTTCAAATTTAAAAAATATTTACTAACTACTGCCTACTCAATGTCTTAAGAAATCAAATTTGAAAAGCGACATCGATATTAAGTCTTGACGTGGATTTCTTTGGTCGGCATATCAAAAAGAATTTGTTCTAGAAGTTGATGGGAAATTGCGATATCTTGGTAAATGGAATGTCGATTTGATGGATTTTAGGAATGTAAGTAATGTAGATTAAGTAATGCCTGGATAAGCTTCAACGAGGAAGATTACATGATTCTGCTTCAATTTGAATCCAAGAGGCATCCGATGAGACTAAAAGTAAATCGAGAACTTACCTTACTTTAATAGAAAATTGTGAGAATGTTTGGACCCAAATCTAAACCAACAACAATTAAAATTCATTCCCAATTTAATTGATATGCCAGTAGCTGACCACCTGCGGTTACCCTAAGATAACTACGTTGATATATATCGCACATTAGCGGGTACAACGTACAAAGTGATATGTCTTATTGCGTAAGCTATTACACTTGTTTGCACTCGCGTCGAAGCAAAAACTCTTAGTCGCATTAATCTAAAAGGTGCGCCGAAACTTGCAACTAACAAACGATACCTACGAGAAAGAATTTCATTCATAAATTTCGATAATGGCAGAGATAAATCATTTCAAAACGCAAATGCTGGTTATTTTAAAGATCTGATCTAGTTATTTTTTCGTATAGGCAGGATTTATTTGTTCAGCAACAACATCTGAAGTTTACGTAATTTTTTTGTTTGGCTTAACGTGTTTATCATTGTTAACGTATTACTTTCGAACGTAAGATTTTAATATCGTTCGTCAGTGAATGATGAATAAATACAGAGTGTTCAAAATTTCTAGAACACACCCAGGGAAATTCAAAAGAGCAGTTCTGATCCCTACCAAGGTCTCAACCAATAAGGATATATTAGTATTAAGATAATGGAAAGTCAGAAATCTTTAGAGAAAGGTTAAAGCAGATATGTTGATTTGGAATGACTTTACTCTTAATTTGGGCAAATAGGAACTAGAATTTAAAGGACGGATTTCAGTATTAAAATTATTTTTTCTACGTCGCGTACCTCGCCTTATGTATGATCGATCAATGTTAAAACGGTACGATTTCAACCAAAAATATCCTCCAATAACTTCTCCTTTTTTGGAAAACATCCGATTTTCAATGCTAATCATTACGCAAAGTTGATTTCACTAAAATACAACCTACGTAAACCGCAGAATTTTTTCGATGAAATCGTAGTGAATGTATTTGCAAAAAAGATGAGTAATATACGCATCTAAGTGAATTGATGTTAATCCGTGATGGAATTTCACGTTTATTTACAATTACATTAGATTGTCAATTGTACGTCTTATTCGAACAAAAAAACAGCTCATTTTTAAGCGATTAACACATAATGTATTAAAGAAGATAATGCTGATATTCCACTTCGTCTAACAAGAATACGTTTTGCGAAAATTTGTTGCTATCTTAAATTTTTCGTAGGTATATCAAAATTGTTAATGTTTCTTCATTTAAGTGAGAGATTTAAAAGGAAACCTTGTCAATCGACTAGGTTCTTTTGAAATTACATCCAAGGCTTCGAGGTTATCATTAATTTCAGTTAAAAACCCATCCAGACGTCTATTTATTATTAAATTTTGTTTGCTTATAGAAAGATGAAAGATACATTTGATATAGCTTGCAGTCGTTTAAACAGATTTGTTTACCAACTAAACGGAATGGGTTGATTGATAATTAAAACAACTCTAAATTTTCTTTTTGAATGCTTCTAAGCTTCTATGAAGTTATGAACATGCAATCAAGAGAATGAGCACTTCAATGATTGTTTTAATAATTGTTAAACCGAGCCTCTTAACAGCATTTACCTCTCCCAAATATGTCTGTAAGTTGAAATAATTGAAAATTTAAATATTATCAGAAAATTCCTCTTTTTAGACTATGACTGATTTCCGTAATGGGAAATCAGTCATAGTTTTAATAATACCTATTCACCTACCGCGAAAGTACTTAAAAAACAAACCTAACAATATTCTCGAAATCTCGACATCATAGATTTATCTCAAAATTTCAACGTCCGTATATATTTTTTTCCTTTGATAAACTCAATATCTTCCTAGTATTCCTTAAAGTGTCCTTAATGATGTATTTTTTTTTTATCAAATTACTCTATCATTAATTAATAAACAATCTCCATTTCTTTATCCAACCTCCTATATCTACCAAGATATTCTCCTTTGAGGGTAAATGCAAATCGACTTGAAATGTTATCTGCAGACGCACTTCCCCCATCGTTCTAAAAATAGATCTCGTCAGATCCGCGATGTCCGAGTTATTTTGCCGTAAAAGACGCGGACAAAGTGCGGACTATTTCTTTCTGTGGCTTTCTACGATGTCTGTTGACTGCTATGTACGCTTGATAGTTGGAGAATGATTGTTACCAGTTCACCCACGCCTGTGATCCTTTTTGAATCGTTGTAGGCATGGGTTGAGTGTCATTGATGGAAAATAATAAAAAGGAGCAAAAACAGGTATATATACGAGGGCAGTCGAAAAAGTATCGGTAAGCTTTTTAGAAATGGCGAAGGTCTACAAAAAGTGTCATCCTGTTATTTTTAACGACAATAACGAAACCATTTTATTGGTGCAGAATTTTGATTCCTAAATACACTAAAACCTCCTCTGAAATCTCGTGCCTTCTTACAATTAGATAGCTTAACCCAGTCCCAGACACACTGTCTAGCAAATAATATTCAACAGCAAAGATTAATTCTCCAAAACGACATAAACTTCATTACTACTACACGGAAGTTGTTTATTGTTCGGCGAAGTGAAATTGAAATTATTAATTTATTGGCCGAGACCTTTAGCACCTTTCACATGAACGATTGACTTTCTTTTGTTTAAATTTGACGTTATCAGTTAAGCCGGCTCTTAAATCATAACGACTAGGAAAAAAGGTACCGCATATCATTGACGTCAGGGTCGATATAAACGTAGATTAGTAAAATTAGCGTTAAGTGTAACGTTAGCTAGGATAGGACGTGATTCAACTACGTACGTAGGTTTTTTTTACCTCCTATTGACGATATATCGTTCAGAAATGTTGCTAGACGTTACGCAAATTACGATGCTGATTACTGATTACTAATTAATTAATCGCCAGACTGACTTTAAAAGAAACATAAAATTGAAACATATTCACTGACGTCGCGCTTCATAAGCACTGGACGATAGCCAACTTATCATCTTCAGTACGTCCAGTGTTAGTGAAGTGTTGCGGTAAAGGTGATAGTCGCGAAGTGTTTCAATTTTACAATGTTACAGCGATCGAGTACGTCATTTATATTCAATAATATTGAGTGCTTGTTTCTGGTAAAATTTTTAGAGTGTTTTATGCAAAATTACGGGGATGTACACCGTGTGAAAGAACAGCTAAAACTTCGCAAAAAAAACCAAAGCAGCTTCTCGTAAAGGACAACAACTTTCATATATTTCTTCATAAAAACACTACATAATCATGCGAAAAAGTATACAGGGTGAGTCGTGAGGAATAGACTAAACTCTAGGAGTGTATTCTACATGCGAAAATAATGTAAAATAACTCGAACGTTGTTATCCGATTTTTATTTGTTTTCGAGTTATAGTGTAATTAAAAATGGCGATTTAGTATATCATGTTCAGGTATGTATTCGTAGTCGTCTTGTATATCTATAGTGCATCTCATGTCACTACTTTCAGGTCACTGTTGACATAGTGACGGTAAACGTCTGGTGTGGTCTGATTGATGGTTTTTTACATTTTTGAGAGTCGCCTCACGGAAGACACCTATTTACATTTATTGGAAAATAAACTGCACGGACTGCTAGAGTACGTCCCCACAAACATCAGAATCTAAATGTTCTACGAACGCAATGAAGCCCTTACATATTACGCTCGTGCGGTCAGGCAACATTTAGATGAAAGGTTTCCAAGGAATTAGATTGGTCGTGGTAGTCAAATTGGTTGGCCTCCTAGGTCTCCAGATCTCACGCCACTCGATTATCGCTTATGGGGCTGGTCAAAAAATGTAAAAGTCATAAAAATATCAAAAAGTGTATCAACTAAAAGTGGACACTCCTGATGTATTGATTCAACGGATTAGGAATGCTGCTGACAATATCAAACCTCAACCTGACGTAATCTGGAATGCAACCGGCGCCCTTAGTAGACGACGTAAAAAATGTTTAGAAATGAATGGCGGTATCTTTGAAAATATATTATAAAGCACGATAATGCCAAAACTTTAATATAAAAATGTTGTTTATTTTTAATTACGCTATAACTCGAAAACAAATAAAAATCGGATAACAACATTTGAGTTTTTTTACTTTATTTCCACCTGTAGAATACACTCCTAGAGTTTAGTCCGTTCCTCACGACTGACCCTGTATATATCTGAGAGTGCCATTCTCCAACCCTTATTTATTGAAGGAGTAGACAACACATTTTATTCAAAGAGAATAAATCAACTTCAAATTGTTACAAGCTTAACTTGTAAGTAGACAGGGGACTAGAGAAAATCATTAGTAATGAAACTAGAAGAGACAGTGATAATACAGTTTGCTTTATGTACATACATACGTAATATTAAGTAATAGTTTTGAAGTATCTTTATCGACTCATTACTTTATGTTGGTCCAATAAATATTTGATTAAGATATGTTGATTAGAATTAATTACCACAAATTCTGGCGTGATTGCAGGTGGTCTTGACTATTAACCCAAACCGCCATGGTTAATTAAAGATGTAAAATGTAACGAGTATGGTGACTAGATAGTGACTTTAAACTGCTAACAAACAAACTACTACGACAACAACAAACAACTACGCTTATTTTAAAAATACATTAATACTACTTCAAATGTTTCTGTTGTTTATACTTAGTCGCATGATCAATACCTGTGTTGTTCATTTCATAAATAGTTCATACCAGTGATATTTCGCGTATGTCAATCTTCTATTGCAGCATGACGGATGAAAACGCAAAACAGTTGAAAATTCCTTTCCACGCAAATCTCTCGCGTTAATGTGGGAACTGATGGTTTCACCATTGACCACCTAGGCAATCACGAACTCGCTGCTTACGAACTAAATTGTAGTGAAAACCTTCAGAATTTCAGAAAGCGATATAAAAAATAATCGAATTTATGTTTTTAGCACCAACATTAATGTTAATTGTACTTTTTTGATCTTGATATCTTGATATCTATCTGCTGGACAATCCTTGTACTTTATAAGATTTCAAAATTAATACTTTCCATATAATTAAAACTGCAGTCTATGTTATTACACCTTTACGTTACATCTAAATTGTTTCTTTCTGCTTGTCCTGTTCGAACTAACCAATTTTATTATCTCCTTTTTTTCCTTACGACTCTGCACTTGACGGAATCGCTCGCGAATGTAAATCATTGGCGAAGGAGTAATAAAAATCGCGATAATGTGTTTAGCATCCTTGGCAACGCCTACGGAACCGAAAACGTATGTAGTTAAGAAAGATAGTGCAGCAGCAGCAGCAGCAGCAGCAACTCCCGTCTTCAATATTATTCATGACTGCATGTAAACTAAAGAAAATATCGAAGGCCGTGACATTATTTTCTAGAGCCGAAGATTGTAAATAAGACGTTTTACACCTGAGCTCGGCAACATTTTACTTCTTATAGGTTAAGCAAATTAATTTATGCTAGAGATTGGTAAATTTTGGATGCGTTCGGTTATAAATTGACATCATTTGAATAAAACGTAGTGAAGACATGATTGTATTGCGTAACAGAAAACGGTATAACGTACGTAAGAGTATTCTATGGAGGATTTTAATTATTGCTATGCATGTACATATGTAATTTGGTAAATGAATTCATTCGAAGGAAGACATCTTCCAATTGGAATTGCTCAAAATTGCTTAAGTCTAAGAAACCAAAGATTGAATAAATTAATTTCTACATACTGTCATTATAACCACAAGTATTTCATTAATTACGCAACCGTAAATGTTCAATGGGAAGGTTGTTTAAGAAGCACGTCTTCAATAGAAGAAGAAATATTACATTTTCCAAAAAACTTGCCAATATGTTACGTTTGTTTCAAATGCATCTAAAGACTCGATTAGGTGGTGGTTTTTCTTGTTTTTAGTTGCATACTCACCTCGATGTCGAACTAGTAATTGCAACTAGGTGGATATGTTTCCCGTGACTAATAGGAATTTGGTTATTTCACCTTTTTTTATTACGAAAAATTACAAGATAAAGTTGAGATAAGAGTAACATTCAGCTTTTACTGAAGATGACCATGCCAGGTCCCTTTTTTGTAACTTTTGTCTACTAGAGACTATAAGAACAAGTAAAACAAAATTGAATTTAAAGCTATTGTTAAAGCTTATTCAAAGTTATCAAAACAAGCAGGTTAGGTTAGGTGTCATTTCCAATTTCTTTTCAACATGCTCTACCAGTTTGAAATACCCTCTTTAATGCATGCCTTAAGTCCAATGTATTGTGCACGAATGAAGTGCTGCCTAAATGGATTAAATTAATATTTGGAAAGTGTAAATTGTTGAATTCACTGTGAGATAAGCAAAACTTAATAACATTAATTGAAAATTACTATTTATTTTTCTTCTGAAACCCGATGACAATGTTATTTAGTACATAGGACCACAAAAATACATTATTTTATCAGTTATCTTTGTTAGCTTCTAGTAAATTTATTATTTTTCTTGCATTGCTCCACTCTTACCTTCTTCATTGTTTCATCCCTTGAAGGTAACTTTACATTATATTTGTGGTCTTCTGTCATATTTAAATGTTCTAAACCACGTATTAACAATTATTACATTACGCTTCTTAGTACTATGATTTTGAGAGGTAGATCAGAAACTTGATCAGTATCTCAATAGTTAATTTGCCAAATTGTCTTATGTCAATTGAGACGTGACCTTTAGTGCTATAAAATCCGTTGTTATTTAAGTATGTTTAATGACCGACTCTGTTTATATTTAACAATTTTTTTTTCAAAATCCGATCATTTGCAACTGAATTTTTTACTCTAGTTAATGTAAATACATCAAAGTATCACATTTACGACAATTTTGTTTATTGTTAGTTTCGCAAAAATACTTTTCGGATATTTCACTAACCCAAACATCCTCATTTTGAAACAGATCTTTAAAAAAAATAAGTTTTAAATTTCCTAATTCTTTCCTATTATCACTAACTCTGGTAATCATGTGACATCACCACTAAGAAGAACTGAAAAGAATCATATTCGCTAAATTCGCAGTCACAGTAATTCCTTTATAATCAAACTATGATCACAGCATTTTCTTTGTTCGTGACATACTCATTCCGTCCAACATCTGCGCTTGAAGTCAATTACCATTGTGGCAATCGGAGTTCTCATGTTCCAAACTACCCTTCTTTATTAAAATCCGCTGAAGCATAGTTCCACTTGTCTGGGTTGCGACGTCTTTTCAAGAACAAATTATCAAACGGAAAAATATAAAACGAATGTTGGTATTAAAATGTGTCTCTGATCGACGAAGACGTCAACATGCAAATTGTGCACCACAAATAAACAATAACGCTGTTGGTTCAATGACTTCCTCCGTAATGGCATCATAAGAAGATCCGGATATTACACATTGCTCGGCGATTCTTAACAGGGCCCTTTCGCTCGCGCCATTCCCGGCGTTTAATGCGATGGTAGTCACTTGCACGAATATTAATTTCCTGGCTTTGTGTACGAAGAAATAAATGGGGAGCCATTACGTATGTTTTAGTGTGAATTTTAATTGGAGAATTTCTATAGGTTACTTGTGATTGTTTATTTATAGCTTAGTTAAGTTAACGGGTTAAGGAAATAATGTATTTGAAATAATCACACGTTGACAAGCGTTGAGTTAATTTTGTAACAGAAAAAAAAACGTATCTATGAGAGAATAGTTCAATTCATATCTACTTAAGCGAGTGTTGCATTGAACGCTCAGTGTGGGATGTTCGAGATATTGTAAGGAATTTAATTTTGATATTCTTCATGAGTAAAATCTAAAAATCCGAAAAGTAAGTAACAACTTTGGTAAGGATTTTTTAAGGTATATAATAAGGTTTGTAACTAATAGTTGAAAAGGATCACTAAAGTACGTATAAAGCTAACTCTCGCCGGTTACTGGTGCTGTGAACATTTGAAAACAAGTGAAAGTCTGCAGCAAATAAGCTATTTTATTTTAAGGTAATAATATATATTGTAATGTTATTAAAAACAACGAGGTTAGCTGTCGTCAACGCCGTAATAGTCGCTTCTTCTTTACTAAATTCACATTGTACACGTATCGGGTACGAGAGTCTCTTTGTTGGTAGGAAGCCCTATTTCTAGAGAAAGAATCCTGTGTTAGGCCAGATATCTTTGAGGCGTAAAATTAATAAAGTTAATATAGAGAATTAATCTGCGTTCAGCTAACGACAAAGATGGGGAAGGCGTATATATATCTATCATTCTCTTTCACGAAAGTTAACATCAGAAATTTCTATAGCAAGTGTTAGGGCGTACGTTAATTATACAAAAGTTATAAATGTCAATTAAATGTCTTTCGGTTCGTATCATCCGAATTCTCAGTAAAATTTAGCGTTGTAGTGTTGCGCGTGTTCAAGTATGTTTTCCTAGAACACAGAACCCCGACAGCAGTTGCGTCCCTGTATTACACTACCGCGAAATCATTCGTTTCGGAATATGGCATATTTTCGATTGTTAAGAATTATCATAGGTGTCGATGAAACAAAAACAAAATATGATATTGAAAAAGTGGTGCATAAGGAATATAAACCTTGTGTTCATGTAAAAGAAGGCTACAACATTTTAGGTTAATAGTTATTTAATTTCTTGTTTTTCGTTTTAAAACTATCCTCAAACAAAACTTTCATTTTCCGAAATAGTGTTTAGGGCATTCCCGGATTAACAACCCCTAATTTTAGTAAATTTATGGCATTTCTAAAAATTTCAAAAATGTCTTTGAATTAATCAAGCAAAATCATTACAATTTGTCATTACCTTGAAGTACGTGCAATTTTATTAAATTTTTATGATTCAATTTTAATTAGTACGAAATATTAAAATTTAATCGGAGACTTGCAGAATTCGAATCAACTTGCTAGTTTATGTTATTAACATTTTATATAAAACAACCCAATTAACATTAATTTGTTAACCTCAAAATTAAATTCAGAATCTACTGAATATTTACAAGATGTTAGAAGCCTTCGATCTATCTCAAAAGCCTAACGGTATTGAAGGCTAATGATGAAGATGATAGTGATAGTCGATTTAATTAATTATCAAAAGCTTAAATAAACGCTAAAACGCTATTTATAAACGCTACGCTTATCTGTTGCTGTCAAAACTCAGCAACTTCTGATTAATTTACATTAACTCACTTCTGAATTCTAATTGGAGTTATTCAAATAACCACCTTTTTACTGGAGATTTATTTGGAGACAAGATACCTGGATGACAGACTCAAAATTAGAAATAAAATTAGCGTCATTTAAAACCATTGTTTAATAAAGTTGGCGATTATTTTAATTCCATAGTCGTTAACGTCGTTGGCTGAACTTATATCCCTACGCTCCAAGGATAATAAGCCAAAAAAGGAATTTTCTTTTAAAAATCTAACTTTCTACTACTAGAGGGACCTTTATTCTCGATAGGTGGAGAAACTGACGTGATAAAAAGAGACGCGTGGGTGGCGGTGACGATAAATAACCTCTTGTTGATGTTTGTTTGTTAGCAAAAATGCAGATATGATGCCCGGCAAAAGCAGCGTTTATTATTATGTCACTTCAAATGACGTAAAAATATTTAAATATTTACATCCCTATTTCTACAGGCGCCTTTAATTCCAAGATATGTCTGCACTCCAATGTGTATTATTTACAAACAAAAAAATTTTATGGACTCTGTATATTTTTTCAAACCATTGTTGTTGTGGATTCCGATAATTTTTGTAGACTTATAAATTTCTGATATTTCGATGTATATTTATTGTCTTTGACTCCGTTTTATGCCAACTTAGTCCATGAATTTTATTTTCAATTCTGGAACAGGATATTTATCGCTTGTGAACTAGTGAGTAAACAAGATTGGGCAAACAACTTACAGGATATAATTTCAATTCGTAAAATGATAGATAATAGTGATCGATGATAGAGATCATCGATAGTAACAGGAGATATATGGCATAGCTATTCGGAAGCATGGGCGAGACTTTTACAAAATTAGTAGAAAGTATATTTATTCAAAAGAAATTTTCTTTTGAATAAATCTTTTAGCTTGCTTTGTTTATGTTTTCCAGTATATTCATTTTGTATTCAGTAGTAGTTTACTAGAATACCAGCTATTGTGCAACGCAAGAAGCAAATACATAGAATTTATGAAGGCTTCAAGTAATCTTCGTAGTTTTCCATTAGTTAGACTGTAGATGTAACAGAATACCGAAGGAAAGAAGAAATAAGAAGTGTGGAAATATCTGTTGTGAACATTTGAAATCTTTAAATATACATACTCTGAAAAATTAAGAGGCTAATACCCAAAGCCCAAAAGTCGGAGGATTTCTTATTGTAAAGAAGTTTTTTTTTCTACCAGCAAACACGTTAATACTTTTTGGAAATATTCATATACTTAAAGATAATCAAAATTAATTCCCACAAACGACAAAAGGATCTTGAAACAAGAAAGAGCAACAATCGAAGCAGGCGATTTAAAAATGTTATAAAACTCCGATATATCCGACCGATATATCGATGAGGTAATAGAACTTTATGAACACAATTGTGAAAAATAACACCAAATCGGGTTAAATTAGTCCAAGGTGGTGATCTAAGTGAGTCGAATGGAAGGTTCTGTCCGCGTCTCCATACAACGGACTACTAAGCACATACGTACGCACAAGAGGACTGACCATATGTTCGAATGTTCTCGGTGGCGCCGAACATCCTACCTCAAACGTACAGAGACACAGTTCTCCAACAGACCACCTTTACATACGCGGCCATTTAACGTCGTGTCGGTTTATTTTGATTTTCAAACGGAACGCGTCGCAGAAAAGCCCAAAGCATATGTACGCTCAAGGCGACATTTCGCGTGCAGATAAGACGAAGCACTTGTAATAATACAGCGGACGTGTCAAAGATGTGTGCCATTTAACGAACTTCAACGCAATCCTTGTTCTTATGTGGAAGATTTCTGCGTAAACAATGATGTGACGAGATTCCTAGGAGAAAAAATCGAAAAGGAAATGATTCAGTATTGTATTAAAAGCAATTGCGAAATGTTTCCGCTATCGACTTTAATTTGGATGAGGAGATATTCGCATATCTATGGGACATCCTCCTAGCTGCAGCTAACTAAAAGGGATGGCCTTGAATCGAAAAATGTAATTAGTTATTTCTAAGAATATGGGCTTACGCAAAAAGAAACCGCATCGTTGCCATAGTTCCTGGCAATGTTTCGTCTGCATTCTTATGGACATCTTCAGGGTTGTTCCTGCAGATGACTGCAGGCTATTCATTCTGGAGGAGTTTTTATAGGCTTGTTTCGGCTCAATGGAGAAAAAATTATGGTTCAATGAATCGTAATGGTTGCTAGGAGGTTTAGTAGGTTGGAATTTTTAGGTATGATGTAAGGGATAGCCACCATCCCAATTTAAATTATTGGGACTTCTTTACAATATTAGCGAGGTTTGCGAGACAAGATGCGAGTAGAGAGTAGAATTGGATTTGGCGGCTGGTTTGCAGACTATGCTCTGCCAGTGCGAACTCAGTTACACGCAACAACCGCCTACAGCGCATGTACTCAGTAACACAAGTGCCAAACGATTGCCTTATTTCGCCGATAAATACATTTCCGTGCCAAAGGCTTCCAGATAATTGCGGTCTTTGATGGAAAAGTAGTCTGAAAGTTTGAGGATGGTTTTAAACGAAAGTGTCGCTGTGTCCAGTGTAAGGTTTTAGAAGGTTAGAAAAATACTTTGATAACACAGGCCAACAAGTTTCAACTTTTGATTTTGCCATAAGATAATTTATACTAATTTCAAGAAAACATATAAACGTTTATTTTAATAAAAGGTAGAAGATCAAGTTAGCTCGATTTTCTTTATATTTCAACGAAAAAGTTTTTTAGATTAGATCATAATTTAACGTATATTTCAAATTATTATAATTAGAAATGTGAAGTAATACTGCTCCGTCTCTTATAAACAATATCTACAACATCTCTTCTTAACATCCAACAGTGATCTGCTAACATAACAGGATCCCATTTCCCCTGATACCGTTTTTCCATTCCGATGATGTCCTGGTGGTAGCGCTCACGGTGTTCATCGCTAACGTCGCCATATTTCCGGACAAAAATTCAAGTGAAAATGCAGAATGTGCACTTTAAGGGACATATTACAGTCAGCAGCGTGAGATGCTTGTAACATATCCATTACTAAAGTTTTATAGTTGTCAGCTTTTTTGTTTCCCAAGAAATTCGTGAAAACTAATGTACCATGAAGAGCCAAGCTGTTTTTTCCTTCGCTGTTAATTTGGTGTCAAAGATTTCATCATTTACTATTTCTCATATCTGAGGTCCAACAAAAATACCTTCTTTCAGTTTACTCTTGTGTTAATTTTGGAAACTTTTCACGAAGGTATTTAAAACCTTCACCTTCGAGATCCAGTGCCTTTACAAAGTTTTTCATGAGCCCAAGTTTCACATGGAGAGGTAGTATTATGATCTTTTCTTTTTCTACTAGACGCTGATGTCGTATATTGTCTTTTCCTGGTATAAGCTGTTGTCATAATGGCCACTCTTGCTTATGGTAATGTTTTTCCCTGTCACGACTGTCCCAAAGACATAAAAAGCAATAGAATTCGGTGTAACCAGATTGCATACCCAATATAATTGCAATTACTTTAAAATCTGCACAAGTATTCCAGGAATAGTCGTTATACTTTATCTTTTCTAATAAAATTTCCAGATTTTCGCAAGTTTCTTTCATAGAAACAGCACAACCAATCGGAATAGAAGGATAATGGTTTCCATTATGCAACAAAACCGCTTTTAGGCTGGTCTTTGATGAGTCTATGAATAATCTCCAAGAACTGGGATTATGATGTATTCCAAAAGCTTCAGAAAGTTTATAAACGTTATTGCAGTAGACCACCGAGTCAAGTCACGTCTGCAACAAGTCTCGACCTGCATTTTCTCCGTAACCAGAGCTAAGCCAGTGTTGCCGCTTTCCGAATCATTTTTACTTTATATATGCTGCCTTCTTGGTCAGTGTAATTTGTAGGTAGGGCTATCGATAGCGCTACCTACCGCTGATAATAGAATACAAATGGATATTGGATTTGTGAATTTAAGGGAGACGTATAACTTAGGGGCTGAAAAATCACTGGGAGGTGACTTCAGCACACAAAGGGGGTCGCTTCCTTTGTTAGCTTCGCGCATATAAACGAGACCACTTATTAATGTTGCAAAAAGTTTTATTGAATCAACAATCGTTTTTCTCTCAATGTAGGTATCGGTAAGGTTAGATGACGTTTTAATGGAGTTAATGATAGAACGGTCAATTCGGGGGCTAAGATCACGTTGATATGTGTCGTGTTTGCTTTACGCATACAGAAATTGACTTTTCATGAATTCATTCATTCATCATCGATTGACATGTAATAGAACAAATATAATGCTTTCTTATTATAATTATCTATTACTTACGAGTTGGTTTTGTGGATCTGCATACTTCTATAAATTTGACGAAGCAGCAAAGTTCCACATTCATGTCACGAAGAAAGGTTAACTAACGGTATGTCACTAACTATTTAAAAGGCGGAATCGACTTCAACATAAACATATCCTAGAAGCGTGCGAGGGCAGTCTTAAATCTTACAACACTTTAAATATGTGCATATTTATACCAATGGCCGTAATAATTCTAATTCCCATAGCGTTTCTCTTGAAGTACATCGCTGACCACTTTGAAGGAATCGTGGAAACGCACAAGTAAACACAACTGCACAAATCCGATTGATTTTCGACCATCTCACCCAAGGTTTTCTTCTTTGATTCGTATTTTCAAGTGCTGAAGTTAAGTCAAAGGAAAACAATCAGAAGCGTCGTAGTTGAAATATTATCCACTATACGGTATAATAATAAGGCGAATCTCATGCCGTAGGTTGCTTTTATAATTTTTATAATTGCAGCGTAGGATTTGTTTACAATATCGATATGTACGATGTTTATATGGTGCCTGCCATAATACATGGTTGTTAATGGCTTTAGTACAGTTATTGCATGAGCTAAAATAGAAAGTACAGTAAGAAAAAAATTATTTTATTTCTTTATATTTTATATTTGTTGCTACAAGTTTAGCCTTTCGAGAATCTTATTTATTCTTTTACAAAAACAAACAAGCTAATGTATCAGCATCATCAATGGCGATGATTTAGGAAAGGAAACTAAATTTTGGAGCGATCCAGCTAATTTTCAACTTCTGAGATGGAATTTGACAGATTCTACAGAATTGAATCATTTCATAAGCATATTGACGATGTCCATAATCCAAAAATAAAAAAAATAATGAAACAGGGCCAGATTAACTGGATACTTCTTGTGGTATCTTTGCATCTATTAAATAAATACTTTAAAAAAACAAAAGCATACTTGTGGCCAACAGTAAGACGGCGTGGACGAGGTAAATCGATAAAAGGAGCAATTTCAATGAGATTCTTTAGAGTTACCAAATTTGAACCTTTGCCACTAGAACGATGTGTTTTTCTTTTGTTTTATATATTGTATTCTCAATTTAAATGTTAAACAAAGATTGTTACTTTCGAAAAACGGCTCAAGGGTCTGTGCTCGACTGGGCAGAGTTAACCGCCGTGTGTTTGATTCCTGCAAGGATCAAAAAAATTTTCTTAGTGGGCTCGCTGCGCGCTTTACGGCGAGGGGGTGATAGCAACAAAGCCACGCACATACAATTTACACATTAAAGAGGCTCTGATGTTATGACCAGCTTTAAAAGCTTACGCCCCGTTAGGCGATCGCCACACACAAAAAAAAAAAACAAATAATACTCTTTGGCTTTATGTATCTACATATAAACCTATAAAATAAGCTTTATTATGTAGATTGCTCCTAATTCTAGTCAATATTTAGACAATTACGAAAC
Source organism: Oryctes rhinoceros (assembly GCA_020654165.1). NCBI lineage: Eukaryota > Metazoa > Arthropoda > Insecta > Coleoptera > Scarabaeidae > Oryctes > Oryctes rhinoceros. The sequence goes on from JAIOKQ010000053.1 coordinate 7,470,475, forward strand.
TTTTATCTTTATAAACCGAAAGTCCGTTTCTTTCTACGGTTGAGCGTTTCTTATCTTAAAAGTTCATTCTACGATTCCGCGTATCATCCCACATCAAGCAATTTAAACACGTTCGTAAAGACCGTAGTGAGCATTCCTCCTAGGAATTTATCTCACAGCCATGTGTACGACAATTCTCATGCACGTAGCGAGCCATGCTGTTGGAGTACCAACTTGCGAGTTAGAATTTCGTCCGGGAGACTTCCATGTCGACATATATGAAATCCACGATAAATTCTATTCACGATCTTTACTGGAAATGAATTTATAAAACAATATACGTTCGTATAAATAACCAACGATGGAGTTCACAGTTAGTTGGTTGCTAAGGCCTTCTTGCATCGCCGATAAATAATAATTAAATTCAGAACGGCCACCGGAGAAAGATACGGGATTCACAATGAACTTCCGTTTCGACTTGCGTATGACGTCTTCCGTCTGGTGAATTTTTAATGAAGACGGAGACGTTTATCGCGGTCTATCAATTCAAAGACGGGCTATGTGATTGTGTTGATTGCCTTTTGTTCATATTGTTTGATTTTTTATTTATTTATTTCTGAACCAATGACGTCTAGAGGTTCATTAGTTTTCGAAGTGTTCAAGCAATTTGTTATTTCCTTTTTAGAAGCTTGTTATTCGGTCCTTGATTTGCTTATGTTAAAAATTTTGAAGCAGCGTAGGAAATGTAATAGGTGAACCTATGAGAGATTTTAAGATAGGTAGCATATAAAAACAACGAAAACCCAGAACAAAAGTGAAGTGAAGATATTAATTTACGATCTCATTAAGGGTAGCGAAGGATTATTGAAAACACAAGACATCACTTAGAAAAAGTTGAAGGTTAGCACTGCCAGTTATACACAGAAGCAATTCTTCTAAAGCTCAAAAACTGCAAATCAGATCTGTTAAACAGACTATTATGTAACATATTAGGAGCAATTAATAAATTATATGTACTACATATACAGAGCGGCTAAAGACTAAATATCTCAAGAATTAATAAGCGAAAATCCTTGAAATTTGGTATAGTTAGAAAAATTTAAGTTACATTAATTGCAATTGTTCTCGAGTTCGAGTCTATTTCATTTTTTCTTGTGGTAACATTTCAAACCTCACCGTTAGGAGGCTGACAGATTTCTTATCTAGTTTTGTTCAACGTCTTTACTGTCACAAAGAAGTAAGTGGTTAATACTTTGACTAAATTTTATGTGTTATATTATCGAATTCGAAAAAAGGTGCTTCAAAAATCGTAGAACCCTCCTGCTATTAAAAAAATCAAGCTGGTCTTGGATCTCAAAAACAAATGAAGGTACAATAATTTTCGCTTATTTCAGATTTTTTGAACACTCTGTACAAGTTAAGCATTTGAAATCTGGTTTATTGCTGTTATAATTTTAATTTCGTGGCTACCTTATTTAATATGAAAATGTATTTTTTATCAATTAAAGCATAACATTAAAAACTTTTCTCAACGTGTTTTATATGGTTGAAATCGCAAACAGATGTTAAAACCCAAATTGGTGCTGTTAAGAAATGGAAAAGTTGATGATAGTCAGAAAGAACTGAGACGTCATATAAAAATTTTAATTACAATTGTAATAAATAAGAAATACTTACAATTAGAAGAAAAATGAGAGTTCTTCTTCTAAAAACCGGTGTTTTCCGAAAACAGTCTCCATAGTCTGCAACAAGAAATGAAGAAGGTAAATGAGGGGTTTTAGACGTTACATTAAGATTGCAAAATGTCAATATTTTTACTGTTAACAACTTAAATTGAATATTTAAACAAATTTCTCGTTAAAAAACAACGCCTTAAATTTATTAACGCTTAGCGCTTATACTGGGAACTGTATCGAATTTGCATAGGAAAACCATAAAGGCACGCAATCCGTTCATATTTTGCATATTCATCTGTGGCGTAGCGTCATCATTGAATTGCTAAACATTAAACACTTTTCTAATGCGACATTGCAATACAAATATTTTTTCTGGGTAGATTAGAGCCGCCAAACTCTCGAACATCGTTGGAAAGATGAGATATGTTTATGGTCGGGTATCTTTATATTCGACTTCGAGGAGTCTAATAGAAATCCCTCTATTGTTTGACACGTCTAGGCAATTTGTGTATTGGACACATAGGTTGAGAAGAACATTACAAATAGGTGGAATGTCTAAATGCGGAGTATTAATCACGATTTAAAATTTAAATGGGGTTTAATGTCACATTAAATTAGAGATAGAAACGATATAGCAACACAATAGAAATAGGTACAACATCGATGAGTCACATCTTGGAATATTTTTGTCTGTGCCGTTGATATTTGGAATTTCTTTTTGGTGACATAAGTAGATAGTCTGAAGAAGCAGAATTGTATACAGATTGTTAGTATTGAACTTGGCTATTAGGAATGTTAGACAAGACTAGGGCAGCATTTGTTAATTCTTTTTGAATATAGATTTGAATCGTATTGTTTTTAACGATCAAAATCATCATAGTAACTAGACTTTATATATACAAATACTTTTCGTGGTTCAAAAGCCAAGAAATTGCTACAGAGAAGCCTTATACAGCCTTAGCTGTCTTTTGTTTGTCTTTCGTTCTGTTTGATTGTTCCTTGGGCAACATCTTTGTCATTTGTCAAATACGATTTTTCGTTTAATTTGTTATTACCGCCAATGTTTGTTTCCTATATTTTACTAAACGTTATCATATGAAAATTATGATGTTATTTGTTTAACAAAGCTGACACTAAACGAAGATTGGTATAGAAAGAGATATAGGAAAATTAATTAACATTTATGGTATAGAGAGAGAGATGTAGGAAAATTAATTAACATTTATGAAGAGAGTCCAATGTTGTAGCGTCGTAGGGAGAAGAATCAGAATAATTAGGTTCTATAGAGGTTTTTTAAAGACAGCATTTAAGCGTTTTGATATCTCGTATTTTGCAATTTCTTTTTACCAATTAATACTATTAGCTGACCTAACAAATTAGTGCGCCTTGTACAAAAACATCCGATGGAAACACATTCCAGCGTAACGTACTTAGAGTTTGCAGAAAGGTTCGATGTTCCCGATGAAAATGCTCGTTCCTCACCTTTACCAACTAACAAAGACGTCGAGATTATGCAAATGATTATCCTATCATATCATATCCTATCATTGGTTAGCATCCGGAAACTTTTCTCCCTTAGTTACTTACAAGGGTGACTCGGAGAAAAATGTCTCAAATTTGGTGAACAACATTACTATATCTTCCCTATTCTCCTGACATTTCGCTAAGTGATTATCGCCTCTTTTTGTCTCCTGACAAGTATATGAACAAAAGCACTGAAACTGGTTGATTCCACACGTTTCTGTCAGTTACGCAGATAAGAATAATAATTATTTGAATGAAAGAAATATATACTTTTTCATATTATTGCATTAAGTGAAAGCAATACATCTTTGATATAAGTAAATGTGAAGGTATTATTTGTTTCAAAATAAAATAAAAACTTTTTTTTTCTTAATTCGGGTCCTCCTTCAAAAACCATAAGCTAGGTGTGTCTCCTCTGGACGGTAGGCGCTTGTTTCTCTTAGCACTAGGTGGTGATAGGAGATACGCCTGGCTCGTTATTCTTGAAGAAGGGTGATGTAAGCCGAAAGGCAAACAGTGATGTGGGTAGAGATACACTCGCAGCCACATTGATCACAGCAAATAGGTACCAAACATGACATTCCCTCTCCTCACATTGCTCTTACCGTAAGTGATTCCACCAGCAGCGCAAGCAACTTTATTCGCAGCATTTTTACTTATGTATTTTCCACATTTCTTAAACAAAATTTAGTGTTGAAGTAACTAGTTCTAACGTTAAATTATTACCGCAATCAAACCATTGCGATTATTTCTTTGGTTAAGAATGTGCCGTTTTTTTTTTATACTCGATTTCTTAAAGAAAAATTAGATTTGTTGTTTTCATTGATTTCATTACTACCAATTTCTTTGGTTCAAACATATCAATTTTGTTACTTCAAATACCAAGATTTGTTGATATTAGCGTCTAATGCTCATTTGAGTTAAAGAAATATTTTCTTTCACTCAATGCAGGATTCCTTGACTTAACAAATCCTTTTTATCCATATATAGAAAGTGCGCATTGTCGCAGTCCCAAGAAACGGTTATCAATATCCTTCCCGTTGAAAAAGTGAGCTAAAAATTGAGAGAATTACACTACTTGATACGTCCCTGTATAATACAAAACGATAATAATAAATTATCACATAAGTCGCCAAGGCACATACGATGTTAAGTTCGTTTGATGAGTATATCGGCAGAATGGTGTCGTCAATAACCTCATGCAGTAGCAATGTGTTTTTAATCGTAATAAAGATGCAATACAAAAAAAAACTAAGAAAAACATATTTATTCCATCTATATATCTATTCAAAGTGGAAATTAACTAGCTATCACTATACATATGACGTTTATTTGCCATATAAAGCGAAGCAATACCTCAAACTGTTTTCCTTGTTCAATATTTATATATCGTATTTACGTTATTGTACGTGCATACATAAATGTGCAATTAATAATGAGACGTTATCATCGCACGACTGCGTACACTTTGAATCGGCGGAATGCGTGCGAAATTTAGGAGTTCGCGACCGAAAGAGAGATTTCGCCCGTTAACTCAAAATCTATAAGATCTTTATTTATTCCTCTCAGATACAAAAAATAACCCTCGCCATATCAACAGAACATCATTATTATACACATCCTCCATCTCTCTTTTAGACTGCGTCAATCGTAATTGAAAATTAATGGAAGGCTGCTTGAAATTACATGTTGCGGTGTCGAAGCAAATTAATTGAATCGAAAATTTCGGTAGAGGTCATTAATTTTCGCCGTTTCTTGATTCTCTCTCAATTAAAACTGTTAACTTCATTTCAATGTACGCGTTTAAAAGATATGGCCATGTGATACAGGTGTCCGCAAAATATGTTTTTGCGGACTTTCTCATCGATAAATCTGTTAAAAGAAAAATTCTATGATTTTTCTATTATTGGCGTTGTAATACTTCGTTGATACGCACGATATATGCAAATTATTGTTTGAAGCTTTAATCTCACATCGGTTATCCTCAATATAATTTGATACGTTCACTTTTTTATTCTAATGTGCAACGTTTTCTATGATTAATCGCCTCAATTTAAAACCCATCCACATAAAGAGAGTATATATACGTAAGTCCATACGATGGGAAAGAATATGAAACAAAATAATATTATTTGCTATATACGCCGGAAATGGTTGTACATACTTGAACCCGTCAAGTTTTATCTTTTTTATTGAAGAAATGTATAAGATATATCCACGTAAAAGAAACATAATTAAAATTTATAGCACTTATTATTCAATTTTTTTATGCGTAGTGTTTATTCCTGTGAGAAAATTGTAGGTGAAATTTATCTATGTACAGTCCTCTGTTAATGGATAACAGAAATTCGGCAAAAATATGAGTTGAGAACAGGCGTAATAGTTCAGAAAAATAGAAATAAATCATCTCGTTAAGAAAGTAAGGGTTTAATCGAACATCGTCTCGGTGTTGGAACAATATTGCTTTCATCTTAAGAATATTATACAAGAAATGGCAAATAGCTTGATTTCTATCCATTTACTATCGTCGTTAAAACGTCGATCAATTCAAATTCTACAGAAAAACAAGTGATTAAGACAGCAAAAATTATCGATTCAGTTAACGTGTCGATATTTCCAAGAAAAACACAATATTCTCTATCTTGCATATGCGTTCATTTCGATTTTAAAACAAGAGCAAGACTTTTAAATCATGCGACGGTCGCTTCATACACGTATGTAGTATATAGTTGTTTTCGAATATGGATGTCGCAAAAGGCATTAGAATGCGCCTAATGCGTTCAGCGGCGTCCGCATATCTCCCTATCGATCAGAATAAATTAAGATTTATCATCTTATTAATGCAATCGTCACTAAACGAGCTTGTAACGAGATACCCACCAGCATCAAGTCGCATACATATTAATCGAACGTAGTCCTACAGACTCCGTTGACTCCTTGGATGCATTTTGCGTGACCCATATGCAATCAAATGTTATGTATTATATTAGCAATCGTATGAATAAATCGGATTCGAATTAAAAACGATTAGTTTACGTGTATATTTTTCCTTATGCCGAAAGCACATTTGTTTTAAATGTAATCTTATATTGTCAATTTTCGGTCATCTTTCAGTTTAAAGATTGGCTGAACTGATTTGTTCCTTGGAAAAAAAATTGATAACGCTCTTTGGGAATGGTTCAGAATATCTTCAAATGTAATAGTAATTAAGAAAACGAAAGGAGACTATGAAAAGCAATTACAGGTTTAAGTCAATGGACTACCGGAATTTTCACTAACGTGAGACGTAGAAAGAGGAAGGTCTGCTTAGACCTTAGCACCTTAGAATAGAAAACATAATAAGAAAAGATGGTACAGCACACTTTGGAACGGTAAATGCAAATTGGACATATAAAGCTCATTAGAAATCGTCTCAACATAGTATTTTATGACTTGATATGGGCGCAATACGGTCGAATTAATGTTATCCTGTCCGAAAAGTAATGCTGCAATACCTACGGAAGTTACATTTATCTTCTTGAATCGGCTATTTAATCCACGGAAATTTATCGAAGCAAATTGAAATAAAGGTTGATCAACATAAACCAGCAAATAAACCTTCACCACTGAGTGTTACTTCTCGAAGCGAAGGAGCAGAAGATGCTAAAAGGAAGCTCCTAACGTCTTAGTTTTAATTTTTTTAACGTTTTAGTTTGCCGCTACCCTACAGTGCTTGCTTTAATAGCGTGTCGGGATTCCATTAATTTTCGAAATACATCGCAACGACAACGTTAGGAAGTTATTATTCAACAGCGAAGAGAATTAATGAATCTTACATACATGTGCAATAGAATAGAAACGTATTACCAGGATAAATGACAGTCCGTGTTTTTCCAAGGTCGTGTGCCTGCCTAAAAATACTTTTTTTTTGCGTTATAATAAGGACGACGAATTAGCATTGCGATAGGTTAGCTTTGTTGTTATTCATCGCATAGTTCGTGACAAAATAATAGGAAGGTGTAGCGATAAATATTCCATGCTATGTTCACTATCGAAGAGAAAATAGTTTTAAAAAGAACAAAGTGAAGAAAAGTATTGGAACTATGAGGAAATGAAAATTGCAAAATTTGAGTTCCTTACTTATCCCGAGGAGGTTGCTAAAATCGAGTATACCAAAAAAAAAAAAAAAAAACAGCTATAAACGGTACCAATTTCCAACAACCACGCAATTCTATGCAAATTTTTTCTTTATTGCTGCCTTATACGTACCTTTAGTTGATGAAATATAGTTATGCTAATTTGTCGAAGCAAATACAGAGAGGCCCACGCTCAAAATTTTGCATAAACATACATCTACAGTTGATGGTAATCGAAACAACCTAGAAGTACATTTTCAACTTGAATTTTACATATACTAAATCCATAAGCTCGATTTTATCGTGCCATTGTGTATCCCTAATTACTTTAATGACCGTAACTGAGTTTTATTGCTTATTGAACACGAAGGCTCAAGTTATTTTGGCGCATATGTGCTATCATAAAAAAAAAATTAGAAACAATACAAGTAAATAACGTCACGGGTAAAAGTTCAAATTTATGCTCCGATAATCTTTGCAAGTTATTGAAAGTATTTTCATTCAAATATTCGTATTGATTTGTGACAACAGCGCACCATGCCAATTGCGACCAGTGTTCAATAACGATGGTATACACGCATATCGGTCCCGAAAAACGAGATGCCGACTTATTGCTAAATATTAAGACTTGGCCAAAGGCGCGTTCTCTGATTGGCGCAGTAGGCGTTGGCCATAATTAAACAGGTAGATCGTTGGAATGGTATTTATGCGTCGAGCGGAGTTCTTAGAGAGAACTTGTCGTCATTACGCGCTAGGCAGGATTCTGCGACAGACTCGCTGCTCCTGTGAAGTACGTGGAATTGTTGGCTTAGAGGCAACAGCATGTGGCAGGGTTAAGCTTGCCGAATTTATTGGAGTATGACAGTGCCATTTGATGCTAGATTCGAGTAGAATAAAACAAAAAAAAAATAGAAGACTACCTAAAGATACAAAAAAAAATTTTTATTACCGTTCAAAGTACGACGATTCGTATGACCCATAACGTTACAATATCTAACAGTACTATTATCGTAAAACGTTTATATAGACATAATTTAGATTCCAAAGATTGTGAAGATGTTCTGTTTTTTATAATAGAAAACCCTGATTGTCTGGCATTCCTCGCCATTTTTGGTACCGCTGAGAATCTATCAATCCATAAAGATGAAGAAGATTGATACCGATAAAAATCGTGAACGATCTTTCATTTTTTTCTATGTTTTATTCCATGGGTTTACCTATTACATAACAACCTCAAATATTATCTCAAATTCCCGAAGAAATCAACGTTACACTTGGGATTCGAACCCGTCGACTTCCGAGGTTATTATCTATCAATACAAGGACGTATACTTGATCTGTTATCTCTGCAATTCGACTAGGAGACTCCAAGGTGTCAGATATTAGAATTGCTGACGGAGAAAGTTATAAAAATATACCATATAGGTTATATAATACCCGTAGAGGTACATGACTTTTCACACGTCTACGTTTAAGTGATCGGATTGATTTGATTGTTTACCTATTAGGAGAAGATCGATATTTTAGTATCACGTCGCGATCAGTGGCGGCACGTTAGAATGATTGGAAATAGATAGAGCAATTGTTTTATTGCATATGTGATTAGAATGACGGGTTCAGTCATCGTTTATATTAACGTATTTCTCAATATAAATTTTACAGAATTTTTAGCGAAATTCGCTGGAAATTTCGTTACTATGTAACTATTCTATGACCTCTTCTAATTAATAATCATAAACGCTACATTCTAATAAATTCTTCTAAAAATACATCTTCTTCCAATAAGTATAATTAATTATGATATATTACTCGGCTAATCCTTAACGCACTTGACATTTTTCAAGCGATAATAGACACACTGGAATCGTAATTGTCTACAGATGAAATCTTTGATGATTGTCACGTTCTACATTCGATATTTTTGCGAAAATGGACAGCTTCAATTGGATTAAATTAGAAAATAACTTATATTCAGTCGATTGAGGAAAAAATTTTTCGGAGACTTTCCATTTACAGTGATATTTTATGGCAATCCTGCAATTAAGGATTAAATGCAAAAAAGGATATGCAGAAGACTGGATATGGTTATAGTTAAATAGACATTTTGTGACCATGCGCATGAAAGCATAAACAACGCATTCACAACAACTCCAAATATTCTCTTATTTGCACGACAGATAGGAGCTATCGAAGGGCTAAAGAAAACACTAAGGATGAACAATATCACCGCATGTTACAGCGCAGTAAGAAGAATAAACCAACTAAAACCCGAAAACAGGCAGCTACTTTCGAAAGCACAAGAAGGTTGTATACGAACTCGAGTCCAAATGCTAGAAAAGCTATATTGATCAAACGGAAACAAGCATTCAATAGAGAGTAAAGGAATGCACAGCACACGGATCAATCCACAGTAACTGATCTCTCCTGTCAAGGTGGAGACCACTCACTACCACCATGGTGTGGTTCGTAAATTTTGGGAAACTATGAAGAATCCACACAATTTCAGCTGCGAACATGAATGCCCGATCTGAAGAACACCGACGAACTAATCCAATACCACGACAGAAACAATGCATCAAATCGGAACGTGTATGGATCAACAGAGCAGAGAAACTGACAGCATGATCAATGAAACAGTGATGTGTTCAGAAAAATTGATCAACCTCTAAAAAAAAATTGTTTAAGTATCTTCGGGAACAGGAGCTTTTACTAAGGGAGAAACAAGAATCGAACCTTATCTTGGAAAAGCACATTAAAACCAAGGCAGATCTAGTTGTCCCTCATGAAGGAGAATACAACAGAACCTCGATTATCCGTGTTTTACAGAGTATTAGCACGGATAACTGAAAACCATGGATAATAGGAACTTAATTTATTTTAAAGAAGAAGACTCGGTAGAAAATATTCAAAATTCAAGGATTAACAATCCAGCGAAACAGTCACAGGTAGTAGAGTAAGGTTGCGGGATACTTTTGTTTCTTTATCTTCCTGTTCCTCGCGCTTTTTTTATCACTCTCTTACTTCACGCCAAATCATGCAAAAAAATGCATCCTTGATTGAGAAGATTGGCGGAAGATCTTTATTATTTTATTATTAGTCCCTTCATTTTTCCATTACTCCTTGGTCCATCAGCTAAACAATGTATGTCGTGTTAAGGAACAAAAGACAACAAATATGTTTCCATCTCTTTATTTAAGAGTTTATATACTGATGGATGAAGGAGCATTATTAATTAAGAGTAGTGCCTTTTCGGGTAGTTTGCCTTTGACAAAACATACATGTTTCAAAATAATCGACTTAAATTGTTTTAAGAACTTTTAATGCCGTTGGATGTTTCGATTTAATCTTAATTTACGAACGCCAGACGCAAGTTCTTTTCGGGATAATTCTTTCCGGTAACAACTGGTTTCAGCTGCCTTATCTATTGATCTGTTTTGGTTTAAAATTATGTTCGTTGATAATTTCTTCTAAATCATGACAACATTGTACAGTATCAATATCATCTGCACCAACTTTTCGCTAAAAATTTCAGGATATTCATCTTTTAATGAAACATTGTTGCTTGCTACTCGCGCAAGCACATTAGCTTAAAATAGTGATTCTTTTCGTTTTTTTTTTTTGCAAAAATTATTTCAATGGGTCATTAAGGACTTGAAATGTTGATTCTTTTTATTATCTTCCTGTTTAAGGATCCACGAAAACGGTCCGATACGATGATAAATGAGTTCACCTTATCATTATTTTTAATGATATCTTTTACTATATGAATTTCTAAAGCCGACAATATCGTTTATACCATTTTTATCTTTTTTTATTAGTTTAATTTTGTCTCCTTGCTCATAAAACTTTCTTTTTTCGTTTTGCGGGCGTCATTCTTTAGCCAAGTACGTACACAAACCAAGTGTGACTAACAACAAGCTACCGAGTATCGGCTGATTCCATTCGTGGATACTGCACGAATAATCCAAACACAGATAATCGAGGTCCTACTGTATTCCAAGTGTGAACGACCCATAAGCAATCGCAAATCATCACTGGGAGAAACAAAAGAAAACTGAACATCAATTTCAATTTTGAAAATAGCTTGAGAATACAACGCGAAACAAGATAAATGTCAAGTTCAAAACTTTCCAAACCGAATAAATGGCAACAAATTAACAATACACGCGCTATAGAAGACAATAAACTAGTTGAAAGCAATTCGTACAACTTGAATTCAATGCACCTGATGGGTGTTCTGTTAAGAATCGTGATATACCATCGTTTGGATAATAGTTTTCGGGGCAAATCGCTTTAGAATGGCAAATGGTAGCGTTACGTAAAGGAGAACATTGTGCGATAACATAAGACGTGCTGCATGCATATATCCTCACTGTCCATATATTTAAATTTAAACGTCTATCGTTAACTCCTAGATGAAAGTAGGTGTATTCGAAAACTGAGAACAATTTAAGCTACTAGCAATTCGTTGCAAAATTAAGTTTCAGCTTCCTCGATACAGCCAGATTTTAACATTGTTATACTTTATAACGATCTCGTTTCATTTCTTTTCCAAATCGTTACCTTCAAGAGCTTGCAAAGGTTAACAGGGTGCCAATGTAATATTTCATAATTATCTTGACATTTCTAAACTATCACCTGCGTCGAAATGGAATATTATGCTACAAGTTATCCTATGTGTGTTTTATGTTAATTGTTTTGACATACGATTAAGCATTTGCTAGAAAAAGAGAAAGTCTTTTTGCTAAATATGAAGCCGGCGGTTAATGTAGCTTAATGAGATTGACGAGCACAATTACATATGTATAAATTGAAACACTGTCTTACATACCCAGATCGAATACGTGTCATTTAAAATTTCAAAATAGAATCCTACATTACACTAAATAACATCTTAGATAATGTAGATTTTGGTTAGGAACGGCTAACCCATATTCATAATTTCGTCCCACATCTTCCTCGTTCACTATCATGTAAAGAAACGTTATTTGAGCAGTTTCTTCAAACAAACCAACGACGTTGAAACAAAGAGCAAACATTTTCCCAGATAAAAGCCATAAAACAAGATAACGATTTCACGCTGCACCATTCTAATCTGCAAATAAAGCCATCCACGCATAGTTTACTGTAGCACGGACTAAAATAGAAGCAACATTTCTAATCCTTGCCTGTATTACACAAAGGGTATACCTGGGGTGATTCAATTCTTCTCTTGCACCATCACAATCTCAATTACAACGTCTTTTGTCCTGCAACGAATAGCATAATTGATCAGCTACTTCCTTCTTTGTCGACAGCGTTAGAAACGAAGCTTTACTGCTAATATTTGACGCCGATTATTCTGAACAATGGCAATAACACACACGTGCTACTGTTTACTTCAAATGGATATGAGTATCTCCAGCGAATAGGCATATAACATAGCCGTTGTGCAAGATTTACAATGTAAAGAACTCGGGTTATTCAGATTCTTTAGGACTACCGACAAAGACCGTTTCTTCGATGATCGTTCACGGTGTTGCGACGTGATTGGGATATCAAATAAGGACAATGGATACATTACATTAACTTGTACGATGTTTATAAGATCAATAAGAACTTTTTCAAATTGTTATCCAAAAAATTTCTAGAATGGATTCCCTACGTTATGTAAAAGGTAGCAAAATAAAATCATACGACCAAAAACCTTTTTATTTGTCCTATCCCTTTTCTTTCAACATTGTTTTATCTTTAAATTAAATGAGGTCATTAGACACGCATATGTATATATACACGTCAACTTCTTATGCCCCTAATTGGTATACTTTTTTTCTCTCATTCAATCCGTTCATTTTTTTTCTCCATCGGTTGGTCTCTACACTTCGTCACAACATCCAATTCATTTAAATTAATTACGTCGCTCGTTAAGGTTTCAATTGATTAAGGACTGTGGTCCTCGTCGCTTTATCCATATATAGGGGACAATTCTCATGCGAGTGAGACGTCCCAATTCAGGGGATCCTCTCTTGAGGCGCTTTTTTTTTGCTTCTTTCTCTTCTCCAGTAAGTTCGTTTTAATTGATACAATGGCGAGATTTATGGCCGATTTTAAATCATTACCGATCAATGTATCGTAATGGGAACGTCGCGATATTAAAAAATAAATTATTATTTTTTATATGAGTATTTCCATAGCTGTGTTCTTAATACTAGTGACAACTGGTCAAAATATATATATTTTTTTATTTCAGTCATATTGCTGGCACCCTGCACTATTAATCAATGCATTTTTTGCAATAAATGCAAACATGTTTAGCTAAAAAAATTGCGATTTTATTACTTAACAATATATGAAGACTTAAATAATCACATGTCATGAAATATTGACAGTACTTGCAATGGCGTACGTCGGATATTTGGCAAAACCGTAGAACTTATACACATGTAAATGCCTTTCATAATTTACATAAATACAAGATTAAAAGCATTTAGGATCAGAAGCAACAAAAAATATTTTTTTTTTGTCTGAGTTATAGGCGTCCGAACTCGTATAATTTTAATCCTGTTTTGCTTGCTTGTTTATGTCTAGCATAGAATATCAGTGTGTACTTTTGTAAACGTTCGATTCGATCATAGTAGCTTCAAATGGTTCAAATGATTCATATTCTATATTCCATGTGTACAGGGCTAAAGCTATAGAATAATTTAGAACAATTCTGACAAAAAAATAAAAACATTTTTTTGTATAACTGCTTTATTGTTTTTAAAAATATTCGCCATTAAGATTTACATTTGATCAAGTCCCGAAACATTTTTTCCTCTGTAATACATCATTTTTTAAAGACTTCAGGAGCTTCTTGAGGTGATAAAAGTCCCTTCCCCTTCAAATAATCTATTATTTCACATAATGAAAGATGTTGCGACATGTCAATTGTTTTTCCTAATGTCATCGTGGCTAACAAACTAATTGTTATATATCAACTGTTAACATTAACTGTTCTTTAATCCTGCAAACTAATGTTTGAAGATGCTTCGCGAACAAGTAGCTCTTGCAATTGGTTCATCTAGGAACACCCAAACGGTTGATTGTTGTTTAGTTTCTGGCTCGTACGAATATGTCGTTACCTATTACGACATTGTATATGGATTAGGGATAAGTTCCCTTGAATTTTTGAGCGTTTCCCTCCTTTTTATGCTTAGGTAAAATTATGCGGTATCCATTGGAAACAGATCCTTTTCATATCTAAATGTTCATGCAAAACCGAACGTAAGGTAGCCTTCGAAATTAGTCTCTTACACGGCAAATTACGCGTTGGTCCTCCTCAATCTTGTTGCGCATAGCAACGTTATTTTTTGGAACAATCGATTTTGGTCGATCGCGAAAACCATCACCGACAGAAGCACAACCATGACAGAATTTTGCATGCTAGTAATAACTAGTATTTTCTCATGATGCTTCATTACAGAAAGTTGAACAAAGTTATTTGGAGCATAGTTGTTGTGTTAGGCCTTTATCGAAATCGTAAAAAGTTGTCAAACAATTTCTATATTTTTTTCAAACGCATTACTAACTCCGAAAAATCTAGTGGAAGAAAAATACAGATTCATTTGCGAAATGGTTCAAAATTGGCTTTTTCGTTCCACACCAGAAGACGCCTCCTCCTTAACACGTTAACAGAGAACAGTCTGCTTTTCTTGTCTTAGACATCTCTTTAAAGTTACATATTGTTAAATATACTGAATTAATTGTTATTAATTGAGAATACAATTTTGCTTAGACAGCTCTCATTCGCCAGATTTTCTGAGTTACGGCCTCTGGGGACGTATTGAATTATTAGTCTCTACGTTGATCCTATTGTTAATGAACGAGTAGTAATAAGACGTATCCTACAAGGATTTTAGATAATAAGGGATACATAGAATTCTTGTCAATTATGAATAATTAAAGAGGACCGGACATTTTCAACAAGCTTTTCAATAAATATTTATTCCGGGTTAAAAAAAATATTGAAAACTCAACTAGAAACTATTTTGAGACACATTTGTACAAACACTCTTTTTCATAATTAATAAAAATTTAATGTTTTTCATCTATTGTTTAGAACGCATGAAAAACTTTCAATTTCTACGAACTTAAACGATATGCTCATATGAAGAAATTACGTAAAATGCTACGCGTTCTATGATATACATAGATATACGTACATACATTCTACACCAAGCAGAACTTGAACTTTCCTTCTGTATTTAAGAAACACGTTTAATAGTGTATTCATGGTTTCGAAGAATACTGCCTAAATCTAACACTCCTCTTACTGGACGTCATGCGCGATCTGGGAAATATAACGGTCGAATTTAAGCGGTTAAGCTTAAATATCGTCGAAATGATATAAAAACACTCATCTTATTAATGTTTAATCCTCTCTGTGTTTTTCTTCTTTTCTAAAATATACGTTAACTGTTAGCACTTGTACTTGTATGTTTGTGTCTACATATGTTTAGAGATAAGTTTTAAGTTCAAATTTTTTAAATAAATATTTAATTTAGATTATATTCAAGTAATGCAAAGGATCAATATTATAGTTATTTGGTTTCCCATACAATGAAATTTGTGTAGTATGATTAAGGTCCTTATATTTTGATGTAATATGAGTAATATGTCATTTCCCATTAGTTAGATAAAAGTCCCTGTCAATGATACTCAATTTGAGATAGGATTCTATGAAAAACAATACTCTGCATTTCTGATTTTTTGTTCTTCTACGGGTTGTAGACAATGATAATGAAATATAGATAAAATCGATTATTGAGGATTAGAAAACGCAATAACAATCCACATTGCAGTTAGCTGTTTCGTAGCCGAGAATGGCGTACTATAAAGTTATAAATAAATAAAAAAATGTTATGGAATTAAATGATTAATTAAAAATGGCGTAGGTCTGTGTAAGCGTTAATCCTTATGATAAAAAGAATTTGTAATTTATAACTTAAATATAAAAATATGAAGGGAATAATGTTTTTTTTTAATGGTAGATTTTAATCATCTTTTGGAAGGAAATTCTAGTTATATAAAAAAAATAGTTTAATTATGTATTTCATTTAAAAATAAAATGTTTGGAAAAAATTCAAAATCAAAATTAAAGAAAAAAAAAACCATATCCCAATTAAAAATAATTATTGCTATAGCATTGTGAATTATATGTTAAAACAACTTGGTAGTCCAATGGTAATAAAGCCTGTGCTCGCAAGAGTTCCGCTAGGATCCAACATTGTTCTTAGTATGTTTGGTACACTCCCGAGTCACCATTCGTTGTTGGGTTCCCTTTACGGCAAGGGAGCGATAGTAACTAGACCACGGAACACTTTATACGCATAATTTATGAATGACATGAAAGAGGCTCTTTAGGTTATCCCGTTGGGCGGTCGCCGCATTAAAAGAAATACAAATACTTTCGAATTTTCCAGTGCTGATTGTCTTAGTATTTTCTGCACAGAAACCATAAAAATCCGCGATCGCTAGTAACATTTCGTTATACATTATTTTTATAGTTTATCAGTTTTGGCTGTAAATCTCTTTATCCTTGAACTGTTTATCTGTTGACAAAAACTAAAAAAAATAATTTGAATTATACACTACAACAATCGCTCTAAACAATTAAATAAATACTTAAATATGAATAAAAGGCATGTCTACCATATACTAGCCTTTTTTTTTAACATTCATGTAGCCTTAACGTTCAAACGATATTAATATAAGCAAATCGGCTTTGATTAGCAACTTTTAACGGCAACCACATTCAAATGTAAACCTTAAACTTTTATAAGGATATAGTGGACTGGTTTGTTTTCATGTTGTCTATCGAAACCGCATTTTGTCACAGTTCGTCAGTAAACTTCACAAAACGTAGTCGATTATGACTTCTCTTATCGTTTTAACTTTATAGCTTTATAAAAAAAGAAACAAAAAAAGGAGTTATTCCTGATGTACTAGCTAATATTTACTTAATTATCTCTACGTTTACAACCAACACATGCTTTCTAAGACGTTGTTTGCTCAGTACAAAGTTATTGGATAATAAAGTATTGCTGTCGCTGGTAGCCCAAGGCTGAATTCGAATTGATTACTAACAGAAACATCTGCACAAGAAATTATTTGTATTTATTTGGTACCTTATTTGCAAGTTATAATCATTAGAAGTATTTATTCTTTTTATTGAAAGAAAGGTTAATCTCCACGTTTCGTCAAACACTGCGGATAGCATCTTCGGGACGAATCTGACGGTTCGCTGGTCTAGACCACGACTAACAAGCCCAGAAACAAGGTCGAACTACTAACAAGGCCGTGAAAGCCTTATTTAGCCTATTATTTAGTAATAATAAATAAAATAAAAAATATTTAGCTGTACAACCGATTCATTTTGGCGATTCAGACTGGCGATGACTATTCTTTTTTGAGTAATTAAAAGAAATGCACTGAAGCATCGGTTTATAGAAATTGTTCTTTTTGAATAGCTTTTTTTTTGAATTTGGTCGCACTGCATCTACATTAAATGCTGCTAAAAGTTACCAATAACTTTAGTTTATCAAACTTGTTGATAATATGACAGAGACTTTAGCTACATTCCTGAATTTAATTTGAATTTGTAATTGATTGAATTATGTTTCTGATTTTAATTTTTATATTACGAGAAATTTGACAAAATCACTAGAAAACTTTACTTTGGTAAAAGTTTTCACTGAATCACCAGTTTAGCCCAAAAATTACCAGAACAACTGAAAAATCTCCAAACCTCGCAAAATTTCCAAATTTTTCAGCACTTACTGTGGAATCCTTGAAATATTTTGTAGATAATGTTGGAACAGCTTCCCTGAGAAGATTCAATGTTTTTGCTAGAATCAATATCAGCGTTACATAACATTAATAATGATAATAATCAATACGGTAACCTCCCAATCTTTAAATTCATAATCAGAAATAAAATGCAAATATCTACACCAATGACTCAAAAGCTAATTTGAATAAATCCGTTAAACGTTACAGATCGAAAGTATGGCGTCGATTTTACAGGAAAATTATGTTTTGCTCTTTCTTTTTCTATTTCCAAGAAGCGCTAGAATGTCATTTATATTTAGATACAGCAACAGATGAAGGAGCTAGATAATATGCAAATATCGCACCTTTTTTTTTCATTAACGACCAAAAGGAAGAAAACTAATGATGCGAGTATGTATAGATCGATTCAAGTCGAATATAAGAAATAATAATACAGTATAGTCAGTGACAAAAATCATAACGTGCCTGTGAGATTACGTATAGATCTAATATGTTGCAGGTGAATTAACTTGTGTGAGAATATGATCTTTATTGGGGAAGTACCGTCTGAAATAAGCCATTAAATACTACATAAAATAGAAATCACCTTTTCGTGACGATGATTAATGAGCTTATTTGTTACATCTTTGATCTAACAAGATGATCAATTTCTTTCTGGGATCTTCGTGGTGCAAGTTGTAAATATTACACATTTCTACTTATTAACCCATACAATTCCTCACACATGTTCGACAGATGATAGGTTTGGAGATCTTCCAAAAACTTAAAGATAATCCAGACAATATTACCTATTTCATTTTATTTTTCAGGTAAATAGTGTCAATTTTGCGGATTAAAATGGCTTGAACCATGGGCGTACCCAGAGGGGAGTAGAGAGGGGCCATATACGTTATTCTAGCTATCAACTTTACACGTTATTGCGTAACGCTAATGGGTTTCTTTTATTAATAGCCACACCATCAGACGTCTTGAGGTAGCTACCAAGCATACAACATAACCTACAACGTCCTAAAACAAGTCATATGCTATATAGCATTTTGTTGCGGAATGTATATATATATATCTACCGAAAGACCTTGAAGTAAACGCCAATTTTATGTGTGGGATTGCTAGACCGTTGAGAGCGAGTCACTTCAGTTTAGTAAGTGTTAAGAGATTTAATTTCAGTCGAATTGTTACAATATCTACTGTTAAATTTTTATAGGAATCATCAAAGCGGTTGCGAAAAAAAGACGTAAAAAATCATACGTATCGAAAACCGTACCACATTTTTTTCTAACCTTGAAATTAGAAAGGTTTCTATATGTGTAATTAAAATTAATTATCCATTAATTCATCTATAGTCGCATAGACCAACGTATATTATACCTCCGGAGTGTAATGTTTGAATATTTCAATCGCGTCGAAACGTATGCAAATATAAGCTGGTCATGTAATGCGGTAGAATAAATCGTTTCACTTTTGTTTAATGCGTAGACTATTTATAAGAAAATAAACAATTCGCTTGGATTGTAAGGTTGTAATAGATAAAGCTTAGATGATGATGTAGAACAAATACTCATCTTTAATGCGGTAAAGGTGCAACACAGTGTAGTAGAGACGCTAATATTGATTTTCAACTTCGCCAAAAACAAAAAAAAAATGTAGAGATAGACGACCGCGGAAATAGGTTTTAGTTGTTAGCGGAGTTCCAAGAGTTTAATCAATAACTTCCCTGAAGTATATTATTTTGTAGTTACTCATAACCATTAAGTTGTTTGCCGTGAATGGTTGGTTTTTTTAGAGGCATGATAATCTATTATATTCAATAATACAGTAAGATGTATAGAATAGACAATTTTAATTATTTGGTAATAAAAATTTGCGTTTGAAATGTTGAATATAATAACAATAAGTTAATAACTAGAGATGACAGAGGAAGGTGGAATTATTACTTTTTTGTAGCGATTAAACAGACTCGCGCTTTGTGGTCTCTCGGAGTAACCAGCAGGCAATACGAACTCCTTCTTATGAGGCGAATAGACACGAGTCTATAATAATAATTGCATCTGCCCTTGTCCTTTTTATTAATAACACTGCTTACGTTAAATTGCAAATTGACAAACGGTACACTCTGCACCACACAACTTCACGCATCCAAGAAATACCTCGTTCCACCCTTCAAGAAATATTTACAAGTATATACCTACTTTTACCATCTACAAATCCTAAAGCATGTTGAGTAGTGATATCAAAATTGCGAAATACAAACGATTAACTTTACTTTACATGAATCAAACCTTTTATGCAAAAACTGACTCATTGAAAAAACGAAAAATCAATGTGCTCGACGAACTGCCGCAACATCTAACGAAAGGCAAGATAAGATCACATCTCATAGGTATGTTTTAAATCTTATTGATAAATTTACTCAGACTGGATCTGTTGTAAATGTAAAACATAAGTGGTCCGAAGTTTTAAATGAAGCCGCTGGAGCGGAAATGTTGGGTCATTTCGACTTCATTGCGGCTGATTTCGGCGGCAATTGGAATTTCCTTGGATTTTGTTCATAAAATTACAAAACTTCATAAATTCCATCCTTATGAATTACAAACATGTGAAGCAACTGGAGACGATTTTGATAGATGAGTAGAGTGTTGTGGACAAATGACCACTATGATTAATTATAACAATGCATTTGCATGATATATCCGCTTTAGTGATGAATGTACTTTTTATTTACTTGGATTCGTAAATAAACACAACTGTAGGTATTGGAGTAACGAAAACCCTCATCTGCACGTAGATCGCACCCTGTAACATGTGACCGGTCCGTTGTTTTTTAATGAAAATCTAAATGGGGAAGCATATTTTCGATATGTTGGAAAATACTAGCAATCCGTTAATTACTGACGTTTTCGAAAATCAACTGGATAGTGATGGAAATATCTTACTTGATGTAGATGAATTACATTTTTAAGAAGATGGAGTTCTTCCTCACCATGTTCATCCAGTACGCCAGTGGTTAGACAATGTATTTCCAAATAACGAAACGGACGAAGAGGATCAATGGAATGACCAACCAGATTGTCCGATTTAGAGACTAGAGATTTTTGTATGAGGTTATTTCAAAATCTGTCGTATTTTCCCCTTAACCTTCGTCTTCGTCGTCGGAAGAACTTTGTCAGGGGATTACTGCAATCTGTCGTGGAATTCAAGATGTTTTTGAAAATATACGCTACCGTTTAGCGAATAGCAGACAACATTTTCAACAATTATTGAATTGATATTTTTCTGCTAAAAAATATGTGAACTCTTAAATAACTTTGAAAACAAAAATAAGACATTCAAGGCAGTTAATGTATATTTAAGTAATAAAGCCAAAAGAATAATATAATAATAATAATAAGTAGTTAATTTTTACATAAAAAGTTGTCCCCTTCGATAATATTTCTTACGTGTTTCAGGAAATTTTTCATAAATTTTCAGATTTTCAGTAATTTAAGGCGAAAAGTTTTCAAATGAACACCCGGTGTGTAGACGATATTTTCTCGCTTTTATACTAATTTTTTTTACGTTTTTATTTTTTATACTAACACACTAGCAATATTGCAGAATTTCTCGCGACCTTTAAAACGATTAAATTTACAGTAGAGAAAGAAGTGAACAACCAACTCCCGCCCTTTTTACCGTAGTTTGGTAATTTAATAAACATCTAAAGAAAGAAAACCAGCTCTAATAAATACATCATAACAGATTTTAGCCACAATTTTTTCTTTTTAATTTGGCGGCAGAGCGTTAAAAATTTGGCTCGTGCTTGTCATTTATTAGAAAGTTATTTACAAATAGACATATACATGATAATAAGGGTAAGTATTTTTAGCGGAGTCTTTAACGGTTATAATTTAAATTGTCATAGATTCCATAAAACAAGGAGATTATCAATATCAGAGAAGTTTTCAAGTGAAGTACTTATGATACCGTAATATTTCAAAGAATATAAAAGCCACAACTTTTACATTGTTAATCTGTCTGTCTTGGTGAACACATAAAAAGCGAATTGTACACTTAAGAAAACGATTCCACATATTGTTGTGGTTATGATAAAGCTGATTTATCATATGACTAACGGATAGCAGCTTTATATTTTTGTTCTAAGCTATACGCTTTACCAGAAATCGTACACAAGAAGTAGTCTGTGACTTTGATTGGTTTTCTAACCCAATTGTAACAATCTGAACGATATTTTTTCTTTCCCAGAATAGATAACGAGTTCATTGTGTCAATGGACGCAACTTTATAGTTGTACATAAAGCCTAACTATTCAAATTTAATTCCCTTTTAATTGAGTAACGCGTGGAATTATTTCGCTTGGTATATTTTTTTGTTAAATATTAAATGTTATCGTACGGATTAATTATTGAAATTCGAATTGAATTTATTAGTTGGCGTTTGTTTTTATAGATTATTAATTAGACTTAATCTGGGTTTTAATAAAAACAACCAATAACGTTTGATAAATTTGTATTTTTTATGCTGTTGTCATTTATAAAATAAAATTGTATTTTCTGTGAATTTTAAATTTGGGAAAATGTACTAAAGTCCTGTGACTGTTTCTTTTCCTATTATTTTTACATTTGCAGCTTCATTGTCTAGTTTTTATCCTTGACCTAGGATTAAATCTTTTGATAAAAAGGATAAATAAAGTTAGTTGGGTGGCGTTTGGAATAGCGATAAAATACCAACAGGTAACACCATGTACTGATAAGGATAGGTATGAATTTTGGTGTGATGTTACATATATTTTAATTCATGAGGTATACATGTCGACAGTTTTGATATTGTCTAGTTGATCCAGTGTAACTACGGTTTTCAAAGATTTTATTTGGAAATTGGACACTAGAAATGTATCCCTTCCAAATTTTCTTCGATTATTAAAAATTTTATTGTACGCCATTGTATAACGTCTGCATTAAACTAGTATCCTAGAGCGAAAAATATGTCGTTTTTTTGCAATTTAAGCATGATCTTTGACTCAAACGTCTTTGTCCATCAACGTTATCCAAAAATAAAAGGAAAAATTATACTACGTAAACACATCTTTCCGCCAATTGGATCTAAAAATAAACTCATACAATTACGCCATGCAAGGTAGTTAAAAAGTAAATGATCATTTTAAGCCTTCAAAATTATACAAACATATCGAAAATTTCCGCTTAAGAGAAGAGCCTTCTAAAGAATTCGCCTTTTGATTTATAGCATTTTAATCTCATATACTTAATATAAAATAAAAATAACCTCTCCACGTTGATGTATTGAACTTGCAGTAATTGAAAAATTATTTGTAATATCAGGAATTCTTGATATTTGCGTTATTACGTGGAATAGGATACGGTTCGCAAATGCTTGGTAACACAAATCCTTTATTTTTATATTAAAGTAGCATAATGCCGTCATTATGGATAGATATACAAGATTTAGATTAAAATCATGTTTATTATACAACTTAAATGGAAAGAAAATGTTATTTTTAGATCACGAAATGGAGAAATGATTCAAATCCTAGTTTCTGTATTAGAAATTATTGGGATAGCAATTATTTTTTTTCTTTTTTCTGGATTTGAGCAAGAAAACGAAAACGTTGTTCTTTGGTTGAAGAAGGCTACATTTACCAGAGAAGAAAAATTTTACTTGGTATTTCTGAAGTAAATAGAAGTCCAATTGAACAACTAAAGAAACACTTCTACTTAATAACTTAGTTAGATGCATAATTTTGAAAGAATTCTAGTGAAGAAGAAATCAAGAAAACACGTGTAATAATAAATGAGAACAAAATTTTGATGGAATCATTATCAGAATTTGAATATTTCTTGCTTTTCTTTTTCTTCATTTCAAGTCTTTTTCTTTAATACAGAATTACAAAGACTTCTTCATGAAAATTACATTACATCATATTCAGTTATTCATAGGAACATTTCTTCAAATTCGTAAGTTCACGAACCTTTAACTACATTTAATGTAATGAAAAACATCGGTCGAAAAGAGCATAAAATTTAATATTGCCACTTACCTTTCGTTAAATTTTTCTTCTCTTTGTGAGTATTTGAAATTCACTTTCGTTTTTCGCTTTCTTTTCGATTTCTTCGGAAATTAGCCACAAACTTATATCATATACGTATGACACTCAACTTGAACGTCACTAACTTCCCGTCAATGTGACATGATTCAAATATTTGAAATCCCAACGCACTTGCTTAGTATTATTTTATATTTTTTGAGGGCCGTTATATTCTCGTTTCCCAACTAGGAGCCGACTACTGGATTCCAAGTGGAAGTACCGCGATCCGGATTGTTTGTTATCTCAAAAACGCTCCGAGTATAGGGCCAGAATTCTGTTACGCTGAAAACAACGGAGGAACAACGAAGTGCGGCCCCGGCGTACGCGATTACGCGATCAACAATGAACGAATGAACCCTGACATGTATAAACAAGCGCGAATAGTATGTCAATATTCACTTACATCATTCGTCACACGCACACAAGCGCGCTTACGCCAAGGAGCGAACCGCCAAGCCACATGCCGCTTCACGACGATTTCCGGACGTTATTCGACATCCAAAATCGGCGATTCGGCGTCCAGACGCTCGGCGACGGTCGAAAGTTCGCGTCCGCGAAGTTTCCGAGCGTCCAACGCCAGCCGAACGGAAGTGGTGAGAGTTTTTCGGGGGCGCGATCGTCCCGGATAAAATCGCGCGCGCTTGGGTTAAAAGCGCTCGGCCTTCGGAATCGTTATAGCCGTGCCGCAGAGCGAGGAGAGATACTTTCACTGTCGTTTCGCGCCGGTACGAAGATGAAACCGAACTGGTGACCGTCACGATCGCGGATACACAGATCGTGGTATTTTTTTTTTTTTTTCGAAGTCAAAATTGCGACGCGGACGGATGGGATGGATTTGATAATGGCCCAAGAGAAAGGAATCTAGGATGTTGGATGGAAATTTAATATCGAGATAGGGGATCACAAGAACAACGGCAATGTAAATAATGTCTACGGGTAATTACGTTTCGCGTTCGTGTTGATTTGACCGAGCTGCACTCGAGATTATTGCTATAGTGAAGGCCGCATAGAAATAGCCAAGGGTTCAGAATAAATGACAAGGACGAATTATTCTTCAGCTTTATTCCTTTGATGACTGTTATACTTGCTAATCCAGAGAAAGGCATATTTCGCAAGATTCTCCCTTGATTAGTCGATTAATTTTAGTCGTAAACAGGATGAAGTCTATCGCATGTAACACTGCGCCCTTGATGGACTGTTACATTAATCTTGCTATGATTTCAATTTCGCCGTACCTTAACAGGTTTATTTCCTTGATTAGTTTTTTAGATCAAGCTCTTAAATTTAGACTTAATATTGTATAATCCAAAATAACGTATGAGCTATGTCTTCCTCTTTATTGCAAAGTCTTCTGCCTTAATTACGTACAGCATATTTCGAAGGCTTGGTGTTAAAAGACATTGTAATGCGAGCAATACATGCCTCCATCTTAGCAAGCTTAAGTCAAAAAACCTACTTTTTGTTATTTGAGTGTTCGATTTAGAAATTGGCGGCCTTGAGAGTTCTAATGTGAACATCTTAAAAGTTCAGAATAGTAAGAGTTAGAAGCATTGTTAAGTGCAACCAACTGAAGGTCAACACGCAGGATTGTTCAGAGCAGCCGATTATCTGCTCAAAGTCAAAACGCTCGCGACGTTATTTGCCTTCCATTTCTAATTCACAAAAGAATGCAGCATCCCTTCTTAAACAATTAATTTTGTAAATCGCGTTCGTAATGTATCTCGCAAAAATGAAGCGAACACATCTGATTCGTATTATGGGTTGAAGCTGTTGCTCCCTGATAAATTTCGAAACTGCGTAGGCTCCCACGACTAGTTAGTTAAAGCTAACCGTATTCCAGGTTCGGATCCTGTTATAGTTAAACGAAAACGACGTTTCGCCTACAGCCAAATAGCGCTTCTTCAGGATGCGAAAGATAGAGATCCTTAAATACCCTAACAGTATCAATAGGAATAGAGATTATCCCCTTGCAGATATATGCAAACCTGTCATCCGTAACGACTAATCCTCGACTAACAGTGACCGCGACACTCGACCAATCAGCAGCAGGTCCCTCCCACCGCTGGCATAAAAGCGTACTGTTCCCTTCATATCCCCGCAATTGATTTTCATCTTTGGCATGGTTCACCTGTTAAGTTATCAGGATGAACTGCATCTCGTTCAGTTAGCTTTGCCCCTAGCGTGGTTTACGCGATCAATTCCCGTGATAACCAACGAGGACAAATTCGGAGTGAAACCATAGGCGTGACTAACGAATGGGCCCCGTATGAGAAACATTATTAATATCTATTCTATACTATCTATTAATACACTATCGCGAACGGTGCTGTTATCATGTTACATACAAACAAAATTTGAGACGGTTTTTGTAGATTACAAAAAGTTATCGATGATACGTATAAAAGATAATATCTAGAGTGTGTGTAGTTAGATGATTAAAAAACATCTTACCGTCTTAAGCGATTTTCGTGACTTGAAAATCAGGAGAAGCGCAATGATATATTGTTAATATGAGGTGCGTATCCAAAGTTATTTCTCACAAACGCGTCCGCCATGTGCTTGTTCAAAGAAAGCGATCGCTCTACATCTAGTGATGAGATATTTGCATACTTAGAATAATCTTTGAAACAACTTAACGCATCTGTAGATGTACCTTCACAAATCTGTCTAAGTGTTTATCTAAAACACTGTCAAGCTCAATTAAAACACAAGCATTTCTTGCGTCTCCTATCGAACAAGGCTGTATGTGTACATCTTTTACAACTAGCACTGATTCCTGTAACGATAGCGAAGAATTTTGTAATTTTTCTATAGCTTGCACTATTCCGAAGTAATTGTTGTGAATAGTTTGTAAATCACGTTTAACCTGACAATTTTTTCCGACTTTCTTCGATAGTTGCTGCACATTCGTATTTAATAATAAAACCACAATTTTTACATCCTCAAAATATTCATGATAGTAAAATTCCGCTTTTAGCCAAGTTTCCCATTGCGTCAGAATCGGTTGTGGCGATGGGGCACAATGGCTGAAGTTTGCTAATGCGAATACGGGGATTTCAGGAATACTGCTTTTGTATTCGATATGAATGCATCTATCTCTGGCTAACATTTACGGATCTGTTTCACTTTTGAAATTACCTACGCGGTACTTTCTATTTGTCTAATAACAAATAAAATTTGGGATGGCGATTGATTTGGTTCTATTTTACGCACCATAACATTAAGTGCAGATCTTTTTTTTGCTATCAGTTGTTTCATCCACACACAAGCACACGTTCTTATATTTCAATTCAGCCTTAATTTTATTTTCCAAATGTACACGCGCAAATGATAAATAATTTCGTAAGTGGGAGCAGCTCGGCAATTTTACATGGACGTATTAAAAAAAAATGAAATAAGCGAATCGTTGCGTAACAAAGTAAACGGCAAATTATACACAACCATCGTTGTATACAAATTAAATAAGAAATTTTCGTATTTTGTATTGACACCAGTTTTTCTATCTTTATGTCTTGCTCTTTGCACGTGGCGTCGCAAATTTGATTGGGTTGGATGGTTAGTTTATCCGCAATGGATAAACTGGGATAATTCTCAATAAACCTATTCACTGGTTTTGATGATAGCGGTTTTTTTACCGTACGCGCCTTCAACATTATTAAATACACAGTATACACTATCTTGTTGCTATTATACGTGCATACACGGTGGCCGTGAACAACATACTGAATAACCTTTCGTATGTAGGATGCGGGGTGCGAGACCCCAATCATTAGTCACGCCTATGGTTTCATTCCGATTTTGTCCTCTTTAGAAATGTGGAGGTTTAGTCTATATTCTTATGTTCGGGAAAACTATGAACGGATTGTTATTATTACTGTTATTTTTAGGAATTAACCCGCTCTTCTACAATGATTTCTTATAAACTACCATTTATGAATGCAATAGGCAATAATGCAAAAGTTAAATTAAAATCAACGAAAAGTATTTGGACAAGAAGAATGGAACAAAAAATAAACAAAACACAACGTGGTACGCGATTATATCCGACGCTACGCGAAACGCACTCGTATAATCACGTGACTGTGATTACGCATTATTAGGCTCTACTAACTTACAAAATTTTGTGTATATTCACCTTACTTTATTAAAAATTATGGCAATATACCTACTTACGTTATTTACTATTTTTAACCGACTTTGAGAGAGAAAGAAGAGAGAGTACCCAATTTGTCATGTATTTTCTTTTAGTCTGCTAACTCATATCTTCGACGTTTCTTAACCAATTCAAATGATTCTTTTTTTTATTTCCTAATTTTTTTGAATGATGAAAATGATGAAAACGCCGTACTATGCTTTATTCGTTAAAAAGTTCTATAAAGATTTGAACATCTTCTTGGTTCTGGTAAATTGGTAGTTCAATAAATATAAATATACTTAAGCAAGAAAGTTTTCTATAATTAAATTATTATTTTTTTTACAAGCTTAAATTTCACTACCGCAATAAATAAATAATAATTATAGCAAGGATTGTAGGGTAGTGTAATAAACAATAGACTAAAAACACTTCACACCAGACAAAATATTTATTAATTCCGAACAATTGTTTGGAAAATTCGTGGATTTCCATTGCCAACCATACGACCGAATGGTGGATGTTTCCCGCTTCTTTGGTTAATAAGTTGGCAACATCTACGTTATCTGAAATTAGCTATGTTTATTCAATACTAGACACAAGGGACGGCTTACGAATGACTATAAGTTACCAATTTAACGCCAGACTTACAACTTCTGAGTAAATAGTTATCATGTTGATCATGATACAAGGGATAACCGTAATCGGTTTGATATTTTCTACGATTAGATACGAAAGTCTCCAGGATTTTAATTAAAAGCCCGGCCAATATACGTAATGCAACAATGCAAACAATGCAAAACCAATTCTTTTATGCAAGACTTTACCACCCGTTACGTAAATTGGTATTGATTGAAATTGAAGTTTAGATCATATATGTTGTATGATCTAAGGCTTGAGTACGATACTTAACTATAATAAATCCACTAGCCGAATAAACTACTCTAAATTCAGTGGAGGTTGGCAAAAATCACTTTTGGACATATTTGCGTATTAAATAATCATGCAAATGGTTAAAGATGCAATTTGAAATTATCGATAGGATGACATAAACGCCCTACTTTCTTTTCAACAATGTTATGGTTTGAAAGTTGGAAGTCAATAAATTACCAATCTTAAATTGTAAGTATAAAATTTCATTGACTCGTAAAGTCATAAATGTTTCACGTAATTTCAATCCTCGTTTAACAGTAATACTATATATACAATTATACTTTGTAAGGATTTTTATTGCCTATTACGTTAATATCGAATTTCTGATACATTTCCAAAAAGAAACTTCGTTAATTAGATAATTTCTCAAGATTCTCTATTTTATCTAACAGAAGCGAATATACCAACAGTATCTGGTTACATTTTCTACCGCGACAAGCTAAGTAAACAATTAACTACTACCGTTCTTATCCGAAAACCATAAAATCTTTATCTGGTTTATCAGCTGAAAGTTTACTATTACATAAAAGCTTGTCGCCACGCCATAGTGTCCTATATTTACAAATATAAATTCAATTTTTATTGAGGAAAGCATATATGTACGTATTAACATAATTTGTTATTTTTATAACCAGAAGTTTATACAATGTATGTTGATATTACTACATCATGTTGTCTAGCTCGTGCTAATGACGTTGGTTAGAAATTAAAGTATGTATTTGTAATTTTTAGCTTTACCAAACTTCTACGAGTATATTCCGTAAGAGTTTATTGTACGGTATTGCACATACCAATAACGAAACTTTCGTCCATATTCCATTTCAACTCCTACTGGAGCTCCAATATATGTTATTAATTATATAAGTTATGTTATGATTACACGACGGATTGACGACCGCCTCATCATTTAGCACAGCCACTTAATAAAGCTTAGTTTCTGCCACGTTTATTTTCTTTTTTTCGATTATTGTTATCATCTTCATTTTCACATTAGCTTTAGTTTGTGGTTTTAGTCTACTCTATCGTCTTTACTATATACCTTTTAATTGGACATTTTCAGACTTCCTTTTTTATTTTAATTAAATTTGGTTTCATTTTATCACCTATTATTGAAATTATTTTTTTTAATTTGTGCAGATATATTAATTTGCTTTTCGTTGCTTTCTTTTATATTTACTATGTCCCCTAACAAACGTCCCTGCCAGGAGCTTATGAATATCTGGATTAGGCATCATAGTTGTTGGCGGCTCAGAGATTTATTGCACAATTTGTTCAGTTACTGTAAAACGTTTCAAAAAATGTCGATTTCCAAGCCGATATTCGTCGTAATCCTGGCCTTCTTGGGATATCGAGGTATTCTCGACGAGACATCATCTCCCGAAAATATATAAACAAGATTAAAACCGATGTAAGAGGCAATTACTACTGGTCTCTAACGAATCCATGGTTTGAGCTAGAACGAAGCACAGTTCACGTCACTCTTACTGTTTTGTATGCACATCGTCTAACAATACTATATTTAATAGCCAGCGAAATAATAGGACGGGTAAATGTTAATACAATGACGTAAGTAGTTGCGAACAGTATTGACAATATTTTCGAAGATTTGAGAACGGAAGAAATCTTTGCTCTTTGAGCGACGTCGCAACTAATATGCTTCAAGCTGGAAAATTGCTTCAAAACTATCCTGCACTGCCCACGCCTTCCTTGCACTGACGAAATTTATTACAGAGCAGTTTCCGAATGTTAATGAATTAATTAATCGCACCAAAAAAGTTTTCTGAAAAGCACCTACAAGAGTTGCTTCATGTAAACACAAGTGACCAGCACTTTACTTACCTCAGTCTTCAGTCGTAACAAAATGTGATTAGAAACCTTTTCATTTTACGCAGACAACTTGAAGAATGTTGGCGATGCAATAAACAATTTAAATGAGGATACACAAAGCATAAGCGAATGTAAAATTGACAAACTAATTTTTATTTTATTAACGAACATTATATCGTGAGATACCTCAAAAATTAAAATACTTTGAACCACAAACAATACAACTAAAAGATAGAATGGAAACATTAAATGCTATAAATAAGAAAATTAAAGAATATTTTTGGTGATTTAGTGCTTCTATATGTTAAAATGTTTTTATTTTACTCTTAGGTTCTTCCAAACAAGTACCTTCTAAAACAAGGTATTGTTATTTATAAGGTTCGTCGAATTTAAGCACATTCTCTTACAAGCTATAAGAGCTATTTATAAGTTAGGCATATCTACTTTAATTTTCTGCAGTTATGAGAGCTTATGGTTAAAGTTTATTTTACTGTATCTTTTGTTTTTATTATTTTATTGCTATTGAATATCAACATCTAATTATTTGTAAACGTACAAAAAAGCATATTAATAATAATATAGCCGATAAAACTTGAAATTATTGACTTAATATGATTATACTATACGATTTACAGCTAATCTGTCCGATATAAATTGTACTTAATTCCAAAACTTCTTATCATACCATACATACTAAGTGTTGTACATATTTACAAAGGCAGGCCACTTTAAATTTAAATTTCTAAAATACTTTTCAAGGAAATACCTACTACGCAACCGTACCCATCCCGATATCATTAATTTACAACCATTTACTCTCAAAAATGTTTCGAAGAAGGTCGATCGAGTGCAATAACTGCGCATTATATATTTACAGGTGTTTTAAATCTTTCCGAAAAAGCTTCCTCTTATAGATTAAGCTAATTTACGACCATCAATACGTAATAAATTTCATTTTCAAGTTCTTGTCTCGACAAAAGACGAGGCTCCTAGAGAGAGAGAAGAGTGCGAACATGTTTTAGGCTGTAAGATAAGGGGGCATAATTGATTTATAATGGTTGGTTGTTAGAGAGATGAGGTAATTTTCCTATTGTTAGCAATAAAAGTTTGTCAATCGAGAGTAAATGGTAAAAGTAGATAAGAATCTGCCGTTGAAAATGAATGTCGCGCGTAGATCCTCAAATTTGAAGAAAATCATACATTTAACGTTTAAGTTATAAATAAAAAAATTACATATTTACGGATTTAGTTTTATTTGAAAAATAAGGATTTTTTTTGCGACAGTTAATAGTTATAACAAATGGCAGGTACAAATGACGTAGTTTTCTTAACAATGAATTTCTCCGCTTATTGTATTTTTAAACAACACGTTAAGATATTGCATTCATTTTAGTACAAGTTTGCTTTTAAAATTAAGCAAACACGTGTAAGAAAATGAGTTCTGTAACTGGTCCTCCACGTGAATTACGTTATGTAATGATGGAAATGAGTCGAATAAATGAAGTGCTTTCTTTTAATAGCAAAATTAATTTATTTTGTTAGTAGGACATGTTTATGTTGTTTCGAAGTTTCCAACAACGTACTTCGAACGTAGTTTTGATCGTTTAGATTAGATCGACTTTTGATTAATAGCCACAAATAATCATCTTTAGTTGGTAGCGGCTGTAACTTTAAGATTATAACTGTCGACTATATGATGAAATAAAATATAACTATTAGTCAAGAAAATACAGATGTTATCGAATTCTATAACTATTCATAATATTGTTACTCGCAAAACACTCCTCAATGCATTAATTATTTTTTTTCCAAATTCATTAGTTTCATTAAGCAAAAAGCATGTTAATTTCGTATGTTATTTCTTAGTACATACGTGTCTTACTAAGCAATGTTTATAATTTGCAAAATAATTTTTAAATGGTTAACTAATTTTAAGATATAATTTCAAATATTTGAAAATATTGCTTATATCAGTGATTGGCAAGCTAGAAGAAAATTCTACTTGACGTTTCGCTGATCACGCTGTCATCTTCTTTTCTAAAGAGTGGTGTTATTGTCTCTTGCTCCTCGTTAAATATCCCATTTCTGTTCCGCTTTGCTGATCCATAACCGTTGCATTCCATTGAATCGCGTCGTTCGTTGTTTGACGACCCCACAGTGTTAACTTCCAGATGATGCCGATCTTCGCGATTGAAGTTGTTGGCATCCTTCATTATTTCTATCCCTGTTGAATCGCGTGGTTATGTTCTTTTCTCCTAGAGTCTCTTTTAGCCCGTTCGTGACTCCGGTTATGTACGGAAGGTATACGTATCCTGCTAGTTGTTGTTGGTCTTCGTCTTTTTTCTACTCTCATGGCTTCCTTATAACTTTTGTACTGTAGCCGTTCTTCTGTAAGGCGGTTTTGACGTGTTGTATTTCACTATTCTTGTAATGTTCGTTGCTGATTTTCTCCGTTCTTCTCAACAATGCGTTGATGAGGGATCTCTTCTGTTGAGGATGGTGACGAGATCTTGCATGCAGGTACCGGTCTGCGTGAGTCTTCTTACGGTATACACTGTGGCCCAGTCTGCTGCTGTCAATGCGCTCTACTAGGACATCTAGGAATAGAATGGCCATCTTCTTCGATCTCCATAGTGAGGTTGACGTTTGTGTTGATGTATTGAAGGAATTCTTCTAGAGTTCTTGGTCGGTGCGGCCATATGAGAAAGGTGTCATCTACATGTCTGTACCAACATTTAGGTTTCATCCTGCTAGATTCGATGGCTTCTTGCTCGAACGCTTCCACAAAGATATTGACGATGACAGGTGGCACAGAAGATCCCATTGCAACACCACTCGCTTGTTCGCAGAATTCTCAGTTATACAGGAAGTAGGTCGATGAAAGGCAGAGCTAAATTTCGCTAAATTAATCATATCGGTTGTAGTCATTTTTTGGTATCCCTGGAGTATTCTGCTAGTTGTTTTGCGACATATTTAGCTAATTCGTAGGTAGGTGAGCCACATGTGCTGATGATCGGTCTTTTACTATAGATTACGGTCTTGGAAACCAACATTCAAATATTAGATACACTCGTGTTTATTCGTCTCATGAGAAGGGGCTCGTGTTGCTTCCTGGTTTTCTCGAGAGTCGATAAAACACGAGTCATTGAGAATTAAGTCGTTTCCCTTATCTTGCCCAACACTGTAGATTTGTTTTATGACTTTTTTTAGATTTGTTTTTTGCCGATCTATCTCCACACTAACTCAAACTGAGGCACCAAACTTAAATAACAGTGAGAATACTCGCACAGCATTAAATGGCAAAGTGCAAAATTATGCGTACTTCTATCGAAAAATGACAAATGCAGATTTTCTGCATAAAAAATCGAAAATATATGGCAAACAACACAAAAGTATCGACATACTCCGCACCACACAAGCCTAATAAATAAGTTATTCGGGATGGCTGTTTCAAGCATGCATGGGATTCTCATTCGCAACCGGTGACCAAGAATGAGGATAATTGGCTTATTAAATTTGTGTGATGCGAAATATGATCTGTATGTCTATCTCCTTTAATGTACCAACGTCTCCATAGGTATCAAAAGGAACACCTTCACTGGAAAACACATCCTTTTACATACAATATTTAATGTTGGTGCTCCTATTACAATTACAAACCTGTGAGGTTGCAGTACCACCTAATTTCATATAGTTCCAGTTATTGTGTCAGAATATCGTCATTTAGAGACAAGAAAATGGAGAAAATTTATGTCTAAATCACATTTGTCACATACTATTGCGGCATGCGAAAGGACCATTGTTGAATTTGAACTTGAAGGGTTTCCATCAGCATTTTCCTCCTCAAAATGCCAAAATTGCACTTCAAACAAAATTTGATACAGCTTTAAAGTCAATTGATCTGAAAATTTTATTGCTAATACAATCGATATTCTATTAAACGACTAATCGTCTAGAATTCTTTAAAAAAGGTGAAAATGAAACACATGAATTGCTGATGTTTAAAAATTTTAATAGTAATAAAAATCAATAATAAAAACACAAAGAAGTATTGGTCTTTCAATAATAAACATCTGCTTTTCTTTTGCTTCTTTTTTTTCTTCAGCGTTCATCTGCACTTAATTTGCTATCTCTTTTTGTTATTTACCCTCGCATAACATACAATCATATTGTCTAATTTGTAATTAGCAATCACTATAATAATAATAATTGCCGATACCTAATCACTTCATACCATTTACTCTAATAATTATTTTCCTTTTTCTATAATATATAATTTAAATATAACACATCGTGATCACAGGATCAGAGAAATTATTAAAAAAAAATTCTTTATCATACATAGATACAAACCTAAACTGTAATAATAATAATCATAATAATAATAATAGTAAGAAAGAAATTCACATCAATACCAAAGGAAAGAAAAGAAAAGAAAAATCGTCCGAAAAGAAGATACAGAGTACATCGGTTTTGTTTTTAAAGCCAGCGTTAACAACAAACACGTACATTTATTTGATATATAGATAAAAACAAAATTGTTCACATCATCGATATAGATAGTTTGGATGTAAATAGCTTTTTTAAATGTTCTTGTTGTTTACGGGGAGACTCAGATCAATTCTCCAAAGATAAACATAAAAACAGACAGTAGTAACGTTTATTGAGGTTGTTGATAAGTAATCTGGAAAGAAATAGGAGATATATGAAAATAAATTAAAATTGAACTTTTTTTTATATAAT
Organism: Oryctes rhinoceros; assembly: GCA_020654165.1. Taxonomy (NCBI): domain Eukaryota; kingdom Metazoa; phylum Arthropoda; class Insecta; order Coleoptera; family Scarabaeidae; genus Oryctes; species Oryctes rhinoceros. Next base: position 7,506,313 of record JAIOKQ010000053.1, read on the forward strand.
TTTTAAACATTGACCGTCAAAAAAAAATTTCTCAATATTTAACTCTGAAACAAGAAAAAAAAAATCATTTTATAACTTTTTATCGCCTCTGAAATTTGTCATTATTTTTCGGACAAGCCTGTAGATACCTTAAACAGAATGTCTCAAAAAGAATTGCGCATGTTTCAGGATATGTATATTTCAGTGCTTATAGAGACATGGCTATTTAAATCTTGTGAGCGAAAAAAAATTATGATTAAAAAGAACATATACAATCAAGGATTAACGCCGAATTTTTTTGACGCTCAATATGCTTTTTTTACATTTGTGCTACAAGCAAGCGAAAAATCGTTGGCTGAACACAAAAAAATATGAATTATACTAATGAAATAAATAAATACCTACCAAAAAAGGCTTTGAAGGGAATGTGTAGCGGAATAGTATTTTGGATGCATTTGCATAGTGCTTACTAGCGAAGGGTTTTACTAGGTTTTTGTTGCATGTAATACTGAACTTCCCGCGATAGAGAACTAGTTGAGCTCCATCTAGACAGCTAACCAATGACCACAACAAGAAAATGTAAAAATAAATGTAAGCCACTCAACCCAAAAAAAATAACATGTAAGTGCAAAAAAGCATTATTTGGTGTATTCTCAATACTTTCTATCTTTACAGATGTTTAATATACACACATTTATACAGATATGTTCAAAATTAATGTACCTAAACTATCTACATATGTATGTATATCATCCAAATTAAATCAAGCAGAAATACTAGCAGCCTATAGGTACACAAATATTCCCAATATCCTTAAACAAGCTTAATTATTATTTTCTCCATTTGAATTATGTTTTAATCATTCTCATAATATGTATGACAATTATTATACAAGACATTTGGAATACTAATTTTTCTGAACCTTAAAGTAATTTACTACTAGCGCCATCTTCAGTTTTTGCAAACATGGAACAACTGATATTGAATCTAAACATAACCTTTATTGTAGCTTATTTCTTACGTCCTAGAAAGTGTAGTGTGGCTTTTAAAGAAAGCCTATTGCTTCATACATCATACGAAACATCAATCAAAGAAGAGAAATGCATGCTGTTTTATTTTGATGCTTACGAATTAAATTTGTTTAAATTAAAGATTTATATACAAGGTAGCATTTTTTTTTTTATTAGTTATTATTTGACTAATTTTGCAAACATTTTAATAAACGAAAATGAAATCAACGCTATTTCAATGACATTAGTACAGGATTTGTTTGTTCTCGAGAGATGGCGCTAACTCTAAATAACTACTAAGACCATACACAACATAAGACGCTAAGCAACGCATAAGATAGAAGCACAATGTTAGCTGATTAGCAAATTAGAAAGAAAAATGGTGAGAAGAGGAAAGAACGTTATTAAGAACTCCAACGTACAATATTTATTTTTGTTAATTCAGCGTGATACATAGACAAACTTCTTACTTCCGTTTCAAGACTTGTTAGCTCCTTTCTTCTACAGTTTGAAAAAAAAAGAAAAGAATGGGAGTGAGAAAGAGAGAACGAACATAAAAAATTAATGGATCTTTAATAAAATGGACATAGAAGAGACGTTCAACACTGAACAAGAAAAATTATTTAAATCTTAAAATACCCGATTGGCAAATAGTTATTTTTTTATGGCTTCGATAGTGAAAGCTTATCATTATTCCCTTTTTCTGATCGGGTACTTTACATTTCTTAGAGAAATAAGATAATTTTTTCAACAGTTTACCTGGCTGTTGTCGGCATTTACATTAGCTGGCGTTAGAAAATCGACCGGAGCGTTGGGATCATTCACCGGGGCCGGTACAAAATAGTTACCGTGATTACCGGTAGATGGTGCTGGCGCATTTAAAAATACAGGATTCTGCGCTAATGATTGTGAATTCTCGGAACTTTTACCACCTGGATTGAACACATCGACGTACGATTTCTTAAGATCTAGAAAAGCGAAGGCAAATGACGATTTTTTTAAACAAAATGCCTAAACAAAAGCATCGAAACTTACTTCTACCTCTCTGTAACTTAAACATATTCGGTTGGGTCGATTTCGGAGCTTCTTCGCCTATTGGAGCAAGCTGAACACCACTAGGAGCGCCTGCAGAATTCCCCTGTGCTAGCATGGGGTTCGCAGGGGTTACCCCGTAAGGTGCTTGCTGTCCTGGAACGTGATTTAGGTTGTGAGCATGGTCATAGTTTAAGAATTGATTCTGAGGCGTATTAGGTGATAGGTTGTCTGCATGCTGGTAAGGTACGAAAGGTTGCTGAGCATCTGGTATACCTGGTTGACCGCTGTTGCTACTGCCAAGATTTTGTTGCACTTTGGGTATCATATCCGCCATTTTTGGCGGAGGTTTGATTTCGTTACTCGTTTCTAAACCGTCTTCGTCCAAGTTTACCCACTTCTTGCGAGTTTCATCCCATACAATCTGTCGATGTTGATGCAATGAATAATTACAGAAAAAAAATTCGATATACTTTAGAATAATTGCATTAAGAAATTTATCGAAAGGGAAATACCACTAATAGTGTTTGTTTAATATATAATAAAAACAATAAAACCTTACCGACGGGTTCTTATCGTCAGGGAGCTTCATTTGATTCTTAGGCCTTAAACCGAAACCGCTGAAGATCCCACCGAACCATCCAACTTTTGCAGCCGGTTTCTCTTTCTGCCCAGGCTTAGACTTTGTCGGGCTGGGTTTGAGCGTCTTCTCGTCGCCAGAAGCACTGGGTTCATCCAAATCGATCGAATTCTGACGTCTAATTTGATTGGGCATGGAGATTTGAGACCTTGCAGGTTCCTGTGTAACGGTACATACCGACAATTTACTATATTATGATGAGCGTGCATGTTATTGATTTTAATTTTTCAATAAATAAATTAAAAAGTAGCGTTCATATACATGACAAAAGCTAAAATCATTTCTTGTACGTTCTTTATGCGTAAGATGAGAACGATATTTGTTATGTATACGAACGAAATATGAGAATATAGAAGAAATAACAGAGAGTACTAGAATCAAACAACTGGTTGTGTGCTTTGGGAAATGTGTTATAGAGAGTTTAGTTCAGAGAAATTTGAGATATATAGAACAAATTATTGTTGTATACTTAGAAAAGTAAAGCTATCTACACTAGCATAGATATGATGATATGGAAAGATTTTTTTTTGTAATGAATAAATACACATAAAGACTACATACGAGGGTAGTCTGAACAGTTTGCAGCCTAATACAGAAGCAAGTATTTTTTTGTGAAATTTAGTTCACAAAATATTTCTCAACGATGATGCCTCTCCATGAAAATCTGTGTCCTCCGAGTGAAACTTTGATCTTGAGAAACAGAAAAAATTTGCTGGTAGCCTAGATCTGGTGAAAAAGATGTGTGGTCTGTTAATTCAAACTCAATTTTTTTTGCCATAACGCCAGTAAAGGGAAGACAAATACGTTTTTCTGCAACTTCTGTCTTCAGTTTATCAAGCAATGCTTCATCATTGCCTTTCCTTTCTCAAGATAGATGATTCATGGCTATCCCAAAAATAGTTAGCCATCATTTTGCCGACCGATAGCACAGCTTTTACACATCTAATTAACCCTCGCAAATCCATTACTGCGCCTTTGCCTCAGGAATATACTGTTGTATCCAAGTTCAATTTACAAATATTAATCGAGGCCAAAATTCAGACTTACTTCGCTTGAACTGATTTGGAAATGTTTATTCGAATTTGTTCTTGATCCTGATTGAATGAGCGCGGCACCGAACGCGTGGATAGCTTTTTCATGCCCAAATCTATAGTCAATATATGACGAACATGTTCTATCGAAATGCTCATAATTTCTATTATCTCCTTAATCACAATTTGACGGTAGTCTAGCGCCATTCGGCGAACATTTCCGATATCATTAGCGGTTGTAGATATTAGCCGTCTCGGACGTTAATCATCATCAAGTTGGTACGACTACGTTTAAATTCAGCTGCGCAAAATTCCACTATTACGAATGATGATGCAAAGTCACGTCCATCACGGCTTTAATTCGCGTAGAAATATTGCCCTTCAAATACAAGAATTTAATACGTGCTTGAACAACGGAGCGTCCAACCGAATTGAAATGTTTCGAAAGTATCTTTTAACGCGTGCGGAATTATATCACCACAAACTTTGACAAGTAGCGCCATCTCGATGTTGAGGCTTGAAACTTTTCTGACTACCCTCGTACATGGGTCTTGTTCGAAAAAAATACTGGGTAACAAAGGTCTTTTAATTACATTTTCTGCTTTTCAACGTTCTTCTTGTTTCAATCCCCATGTTGAATTGTTGTGGTTTTCCGATGAAAATCCTTCAAATATAAAATCTTTGACGCCCGTTTAATTTAAACTATTATTTTGCGACCTCCACTAATAGGTTTGACAGTGAAACGACTTTTCTTTTGAAATTGCAATCTGCTTTTATTAATCTTTCAAAAACATTGCACATTTGGATGCGTAAACATTATTGTAACGACATGTATTACAGAGGCCCTATTCACGTGTACATATATATATAACGTATGTAACCTATATAAAACTTGCGCAAACGCTGTACACATCAAGTTACTTCCGATCTAAGTAAAAACGGTAAAAAGCGTGTAACAACAATTAACAAACAGTTACGTAATTTTTGCTTTTGTTTGAATTACGTATATAATATTATGTTATGCATGTAAACAGTTATAACAACAACATCACTAACATCAATTTCAATTTTATCATTTGCTTTTTGTGTAAATCTTTCATTACATTACACGCCGTAGCGACAGCAATAACAATCACCTATAAACTATTATTTTTAAGACAAATACCGATTATACGTGTAATAATTATTACAGTGCCACAAAAATGAAGACGAACGAGAAGACATTTTACTAAGTGAATTTAAAATGTGATTAGAGAACTTTTTGTATGTCACTGTATGTTAATATGATTAATGCTAGTCTACAGTATACCGCTCATTCTCCTCTGAAACATTCTAATCGAACAATGCCGTTTTTGTGCCAAGACAATAAATATGGAATTGTATCATGAAACAAAAATAAATAATTTAGTTCTAAAAAGTAAAGTAGGAAATAAAAACTCCTTTCTATTGCACCAGGCCAACGCAGTCTTAAATTCTAAAGTTACTTTAGTTAAACTTTGTTTATATTTTCAAAATTAGATTTCTACATATGTGTATTTCCCTTACTTTAGAGAAAGTAAAATTTCAACCGATTCTAATTGCTAGAGATGCGATTCTTCTCTAACTAACAGATTTTTTTAAATCTAATCTCCAATAGGATCTTTAATGTGCTAAGCATTGATATAATGACAAAATATTTTTTCCACTAATCAAAATAGTCATAAATCGTATACTCGAATACTGTGGTACTGGAACACTGAAAGACTTCACTATTACCCCTTACCACAAACGCTTCACGTAAACTATACACACGTTTCGATAACTAAGCTATCATCTTCAGCAGCAGCATTCTGAACTGTTCAGTATTGCTGCTGAAGACAGTTTAAGTGAAATGTTTGTGATAAAGGATAATAGTGAATTGTTTACTTATACACATTTGTACCTACTTTGCCTGAAACTGAAGTTAATCGTACTCATAAATTTCATTATAAAAAATATACATTTCGCGTACTTTGAATATTGATCTGTTAGCCAGGTACGAATTTGCAGCTCCATTCAGCCTGGACTTTGTACGAACATTTTATTTCACAAAAATGTCACAAGAACAGTTTATCTGGAAGTAAGTAATCTCACCCTAATCCAACATACACTGAAAATGTTTCTAACAACTTCAGTGTAGTGGATAAAAATTAGTTTTTCTTTTACTTGGTTCAGGGTTAATACTTCTACATTATTTATTATAGCAAGCAAAGCTGGTATATACAGAGATTGCATTTAAAACAGTTGAGAGACAAAACAGGCAATTTTAAGTACGGGAAAATGATCCAAAATACCACCAAGATAATCTCAATTCTTCCACCTGAGAAATTAAAAATAGTTTCATTTTAATATACCAACGTTGCGACAAACATTTCCATATTATCTTCAGTACTTTTCCTCTATTGTTATATTTAAAATATTCCAAAAATTAATTAAGCTTAAGTATGAGAATTTGTTACTTCTTTATATCTAAATTGGTACATCGATATCAAAGCTTTTGGCAGGACCATATTCCCTAACTCTAGGCACCTTGTATAAGTGATTGTTTTTAAAATTTAATTCGCTTTTATTGATACTAGATGGCGCTTTAACTTTTCCCTCGAATTTAATAGGCTCGTCAGTAATTATAGTAGGGATCTTTAACGGAGCATCTATGGGGTAAGTTCCACCGAACACCAAAGGCTTGTAGACGATTTCCTTTTCCTGACTGTTGCTTTTGAAGATTGAGCTTTTTATGTTGGAAAAAACGTTTTTGTTCGTTGTTTTTTTAGCCCACGAATCCACAGTGTCACATATTATATCGTGCTTCGGTTTCTTCTTTTCAAATTTGATCCTTCTGAAGTCAGAATCAAATTCCTGTGCTGATATCGAAATGTTACTTTGCGTATCTAGGTATTTAACGATAGTAGTCTTCGGTTCTGCGTCATCCAATGATTTGTATTTTACCATTTTACCACGTTTTTCATTGAATTTCATATCGAATGTGTTGTATTTGGTGAGCTTCGAATTATTTTTTATCGAAACTATTTTGTTGTTATCCTTATTTGAGATCAGTTGAGATTTTTCTTCGTTTTTGCAATCGGAAGCGTTGCTATTTTTCATAAGCGCGTCGTATTCATTGTCTGAGCTCTCTCGCGAGGAGTTCCGCTTCTCGAAACTGTTGTTCTTTGTGTACCACTGTCTGTAGGGGTAAATTTTCGATTTCTTCGTTAAACTTCCGAGTTTCTTCAAATCAAAATCGGATTTATCGATATCTTCCTTCTGAGATGATGTGATATTCGTGCTGTCGGTCGATTTTTGCCGGTGGAGAGGTGATAGTTTTGGACTACTAACCGTTAGTCTTTTACGTAACGAAGAGGGTGGATTGTTTTGAAGAGAGAGATTCGAAGAGAGTAGTGTTGGTGAGAGGTTTTTACTTACTTCTTTTGGCGAACTATCGGCACAACCCTCTGGCTGTTATTCGAGGCAGCACGCAAGAAAACAATTTGGTGTTAGAGATCTTTTCTTTTACTTCGAGAAATTAATTTTACATGTATACTTTCAATGCGTATTACAAAGTATGTGGTTTTAAAAATTGTATCAACAAAAAAAAAAAAAACGATTTTGTAGGGTTGTAACAAATTTCTAATTTGAAATATTAAAATCAAAATTAAGTGGTAAACAAGTCATATGTATAGGTACCACCCCATCACACAAGTTTAATTAACTATCTAATAATTAATCCGGAACGATAATTTCGAGAACACGAATTCTGTTAAGGAATTGATGAGGACCATTCGTGTCCTCGAAACTTGTGTGGTGCGGAGGTTGTCGACGCTTACGTGTTGTTTATCATAGTACGCCACAGCCCTTGCTATCACTATTATTCAAAATTAAATGGATATACCAAACGTGATTGATGATAACTAACTAATAAGAGACCAAATAATCATTCAAACTTAAATTGAAGTCTTCTTATAAAAAGAGAATTTCGATAAAACATTGCTGTCACCTTCAAAATATGCAAAACAAAAAGGCTACTGCAAGGGACATCTTCAGAGCAAGGAAAAGTTACGATAACTCAATTTGCGACCTGTTAGAAAGAAAAATTTGCTTTAACGGACACTACAGATTGCCGATCCTTTTCCTCTTGCTTCTGAGGAAGTCACTTGTCGCGGTCAATGGGAAATAAGTGAAATTATTTCTTTAAATGATTTGATTTTGGCGCATTAAACGACGAGCATTTGCCCCAATATTTTCTAAACCCAATTTTTGCGAATTTAGCTTACCTCAGTTTTTTATAAAACGCAAAGAAAGTTATGGAAGTTTCTGCGATTATGATTTTATTAAAATTTAGAAAAAGATTAGAAGGTTTTTAGTTTGTTGATTGATATATTCTGTTACCATGCCATATGTACATAGATACATACATGTTAAACGTGAACACATATTTACAAATATAAATCAAATCTAACAAGAAAATGAAAGTAAGAAATTCCCTCCCTTCTCAAAAATACAAAAAAAATTACACTCGTACCTCATTTTGAGCATTATTCCAATAATCATTCGCTTGTTGTTGATGATTGTGTTCCTGTTCCAATTGGTTTTCCTGTGGAACTTGACCAACACCGCCGTAGTTAATGACAGGTTGAAGATCGCCACCCCACTGTTGTTGTTGTTGTTGGGATTGAGGCCAGTGTGGTGTTTGCTGGTCTTGATATTGTCCCGGACGATATCCTTGAGAAAATTACTCGTACTTAATTGTAACGAAATTAGAAATATTGATCGGTTATTTATGTAATATGAAACACGACTTTGACGGGGCAAGGGGAAAAGTAATTTGAAATGTCGAAGTAGGATCAATATGAAGCAATACATTTTAATTATGTGTACAGTGAACCTTGCGAGTGATATCGTTAAATATTTATTAAACATTAAAGAAATATTCAGCAGTGCAACAAGGAGTAAAAACAGCCGTACAATTTCTTTTTATTCAATTCGAAGTCGACTTACCTTCTTGTTGTTCTGAAGATTGTAAGTGTTGTTGTTCCTCTGATAATTCTGCCTGTCCATCGTGAACACCTTGCCATTGCCCGTATCCTTGCTGCTGATACTGATCGATCTGCTGCTGATCGTGCTGTTGGAATTGGTGTTGTTTTTGCCACATTTCTTGCATTTGCGTTTGATATTCATATTTTGCTTGTAATGTCTCGAAATCTTGGGGAGCTTCTATTAAATTGTTAACACTTTCATGGCTGATTAAACCCATCTAAACGAGAAAAAAAATACGTTAAACAGTGGAGATGTCAATTGTAGTTTGTATGACTTACTTGGTAATCATTCTGTATAGCTTTCAAATCTTTCAACCAGGAATTATCGGGTCTACTAACTTCTACATCGCCTTCTGAAGGCGCATTTTCATCCGTTTCCTCAACCGGATCATAGTATTTGAGTCTGTCCGCTAGATGGCACACACGATCGACAAGGGTTGATTCAAAAGCTGATGGATTCTGGATGATCGCTTGGGAGACCTTTTCTAGGTAAGCTAAGGCTTTTTCCGACAAACCATAGTCGGATAATCTGCTAGCTAGTAAGTATTTGTACGGCTGTAAATAAAAAAACAATAATGTTACTATCTTTAGTGATATTTATGTTTTTATTTTGTTTGAAGTTACTAACCTGAAATTCCATTATAAGAAATCCTGCATCGTTCAAACTACACGCATACTCATATATCTCGGTCAAATGTATGGTTTCATTCGTAGCAAACTGTACAAACGGTTTGTGATGATTGGCTCCTAACAGAACTAATTTTGCGTTGTCAGAACCATATCGACTGAACCCAACTTCTGCCATCAAGTAGCAAAATTGGGCAGCGTAAATGCTTCCTCTAGCTTTAAGGGTATCAGCTAGAATTGTTATGGCTTTCCTGCCCAATTCCGGCTTAGAGGTAGTATTCGAGAGGATCATGGCCAGATGGGGTCTCCAATCACCCCATTTTTTATCAGCAACAGCCTGTAATAATAAACAATTGAAAATTCTGAATACGGACGACAAAACCTTGAAAAGACGGAATAAAATCTCACAGTTACAGCCGCTGGTATCCTTCCAGATAATAATTGATACAGTGTTTGTAAGGGATCGTTCATTGTAAGTCCATTAGCGAATCGCATCATAACATTTGCGTAAGTCCTTTTATCTAATTTGCTAGCTAAAAATAGGGCGTGTCCCCATAAACCGTGTTTCATGGCCCACTCTAAATGAGAAACAAATGTTACTATTAACCAATTTCAGTTAGCAATTTTCTTAATACCTAGAGCTTCTTTTCCAGAGCCGTAGATCAAATAATCCCTAAATTTATCCGTAACTTCCTCTTTTAACATGGATGGCACGCTTAAGACCTCAGTTGATTGAAGATTGCTACCATCGGATGGTGTAGCTCCCTCTACAACTTCACTACTGGCGTTAGAACTAGCCGAGATAGGTCTTATGTACTCTTGAGTATGATTTTTCATTAACAATTCCGCGATGTCAGTTCCCACGACCATCTAAAATAATTCGATTGTTTTAGGAATACCAATTTAACATAGTGAGAATCCCTTACTCCATTTTGCCTTATCAACAATATCATCAACTGCCAGAGTAAAATATAGGAATTAGGATCACTGATGCTATCACTCCACGTAGCACGCTTAATTTTGTTCTCGCAATATTCAATAACCGTCTTCTTATGGGTGGTACCCCTGACCAGCGGCCCGGGGAATCCAACCAATTCCTCAATTTCGTCGTCCTTGCACAAAAGATTCTGAACGTTCATCAATTCAACTATCGCATCCTGTCCGTCGAGAGGATAATTTGGCAGGATTTTAACCAATCTCCCGGAAGAGATTGATACTTTAAGATGTGCAGTTGCGAATTTGGCGGGTGTTAGACGTTGCGCCTGTACAGCGCTATCATCTAATATTTCAGATTCCGTAGTATTTAATGGTCTACCATAGCTGCTTATAAAGTGAAAATACGAATTGTTTTAATTAATTTTACAAGGAATAATAACGCCGAAAAAATTTTTTATAAAAAAAAACAAACAAACTACTACGTCATAGGGAAATTGCTAAAATTGTACTTATTGTATAGTACAAACAACTATGCGTTTAAAACTCAATGAACAAATATGACAGCAACAATATGATGTCAAATCTACATATTTACATTCTATAGATGTAACAAAGCATTTAGCATTTAGATGGCGCGCAGTCATAATTCCAAAGCTTCTATAAAAAGTATATAGAATTATTCCATTTGTTGCATGCATAACAAATAAAAAAAGCAAAACATGAGCAGCCTACTTCACACCACTGCTAACGGAATAGAATTTTAAATCGACATAAAATAAAAAAGAAACACATAGTGTCATGCACGATTGTCTCTCTATCTACAAAGCATAATGAGAATGATTTGAATGATTTCGAAATACACAATTAAAATATATTCGCATCTTTTTTTTATTGGTAATTTTGTCAAACAAGTGAAATCGAATTAAAATTAACGGCGTTGAAAAAGTTAAACTGAAAATAACTTTTTAGAAATGATAAGAAGTCAACAATTTTTTTTTCAATAAATTTCCTTAATGGAAAAAACTATTATAAAATCCATTCCTAAAAGTCGTAATTTTGGAGAGGCATGTTAACTAAAATTAAAATATTTTAATTGCGTAAATTCTATACACTAAAACAATGAAATGAAAAGATTATAGGAAATAAAAACCGTAGAAACAGAAAAAAAAATGATAGTTCTTCATCTGCCCCCTTGTGTCTGTTTTGTTTTTTAATGAAATTAATCAATCTCAGCAATCATTCAAATAAATCCATTTTTAAACTTAACGGAAAAAAAATTTTAGAACCTACTAAAAATAATTTAAAAATTTTCATGGAACAAAGTTATCGATCAGTACTAAAAGGGGCTCACCTAGTTTCATCCATGCCATATTGGCCAGAGACACTATGGGTATCTCTATAGTAGCCCCCCATATGTGGCAAGCTGGAATGACTATAATAATTCTGTCGCATATACCTAAACAATCGAAGAGAACAGTTTTTTGACAAGACATAATTTCGTAAATTAAAAAAAATATATAACACAACTAGATAAATTAGATAAGATTTGTGTTTGTGTGAGATGTGGTGGTTATGAATGGAATATGTGGAGTGCTAGTGATATATGCAGTTTTAAATACGAAAATATTTAATATTAAAAGCAAAAAAAAAGGAAAACAATAAAAACTAAAATTCGCTCCAACGAAATACTTGCGGCGATAGATAGCGCTGCCAAACTTACCGCTCTTTAATTTCATCGTTAGCTGAGCTGCGTCCGGAATGAACCGAACCCCGATCTTCGTTGAAATTGGCAGCGCTAGTTGCAATACCTGCTTGTTGATAGTACTTCCGGTACCATTCGAGATAGGCTTGCGGATTGGTGCGTCGCAAATTCTCATAGTAATATTGATATTGTTGATAGTATGGATTGTAAGGATCATAATTGAAACCCTGGAAGTTACATTTTATGAAAAAAAAAGATATAAAATTAAAAACGAACATACCTGCATGTAGGGATTGAAATCTCGGTGCCTTCTCGAATCTCGTTCTCGATCTCGCGGTCTTTGTCTTCTATGATCCCTTTCGTGCCGATCTCTATAAGATTCATGCATCGAATCTGACCTACTTGATGGTCTAGATCTGGAAAAATCATAGAATGCAATAAAATCTAGTCTTCACTAGTTTTGGGAGTTTTACTACAAGTGTTCAATAGTTTACCTTTGACCATCGTAACTATCGTCGTAGTAGTAGTAATCTCCTCTATTTCGAACATCTCTCCGATCATAATCCCTATGATAGTCCCTATCCCTCCGATCGTACTCCCGACTGTCTCTTACGTCTCTACCCTCCCTATCATCGCGAGGGTCCCTTCGGTCTCTGGTTTCCCTACCATCTCTCCGTCTTCTATCTTTATCTTTAGATCTCGAAGGACCATATCTTTTCTCATAATCATCCTTCCTATCATCCCTACGATTTTCCTTTTCTTTATCGCTGTAGTAGTCTGATTCATCTTCGTATCTCCTATCTTTAGGCCTCCGTTTGTCGTACCATCTATCTCTGTAATTGTCCGGAGAATACCTGCTTCTATTCCTATCCCGTCTATCGTCTTTTTCTTTATATCTTCTCTCTTTTTCCCGATGATCCCTATACAAGAATATATTTTCAGGTAATCCAAAAAATTTACAATTTATATATAACTTAATAATTATGCTACTCTTGAATTTATTTATAAGGTGCACAATTTTAATTTCTTTCTTGAAAAATAGTCTCTTCTCTTCTAACGAGAAAATAGTGACTACTCTGTATTGAGTTCATTAAACTTCATTTCTTATTTACAAAATAAATTACAAAGAACTTTCTTAATCCTTTTCGGCACCTCAGTGGGTTGTAACTTTCTTTAAAAAGCATTTCGTGAGATAGGTAAACATACGTTTTTTTTTTTAACTTTTATTAATAGAGTACACCTTTACAGTATTACCTTACCTCGGTGATTTGTTTTCGTTAACTTCTTTATCGCTATCAGTGCTTTCTTGTCGACTCCTACCTCTACTACTTTGTTCTAATTCATTAATAGGGGCTCCAACATCAGCAGAAACTGTCAAATCCCTCACACCGCCGATTAGATTCTTTAAATCCCTATCCTGCAGTTCCCCTTCAATAGAATCCCTCCTATTTTCACCAGTACGAATATTATCTTGACTATTAGCACCCATTAGATTATCTCTTTGGTCCCTATCGACACCCATAGCACCCATGCGATTCTCACTGACGACCCCTAAAGGTCGCACGGTGTCTTCAGTTTTGGAATCAGAACCAATCGTCTCGGATCGATTCATATTACTTTGAGTTATGACAGGATTTGCAATGGTAGGAGGGGTATCAGCACCAATAGTTGCGGATCTCGTTTGAGGTAAACTGTTCGAATGTAACTGATTCATTTCGACCTCAGAATTATACTCTTCATGCCTATTATCGTCCTGGTAAACTTGATACTGGTGTCTGGAATTTGATTCCGGTGAACTGGATTCACCAGGAACCATTCTTGAGAATCCAACAGGCGGTCCGTTGGAATCCCTAGGGTTTAAGACGTTTGTAAGTGATGACGAACTCTCGGTTTGACCTAGGACCATCCTACTCAAGCCTGGAGGCGGTTCATCCGCCGGTGCGTTAAGATTAGAGTCGTTCGTTTCCATTTGGCCTAAGACCATGCGTCTTAAACCTGGAGGGGGTAACGTATCGTTATTTTCGACTTGTAATTGATTGGTGCTTTCATCTGATAATTGGCCTGTCTCCAAATATTGATTTCGTTCGTTTATAGGAGCAACTTCATTATTATCTGGGAGCTGTTGACTTGTAGAGATCTGTAATATGGGTAATTGAAGTATAATCGTCAATATTATTGGAACTAAAACATTCAATTAGATGTTAAAAGCGTTTGTAAAGATTACATAACCGCTGCTTCAAAGGTACAAAGGAAATCTTTTACTATTAATATTCTACATTCTTCGAAACTACTTTTTAGACAGTCATATATAAAATTATATTTTCTGTTTAATCTTAGCAACAACAATTTTTTGAGTTATTGATAATAGAAGTTTTTCATTTGCTGCCATATATTTGTTCTACGTAGTATGACATTCAATTCTAATTGTTTATGTTGACTAGATATAAGTCAGAATTTTAAGAAAAAATCAGTTGAAATGGGATAATTTTCCCAAAAACAAATTTAAATTTTTATTTTTTTATCTGGTTTAAAATTCTGAAATATACTTCCTTATATACTTAATTGTTTTTTAATTTACTTGTCTCGCGTGTTTTTATAGATCTTTTTAATTTATTGAAATAAATCATTTAGAATTTTTTTTTATAATCTTTACAAATCTATATTCAATAAATTCGATTGATACAATCTTTTTCAGTTTAATGTGTTTTTGATAAAAAATACTACGAGTGGCGGTCATTTTCGTTATATTTTCTTCAACTGTTTTCAGATTTAAACTCTTAGCTATTAGCTTATAGCTATAACAACAATATAATAGCTAATAAAAGCTGTATAATAGTGTATAATAGAAAGAAGTAATATAATAGAAATAACAATATAGCTTAGATATATTGTTATTTCTAAATACAAAAAATCGTCTAGCAAAATTCAAGTTCTAACTAACCTGAACCCCAACATTAATTGCAGCCGTACTACTTTGCTTCAAAACCTGATTCGTGCCCGGAATCTGTGGTAATAAGAAATCTGGATGTTCAGAATTATCTGGCAATGTTTCCAAATTCACAGACTGGTTAAATGGTTGAAGACCGGGAGGTGGCAGTCTATCGCCCATTCCAGTACTCAAAATCCTGCTTTTAGAAGCAGCCGCGTGAGACATTGCCGTATTCCTCTTGTAGGGATTCTTCAGATCATCCAAAGAGCCGTGAGAACTCATCAAGGGCGGAGTTTGGTTCTTCGTAGGTGGTGGTGGGGTGTGGGTCTTGTTAGCTCCTTGCGTTGGAGGCGGAGGAGTCAGGTTTTGTGTTGAAGGGGAAGGCGTATGGGATTTAAAGGATGTTGAAGTAGTGTTTTGTCCCATAGAAGATGTAAGTTCCTGTTTAATGCTTACGATTTCGACAGAGGATGTAGGTTCCTGTTTAATATTACTTAAGATTTCGACATTTTCATATTGTTGTGGTGGGGAATATGTTTTCTGCGCACTTTCTGATCCGACAGCCGATTTCTGCTTTACATCCTGCTGTATGTATTTAACATTTGGAACTTCCTGAACTGGCATTAGATTCTCTGAAATACCATCATGCCCTGAGATCGGTGACTGGCTAATTGTGGAACTTCTAGATAACATCTTATCACTTTCTGATGTCTGCAGAACATCATCGGAAGATTCCTGCGACATCTGTGATTCAGTCGACCATTGCGGGGTCAAATTTTCACTATTTCTGAGTTTTATTACTCCGGGAACTTTAGTTGGTGCCAAATTTTTATTAACTTGGGCTTCGTTATCTAAAACATTATTATGCTTAACTGCTAATTGTCCAATCTTTGGGAATAACCCATCAACTCCAGACTCTTGTTTGAAGCTATCAAGGGATGTCAACGAAGTTGTTGCATTCGAATGCTCAGGTTTGATGTAGTTTAATGTGGATGTACTCGAACTACTTTCATCAACCGACCAACTCCACGATTCCTCAGGATTAAACGAGTCCGCAACTGCATCGGCTTGTGCGGCGGCGGAATTAACATTTTGTGATGTTGCTTGGACGTTGGAATTATCTTCATCGCCCCATCCCCAGTTGGTCCAGGAATCTTGATCGGTAGTCGAGGTTTGCTGTTGAGATTGCTGAATTCCATATGGACTATTTTGGACTTCCATCTTTGTATTATAATTGTAATGCTGAACTTGTTGATCGTATTGATCATTTAATGTTTGTTGTGCTGCACCAGAATAGTAATTTTGCTGCGGATTATGCTGAGTGTATAACTGTTGCTGTTGATACTGATTTGGTTGATTTTGCGGGTAATTATTTGTAGCATATTGCTGTTGCCAATAGTTCGCTGGAGCTTGAGTGGTGTTATATTGATACGGTTGCTGTTTTGGTTGATTTTGGGCAGTTTGGTTGAACCAATTGTTCGAAGTGAGATCTTGTTGATGCCATTGATTACCCTGGTTTCCAAAAAAAAGATTAGGTTCACTTCATTTGTCTTTTTAAAAAGAAATGAGAAACAATCTTTAAGCCATTTTTAAAACACTTACATGTTTAATCATCTTTTAAATTAATTTTGATAGGTTATTTCAGTAATTTCAACTGCAATTTTTGTATATAAACTACAAATTGCCTTTCCGATATATCTAACCTTACACATCGGATAATAAAAATTAATTTATAACACTAGCTGACCTATAAACCTATACTTTCCCTGAATACTTTCACCACAAACAAAGATAATCTAGTTCCCATTATTAGAGATATCTAGACATAAAATTCTAATTCAATAAATACCTCTTGATTGGAATGTTGACTTCCGCTATACGTTTGTGTAGCTGAAATGTTCGAAGGGCTCGATGCATGCCCTCTTCGCTTTATCCAGGACATTGCTTACCTTGAATAAATTAGTAAAATACAGTAAAATCGTCCTAGCACTAGCAGACTTAAAATACAAACTATTAGCAACAATATGTTAGAATTTTGAAGTGAGGTAACCTCACTTTTAAATAGTTAATTACCTAAAAAAAGTTAATTAACGCCTTACGTTATCACTACATCAGTAATCTTTTAAGAACCTTATCGAAAAGATTAGGGAAAGTAATAAAGGACATGATTTTCAAACTACATATGTTTAAGAAGTGAGAATTAATTAGTATAAATGTCACGTCATTTTAAATAATCAGATATTAGCATGTATCCCTTTAGAATTTTAGAAATCCATCGATTTTTTTAGGTGTTAAGAGCAAAATTAGTTTGGTAACTTACCATTTATTTATATACTTATTCGACTTAAAATTTAGCTATCTATTAACACCGACTAACGTTGAAAATTGCATTGTATATCACCGTAATTTTCTTTTACAAAGCGCTGAAGAGATAACGAGCTTCTCGATTGGACGAAAAGAAGGAATTCTTGTAAGAAGGTGAGAGGAAAAACGGACGAAAACACAAATCAGTTAATGAGAAGAAAATAATTTAAAGATTAAAAATATATCGACATTAAAAAATACACGCACTGACACTTTACGTCGAGTATACTTGGTTGTTCTTTTTAGATTTCGCTTTCCGATTTGATTTAACATCCACGTTATTCGCTCATGCCATTGGCGAAAATGCATTTAACCTATCGTACGTGTAGAAACAATAAACGGTATGTAATTTCCCTAGATCGACGCTATCCTTGTTTGGCGCCGGAAATTTTTATAAATCTATCTTCGTCGCGTATAGCTTGACGTTGTTAGAGATACGTGGCAAAATCTGAACAGGGCAGTACTTAATTTGAAAAAATCGAACTGGTACGTATACATTGTTCTTTGAAGTTTTTCGTTTCAGAAACTATGCCTATGTTAGCCATGAGTAGATATGTGAAAGGAATTTCATTGATACTAGTAGGAGGTTGTACATTATATTGTTGATTTTATATTTACAGTAAAAAATAAAGCTTTAAAACAAGACATTATATTAGAATCCTATGAAAGCCCATTCATCAAATTATTATTTTTTAGTTAATAATAGTATTTATTGCAAAACTGGTACTCTAAAACTATAATTTTTTTTCTAAATTACTCGTATTAAAATGATAAACAACTCTGCTGTTTCTAATTTTATTATTGTTAAAAGAATTAAACAAAAATTGTGAAATTAAGGTTCAAGGTTCAAGGTTATTCGAGTATATTACGTTCCAGCGCATTGTTTTTTTTTTTTAACAATGAGATATTACTTATATAAAATGCATTGGGAGTATAACGATTATTGACTAAATGCAAATTTAAAAAGGTCAAAATATCAATCAAAACATTGAGAAAAAAATACAATTAAAGTATTTTCTCTGATATACCCATCTAAAATTAATTATCAATGAAAGACTCCATGTTTTCTTAATTATTAAATATTTTATTCTAAAAAATTCTGTACACTTTCCGTTTTTTATACTTAAATTAGAAGTTTGCCTATATATACGTAGGATGTTCTTTGGCAGTGTTCGTCGTTTATCTTTTTTTTTCGCTTAAAAATACAATACATATTTACACATTCTCTTTAATACTACAATTTTATAAATAAAATGGTGCTATAATAACGTGTATACAAAAAAAAATTCCCTAAAGGAAACAAAATGTTTGAACGTTAGTTTGGTCGCATATCCGTTAACATTAACCCATTGCCATAATCTTAATTCGTCAAACTATTGCCTGCTATTTAAAACAAACGGGACCTGCGTGAAAGCCAAAAGCTTGGTTAGGTCTACCGTAATCGATTGGATAAAAATCAACCAATGGTAATCTGTTTAGTCTTTTGGTGCGTATTTCGAAGACAGTTTCGCTTTTGACTTGCCTGCTTTTGCAGCCATCGTAGACAATTGATGGTTTAAGCCCTTGGTACGAGAATTCTTGATCGTTTTCGCCTAACAGTTTGATGGCAAGATCAAATTTGGCGGTTTTAGAATTGAACCAAGCCACGCTATTGATGCAGGTGTACGTGAAGTTTTGATAAACATCCTCAGATAGCAGTCTTAGGAATGTCATTTGTACTACGCCGATGGTATCGTAGGTTATCTGTGGTGTGCAAGATTATTTTGATTTATCAATTCTATATAGTAGATATTTTACCCTAAATCCACCTCTCAAGTTGGAATACCAATCATTTTTGTTGGTTTCTTTCCTCCACGGAATATTGGGCATTGTTGAACTGTGAATATCTGGATAAACGCAGGTTTCTCCTTTCGAGGACATGTTACAATAGACATAGACAGCATCATCAACCATACCCAAATTAGGATCTATCCAATACCATCCTTTAAAGAAGAAATACCAAAGATAAAAAGAAAAAACTTTCAACATCAAAACTTACCATCAGGAAATTGAGCATGTCCATAATATAAATCTTTGCATGTTCTAGCTGGATTATCTCTTGTACCAACAGGTTTTCTTACCATTTCCAAATCTTGCCTCATGGAATAAATATTACTATACATATCTAGGAATTTTAATTCTAATTCATCGTTTTCGCTGTTATCTCTACCGAATCCTTTCTGTTGATGTCTATTGATTGAAAATCCATCCTCAAATTCATTTCTATGCAACCAATATGTTATTCTCTATGGAGAAAATTTAAAAAGTTACTTACATTAGATCATCCAAATTTCTTTTATATCGCGATACATCTCTTTGGAACAAGATTTCCGGTGGCAATAAAGGCATATCAGCCGGAGGACCTGGTGGACCAGGTGGTCCAGGAGGACCCGGTTCTCCTTTCATGCCAGTAACACCTTCAGACCCTTTAGGACCTAATGCTCCTTCGTCACCGGGTGGTCCTGAAGGTCCATCGCTACCTTTCAGACCAGTAGGTCCCAAAGGACCCTGCAGTTGTAATAAAGTCGAAATTAAACATTTACTTTGAGTATATTACAACTTACAGTATCTCCTTTTTTTCCCTCCAGCCCTGGAGGTCCTCTAGGACCTCTCTCGCCTTTTTCACCCATCGCTCCCTTTAAACCAACATGACCTGATTCGCCTCTGTGACCTTTGGGACCTCTTCTACCTCTGTCGCCCTTAGGACCTCTAGGACCCGGTTCTCCGACTTTTCCTGCTAGACCTGGAATGCCAGGCTTTCCTGGTGGTCCATTTTCACCCTGCCAGTAATAAAGTAAATATTGTTCCTTACAAAGTAATAATACGTATTTACCGCAGCTCCTGGAGATCCTCTAAGACCGGGTGGTCCTTGAGCTCCAGGTGCTCCTTGCGGCCCTATAGCTCCTGCATTCCCAGGAGCTCCCGGTAAACCTTTGTCGCCTTTCTCACCCGGTAATCCGGTGGCTCCCTGCATTCCTGCTGGCCCCTCAGGTCCCTAGATGATTTAAACTCAAGCATTAAATAAAAAACGTTTAGACTTACTTCAATACCTGTTTTCCTGGTGGACCAATTGGTCCTAATTTTCCAGGAGCACCAATTTCTCCTGCTGGTCCAGGTTCGCCGGGTTTCCCATCTTCCCCATTTTTACCACGATCACCTTTTGCGCCCACAAGTCCTGGTTCACCCGGAGGACCTGGAAAACCTTGCTGTCCTTCTGAACCTTTAGGACCTTCTGGACCTGGAGATCCTCTTGGTCCTATTGGTCCTGGTACTCCCGACTTCCCTTCCTCGCCCTTTGGACCAGCCGGACCTCTTTCGCCCTATTTTTTTATGTATTAAAGATAGTAACATTTTATAGGATAAACCTACAGGTTTTCCTTCGGGGCCGGGACCTCCTGGTGGACCAGTTGCACCTTCTTCGCCTTTAGCGCCCTGCTGACCTTCTGGACCAGGAGGACCTAAGAGACCTTCAACTCCTTTCGGTCCTCTAGTTCCTGGTTCGCCTGGTGCACCAGCTGCTCCATCGGGGCCCTTCTGTCCAACGTCACCTATTTCGCCTTTAATTCCAGGTGGGCCGGGAAGACCTTGCAAACCTGCTGGTCCTGGTGAACCGGGAATTCCAGGGGGACCGTCTTCTCCCTTCTGACCTTGTCTTCCAATTTCACCTGGTGGACCTTTTTCTCCTGCAGGACCTGCTGGTCCGGGTTCCCCACGCGGCCCTTGTGGTCCCCCACTGCCCACAGGACCCTGCGATGAAAGTTACTGAATGTATGTACAGTTTGTTTAGAACTAAACGTCTTACAGGCTCTCCTTTGCCTCCTTTGAAACCTTTTTCTCCCGGTGGGCCAATATCACCTTTATCACCATCTTCTCCAGGTGAACCGACAGGACCAGGCGGTCCTGGAAGTCCTCTAGCACCTGGTAATCCATCTCTACCCATCTGACCTACTAAACCTTGATCACCACGTTCTCCTTTTGCACCTGGAGGTCCTGGTGGACCCGGAGGACCTTTACGGCCATCCGGCCCAGGTGCGCCGTCTTTTCCAGGTTCTCCTTGTTGTCCTTTATCTCCGGCGGGACCAGGAAGTCCTACAGGGCCAGTATCGCCCTTCAGACCGGGCATACCCTACAAAAACTTAACATTAGAGACAGAAATTGTAACTTTGAAAGAAGACTTACTGGTAATCCTGATATACCTCTTTCTCCAGGAAATCCTGGTAATCCACTGGGACCTACTGGTCCAGATTTTCCAGGAGGGCCTGGTAGACCTGGCGCGCCCTCTTTACCGGCGTCTCCTGGAATTCCTGGTTCGCCTGGTAATCCTGGCGCACCAGGCGTACCAGGAACACCAATTGGACCTGGTTCTCCTATAGGTCCTTGTGGACCAATTACACCTGGTGCACCTGGCGGACCAGGTGGCCCCGTTTCACCCTATTGAAAATACTTTGCTATGATATATGTATTTAATTTTAGTTAATTAGAAAATATCTACCGAGGATCCTCTTTCTCCAGGTGGTCCTGGAATGCCATCTTTTCCGTTAGCGCCCACTGGCCCAGGAGGTCCTATATATCCCCTAGGACCGTCGGCACCTTGCGGACCTATTTCTCCTTGTGGTCCGGGTGGCCCTGGTTGGCCTGTATCTCCTTTAGGACCCGGTTGCCCTTCTGAACCTCGTCTTCCCCTCATGCCTCTGAAACCTCTTGGACCAGTTTCACCTCTTTCTCCTGCTATTCCAGTATGACCCTATTTTAATAATTTATGTTAATAAAAATATAAATGTAAGGAATACAAAATAACATACCCTATCACCCTTTTCTCCTGGGGCTCCAAATTTTCCGGTAGCGCCCTTGTCTCCTTTCTCGCCTGGCAAACCAGGATACCCAGCGAAACCTTGCATTCCCATTTTCCCTTTTTCACCAATAAGTCCTAGAGGGCCAACTTCACCTCGTGGTCCATCATGACCCTAGAAAACAGTCAATTAATCGAGGTAATTGTTTCAATGAGTGAGAGGATACCTTAGGACCTTCTGGTCCTTCTAAACCTGGTGCGCCAATTGCTCCGGGTGATCCGGTGTTTCCTTTCATACCTATTTCACCTTTCTCCCCTTCTACGCCTCTATCTCCTCTGTCTCCTTTATCTCCTTGTGGACCTCGCTTGCCTTCATCACCTTTAGGACCTCTCGCTCCCGGAAAACCAACTGGACCAGGATGACCCGGTGGGCCCTGTTCTCCTTTAATTCCGGGTATACCTGGGTTACCTGGATGGCCTGGTAAACCATCTGAACCTGGTAAGCCGGGCAGACCTGGTTTACCTTGGGGTCCCTTAAACGTTCAAAAGATATTAAACACTATTTAAAATATTGAAAACCTACCATGACTCCTGGTGGACCTAGTTGCCCTTGAGGACCTGGTGGACCAACAGCTCCAGGCGGTCCTGGTTGTCCTGGCGCGCCTGGTTGACCAACAGGTCCGGGATTGCCTTTAGACCCTATCGGACCTTCGCTCCCTGGTATTCCTGGATTGCCCGGAAGACCTAGCAGTCCTCTGGGGCCGATAAATCCTCTTGGTCCCTTGAATTAGGTTAGTTATTATTCAAAGTCGATTCAAAACTTTTAAAACGTGTTTACCATTTCCCCAGGTAATCCTGGTAATCCGGGTGGACCTTCTTCGCCTTGCATACCATCATGACCTGGTAAACCTTGGTCACCTGGTGTACCAGGCAAACCTCGTTCGCCTTTATCTCCGGGTAATCCAGGTAAACCAATTAATCCTTGTTCTCCTTTAGCACCTGGTGGTCCTGTAGGTCCACGTTCACCGTCTCTACCGGGTCTACCTCTACGTCCTTCGCGTCCAGGGCTTCCCGTTGGTCCTCTTATACCCCGCGGACCCTTAAATTTGTAGTAAAAATCATATTCTTGGGGTATATTGTTCATACTTACTGGTTCACCTATTTCCCCGGGTTCACCTTTGATGCCTTCAGGGCCTGTTGGTCCTTCCGGCCCAGGAATTCCAGTTAATCCCATCGGCCCTTCTATACCTCTCATCGCCATCTTTAACAGCGATACAATATACTTTTTACGTGAGGTGTTGAATAGCAACGCCAAGTGGGAATTTTGTCATACATACCATGTGTTGCGCCAATGCTTGTCTAAAAGCATCCGCCTGCGCGTCAGGACCTTTTTCATTACCTTGTACGCTAGCCTGGAAGAATTTACAATGGAAAGTATTAGTGATTTATTTTCAAATTGAAGAAGCTAACCGGAATCATGAAAATATGTCCTGGCGGCCCAGGAGCTCCAGGCATTCCTCCTATTCCATCACGACCGCTATCACCTTTTGGTCCCGGCGGTCCTGGGACTCCTGGGGGTCCTGGATATCCTCGAGGTCCGGGAGGACCTCTGTTGGGGAAATGGGGGTAACCAGGACCGTAGGGGTAAGTAGGATATTCGGGGGCGCTATCATAGTCTGGAATCTGTGGTGTTTCTGGTATCTGAGAAAAGAAATTGCAGTAGGAAGGAAGAGTACTTATTATCTTTTACATATATTAATGCTTACTGTTTCTGTAGGTGGTGTGTCTGTATCAGTAGTTGTTTCTGTACTTTCTTCTGTTGTGGTTAAACCGCTAAAATCGGGCAACACTAAGGGATTGGCAGTATTTGCAAAACCGGAGGAGTTACCAGGATAACTAGGTCCTTTTAAAAGCATGGCTACCTTAGAAATGTGTAAATTTGTAAAACTCTTAACTTACCAAAAGATGCATTTCTTGAATCAGCATTCAAACTGAAATTAAAAGGGTTTTCAGTTACTGGACGGCCATCCACATAAACTTGTCCAACGCCAGAAGATGCTGCACCACTTCCTACTATCCCAAATTGCTCCCCATTAGTTTGTACATCAATATTAGTCCCGTTTTCAGTTATACTTCCTTCATATCCAAATTTTTCTTTCGATTAATCATATTTTAACGAAGAACTAACTTACCTCCACCGGTTGACGTATATACAGACGTAGAACTATCGTTAAAACTACTGCTTCCGGCGAGATCAATCCCTATAAGGCCAATAGGATAAGGCGGTACGAGAGACCCGGTAATACCAGCTCCACCTCCACCAGTAATTGTAGTTTCGCCGAAACTCGAGCCGCCGCTTGAACTTGAACTGGTACTGCTGGATGTGACAACATAATGCGAAGATCCCGATCCGCTACTACTACTAGAACTACTACTGCTGGTGAATTGGTAAGAGCTACTGCTACTGGAGAAATCGCCTGTGGTCTTGATCAGGCAATCTGGTGCGTGGTAAGTACAGAGTTCGTACGCTTCGTCTGGAGTTGGTGCAATTTTGAGTACGTGGATATCTCCCTATTTGAACAAGAAAACATGATTTTTTCTTTATTTGGATTTTAAGAAGTAACACACTTTTAAATTGCCTTACTTTAGAATCCTAAAGAAGGGTTAATAAGAAATTTTTATTGAATATTTGTGTGATTGCAAATTATAATTAAGATGCAAATTATTATTGTTACACGTTCCTTTGGGTTATCCGACGAAGTTATAGACATTTTGCGCGTGTTAGGTACAACCTGGTAATTTGAAGAAACACACGCAAAAATAGATAAGCTGCTTATTTCGATGATGAATATTTTTCAGCGGATATGCGGCTGAAATTTATATGTAGAAATGGATTAGCACATTTGCGGCGATATCACCCTCTCTCCCTAACTATCTGGAAGATGGTGCACATAATCGTAATATTATGAAAGTTCAAGGATATTATTTCAAAGCTAGAGCGCTACTATATTCCATACGCTAAGCAGTCTTTATGGGAAAGATGCTCCAAGTAGACAACAGGTCAATAACCGGCTTATTTCTTAGATCTACGTAAAATCCTTTTCCAAGGGAATCGGTAAGGATAATACCTGTTTGTGCTTGTTCTATGTAATGCTAATGATGTTATTTGCATTTTGTAGGATAAACGTGTAACAGATAACACATAAAGTAAAACAATTACTAAGCAGGGCAATGTTTCGACGGATCTAAATTTGTTTGGTAAAATTTTTGCGTATTTGGCAGAATATTGTAAGAACCTAATCTCGTAAAAAAGATTCAGATTATATGCAGTGTTGAAAAATGTCTGATGACTGGAGAGGTCAAAGGTGGATTTTTGGGGAGACTAGACAGACTCGTGTCTTATCGACTTTCGGGAAAACCAGTAGGCAACACGAATCCATTCTCATGAGTCATGAGGCGAATAGACACGAGCCTATCTACTCGCTGCAAAAAACGAATAATTCCACCTGCCTTTGTTATCTTTACTGATGACATTAATGTTGGTTACTCACATTATAGAATCGTTCTTCAATAAGTTCATATCCGATGGTGATAATTCCAGCATTACTTATGGTAGAGGTGGCATCTCTGGCTAATCTTCTCGTAACTGAATCATGGCAATCTTTGAGCAACGTCACTGAATCTCCTTTAACACTAAACGCCATTCGATGCCATCTGTTTTCGAAAAAAAAATATCAAAAGTATTAAAACCTTGTCCATTACAGTTATATATATACATATATTTTTAATTCATATAAAATTAATTTCCCAACGATAACCGTTGATATTTACACTCACTCTCCAACACCCACGCTCGTGTCAAAAGAAATATCATTGTCCTCTTCAGGAAGGCCATCCGTGTCTTCGTAATACATTGAAATTTCATTGCCAACCGTTATAGCTAGTTGTTCGTCACCTTCTTCGCTGTAAATTGTGAATAAAGGAGCACTTCCACCTAGAAAAAGTACGTTATAACATCTAAAAAAAAAATTAGGAATACGCTATAGCGAAGCTACCTAAATATCTAGAAACGATTAACACAGAAAAATCTTTCGGAAATCCTTTTGGGAACAGTTTTCCCGTACTGAGAGATGTTTCGGCTTTTTCTGTTAATCGATAGGCCCAATCGCTTTTTTGATAATCCAGCTGTTCGTCTGTTTTATTCGGGCATCTTCCGATTATCCTAGTAACACCGTAGGGTTCACTCCAAAGATCTGAAGCTTGCAGCAAATCGACAATATCTGAAATTAAATCGAAAAGAATTTCATTTTTTTCTACGAGTTTATCAATATTTATATTTACCTCGTTGCGCCGCTACTGGTGTAATCTCGCCTAATCCGTAGAAGAGAAATACGAACAATATGATCTTGAAGATGTACCTTTTCTTGAGTCTGTGTCGAAGATAGGACATGGCTCGTCCAGTCCCCATATGTTATGCTTCTGTTTTTTATGCTGTTGTATAGAAGTAACAAAACAACAATACGATATTATTTTACCATTCTGTTTTTAGCAAGATTTAGATGTTTTGTAAACTTAATCGCTTCTGTTATCAAAAATATTGCCACAATATATTGAAAACAAGTAATGTAGGGCAACATTCTAAAATATAAACCCAAAACGTCGCCGAAGTAATCCTTATTCAACTTTATTCACATACATGAATGTGAATAAAGTACCCTCAATATATTTAGTTCCAAATGACGATTTTTCAAACATAAATTATCCTTATTTACCAAAGATAATACCCTGAAAATGAAGCTAACAGCGCAGAATGTAACTAAAGCGCAATAACGTCAAATTAGAAATAATGTCAAAAGATTTTTTCCAGATTTAACATTGTATGTATATATATATATATATTTCCAGCTTGCTCATTACTAGCACAAGTTGCTTATTAGCCAGAAGCAAGACGTCGTTAGTCATCTTTACCAGGGAATTAGATTATAAAAAAAATCAGCTAAAAGAATTCAGCTGTTTTTAAATTCGAGGTGATTTGTGTTTATTTGACGTTAAAATTTAATTTTGTCATTTCATCTTCCACTTCTTCGAATATCTCAAGACGACGTTAGAAAGGAGTTAACTTAGCTGCCTGAGATAAATGCGAAAATCTAAGTAAAATTAAGTAATTGCATGACAAGATACCGATCGCCACGCACATACATGTAATTTAATCTATTACACTTTGCGGTCCATAGAGGACTTGAATTCGCTGATTGCATCCAGAATGTCTTTTGACAGCGTTGACCGACCAATTACTGCCACCGCACAAGATGGTAACACTTAAATTGAGTTAGCAACATGTTTAAGAGCATTAAAATCTGATTAAAGGACTATATTGATGTCTTGTACGTTCTTGTATTACAAAAAGCAGTCAGAGAACATGTAAGAAAAAGATATTTTGTGCAGATTAAACACTTTACGAGCGGCGAAATTTGATGGCGATCGGTTCTATACGATCATTTCAATTTTGGAAAGGAAACTGAATAATGGTCATAGTTTTGATCGCTAGCTGTAGAAACTATGTTAGATACTTAAAGACGTGAATTTAAAAATATGATCCATTGTTTCGCAAAGTAAATAATTGGTTGCAGGATTAAGTCTTGCCAAAATGTCGAAACATTTAGTACCAAAGAAGATAAATGAAAGTTTGTGACAAACGTATTGTGCTCTCCTGCATCGTTAGAAAAGATCGATATTAAAGGATTAAATAGGAAGTTCTAAAGGAAACAACATTTTTAGCAAATACTCTTTTTTAATGATTTTAAAATAAGCTGCGTTGGTATCTTTTAAATGTGAAGATGATCATGAATTTTTTGAGATAAACTAGAATAAAGACATTTCTTTTTAATACTGAATAAAAGAAAATGCTTAAAAATTCTATACAACGATAGCATTTATTTAAGAAATATTCTAAATTTAAATACTTCAACAAATGTAACAATCGCAGAGAACGTAAATGTCTTCATATGTACATATTTTAATTTAGAACAAGCGATTTAGGTCAGCAAACAATTAACACAAATAGATCTTTACAGTAGGATCGCAGAACAACACATATTAAGCATTGCTATTTAGATTAAAATAAGCAAACGAAATGAGACGATATAATTTATTGCATTTAAATGATGCGGAATGTTTGCGTATTTGAAGAAGGACGCGAAAAATTTTATTGGGGGAATGCTAGATTAAACGTTCCAAAAACTTTGACACGTATAAAATTATTTAAGAGATTAAGTATACTACCTGTCACTTCACGCACATATTCAAATCAGCACCTCGTCAGCACTCTCAAACGCGATCGGAAACATTGAAACGTTGCGGAAAAGCTTGCGAATGTTCACAGATACCGTGATGAAACGTAATGGGTTGACGTCCCAGATGCTACTGAATGGTGGAATCCTTCTTTTCTGGTGTATTATGTTTTAGTCGGAACAAATCACTCAGCACTCCGCTGAAAGATATAGACACGAGTCACAAGCCGTTCGGAATTGCTGTGCCATATGTCCGCGATGGATCGCTCTGATTACGATAACATACGCTCTTCCATATGTAAAACAGTTCTGTTTTGCCTGCTTAGTGTACTTAGAGATGTTAGCATTTATTACTTAGGAAGTGGATACAATGGAATTCCACGATTTTTTAACGCCTGTAGTTATATTTCGAAATACTAATGATTTCTTACGCGATTTATTGAATTCATTCAAAGAAGCGATTATATCTATAGCTTGTTACTTCTTTAGTTGCGTTCTTTAGACTTAACTAAAACATTTAGTTAACTGACTATTACAAACAATATTTCTAATAACTGATTCTGTAAGAAATTTGCACGAATCCAAATTTCAGCGAATAATTTAAAAAAATTGCTCCTGGAGTTCAAAGAAGACAATATGGTAATAGATCCGGTGGATGCCATGCTGAAAGAAATGGATTTTTACAAAGGATAAAATGCAAAGAAAATAGAAATTATCCGTTTAAAACCAAATTTAATCAAGATAGCGTTTAGATTAAAATTAAGTTTGTGATTTATTGAGAAAGGCTGTTCGATAGACGATATCAACATAACTAGGCTTTTATTACGCAGCAGCTTTTTAAAAATATAAAAATTGCCAGTTTACCTTTTGGAATTGAATATCATCTGTTTCAGGTCGCGGAAGAAATTCAAAGACTTACATGGCAATCCCAAAGGTAAGCTAAACATGAAGGAAAGACTGGAAATTTATAAAGTTGCATATAGCGACTGTGATGAAGTCTATATTAGCCAAACAAAAAGAACGATGCAGCACTAGATTCAACGAGCATATTAGTTAATACAGATGCGGCAGGATAGAATCAATCGTTGAGTGTAGCACAACATGCAAACGAAACCGCGCATAATATTAAATTAGAAAACTGGTCGTTGATTGAGAACGTAACTTCGCCACGGGAATTAGACCATTTACATTAAATGGAACACAAATTTGGTGAATGGAGAGAAGGGATAGCTGTTCTACTGAAGTCTTTTTATAAAGTTATTAGAGTAAGCATGTTCTATGTTTTGTGCTATAATTACATATTTTTCATATTTTTGGCATGTCCTTAGTTTTACCTACACTCGCTGCCTGTACATCCTACAGATGGCAAAAGTATATTCTCGTAAATATTTTCTTTTTCAAAAATACGGATAGAATTACCAGACTCTTTTTTATCACATCATTCGGTTGATAACGGTGATCCACGTATTCCCGAAACATCTATTGCCGGATTGATTCATACAACTTATGTGGTACGGACTGTGCTAATACTTTAATATTGTTTGCCATACTACCACATAATCCTTGCTCAAGGATCAAAAGTTAGTTATAACATCTACTAATAGATTTGCGATTAAATCTTCAATATAATTTAAAACTTTGTTACTTCAATAGTGATACAATTCTTTCAAATTTATCAGCCAATTAATATCAAACAACGTTTTTGGTTTTTACTTTTGAACGGCACTGTAACACGTCAAAAAATCATCTTTAGCGATAAATCTAGAAACTACTCATCGTCTTTAAGCGCCTATAAAAGAAAAGAGAGCAATGCTTGATTTACGAGAAAGGATAGCCACTCATTTCTTACGTAATCGTTCTACTATGTTATTCTTTTTGATGAAACAGTTTGTTGACATCTATCTATATCACTTAACACCGAATAAAATTAGCCCCTTTCTTTACTCGCGCATAACAACTTGGCTCTCTGTAAGCTGTTGTACTCTATAATGAATGGCACGTAAATAAAACAAGTTATTCGATGGCCCAGAAAGAAGTTTCTTCTCAATTCGGATATATTAGATTAATTTTTTTTATTAGAAAGATGCGGAAGATATTTCTTATAACCGCCATCGGCCATTTTTCCAATAACATTTACCATAATTTTTAACTGAGAACAAGTATTAAAACATTATATCAAACGTATAATTTTTAATATACGGGGTTAGTTACTACCGTCATAGTTGAGAATTCAATTTACATTTACTTGCATCCTTTGTTAACCCTAAAATTTTAAACACCACGTTTAAATGTAACGTTATTTTAGTTAATTAAAAAGGAGACTGTTTTATTCTGAAGTATAATAATGTTTGGATTAAATTGCTTTTAATTATCAAATAAACATTCGCAATTCATGCGATTATACAGGGCTGGAAAACTAATGGCAGATATTCTGCCATCTTTATTAATGCAAAAACGTAAAAGAACTTCCCGTACAATCTTAGACATGCGTTGGCGCCATAATCTAATATATGTATACAGACTGAACCCGAAAAGATAGTTACGATTTACTTTTTAAATAACATTTTATGTATCTTAGTACAGATTTAGGAAATTTAGGATTACTTCTGCATAGAAAAGCCCATACCTAAACGTTTTGGATACTACAGATCGCTAGATAACAAATTTCAACAAAAGCTTTGTTAATGGCAGTAAAAATGCGATAGCAACGTAAAACAATGTTCACAATTAACTTTTCGTCTCGGTAATTTAAAAATCCCACCAGTATAAAAGAAAACAACAAGCCAATATAGAACCAACCATAAACCAACGAATTGAAGTCGTAAACACTTAGAAAGAAGCGTAAAAGATTTATTAGAGAATATTAATTATACACGGGGTGCCTTTAAGAGTTCTTGAGACGCTAATGGCCCTTTAAAAAATTTCACGCGGTGTTATTTATTGTACATCCATTACATGGTCCGCACCCCTATGTGATACGTAGGTGTTGCGTTCTGATCAACGCTTTTGACTGGTTAAACACGATACGTCAATTATATTAATTGCACAAATAAGCTGTAAACAAATGCGATTCGTATTAATCCATACGAATGGTTGTGAAGTATAGAATGTTTTTTAACGAGATTCAATAAAAGATTAAATTAGCCCCGATTTATGGAAATATTTAAGGGATTTTGAGAACAATACAAACAACAGCCGTGGTAATTGCCTGTTAATAAATGGAAAGGAAATTTGTATAAGTTTGGGCTTTCTACAACTGTTAAGGTGTAAGGTATAATTTTGAAGAGTCACGATGGAGTTTTTGATGTTAACAGTGCTCTTTACGATGGTAAAAGTGCCATAGAGGTATTTACCGTGCAATTTAAGGAACTCGGATTTTTCTTCGTCTCAAATTATTTCCTAAGTTATTTAAGAGAAATTAGTTTATAACAGATGACAGGCCCATGGTTATGCAGTACGTCCACTTTGAAATGTTTTCATTGATAATGGTTCTGGTGTAAACCTATCCAAAACTACGGAACTATAAGTTTGGCACTTCTTTCCTCGATGACACTATAGTTTCTACATGGTAAGTTAATTTACAGTTATTCGTTAAAACGTGTTTTTCATATTATTTTTTTTGGTATTTTCCATGCCTTGGATTAAAAACATCTACACCGTTAACGTTTATAATACCGAAATTACATATATTCTTATCTAAAATGCAATTTAATCTAGAATACTAATAATAGCTCTCCTTCAACAAAAACCCAATTCACTGTTTAATGTATTTGTTTACATTTTAAGATAAAAAGACCTCCTACGAACGTTATTTAAGCACGAACTGCACAATGGAATCGGATATTTTAATAATGTAATTAAATTTCTTGGCTGTTTTTTTTTTATATGGCACTAAATAAATGTTCCTTTAATGTTAAAGAAAGACCGGATAATGGAGATAATTTCGTTAGAGGATAATTAATGACATTTTTTTCGGTTTCGGAAAGAACGCAGGATGTTTTCTTACATGAACATTTCTTTTCCCAAATATTGGATTTCATGATATTTTCTCTCAACTGAAACCAAGCGTTCTCACATTTTCTTGCAATTTGCTCTATGCTATTTTTAGTGAGACGTAGGAAAGTTTTTCCTTAGATTTTAAGCAATTTTTTTTTTTTTATTATTAGTAAAGAGGACATATTCGAAGTGAAAACTCAGGCGTGACTTACGAATGGGCTCCAGCAGGCGAAACATTATTAATATCTACACACACATATACTATCGAGAACGGCGCTGTTATTATGTTAGATACAAAAAAAATATGACGGTTTTTGTAGATTACAAAACGTCCTCTTTGATACGTATAAAAAATCAAAAGTAGAGTGTACGTAATTAGATGATTATAAAAGAACTAACCGTCTTAAGCGTTTTCCGTGATTAAAAGATCGCTCTACATCTAGCGAACTGATATTTAATATCTTAGCATACTTAAAATAATCTTTGAAACCACTTAATGTGTCTGTAGGTGTACCTTCACAAATTTGTCTAACTGTGGCAAAGTCTGATATGCTACAGGATGTAGGGCATGGTTGCGGCACCATCTGTCGCAATCATTAAGATTTGATCTCTGGAAATTTCAAACTTTTCCAATGTACTTAACACCACTTTTGAAATTACCTGCGCAATAGATTCTTCTATTTGTCTGGTAGCTAATAAAGATGGCGATCGATTTGATTCCATTTTACACACTATAACATTAAGTACAGTTTGTTTTTGCTCTCAGTTGTTTCGTCCACACACAAGCACCCTTACATGAACAAATTATAAATAATTTCGTAAGTGGGTGCAGCTCGGTAATTTTACATTGTCGGATTTAAAAAAAATGAAATATACGAATCCTTGCGTAACAAAGTAAACGGCATCATTATACCCAAATTAAATAAGAAACAGTAGTTTCTCATTATTTATGTCTTGCGCTATGCACGTGGCGTCGCAAATTTGATTGTGTCGAATGGTTTATAAAAATATAGCACACTAAACATTTTACATTCACAGCGTTGTAAGATAAACTGTAATAATTCTCAATAAACCTAATTGCTAATTTTGATGATAGCGGTTTTTTTACTGTACGCCCCTTCAACATTATTAAATACACAGAATACATTATCCTGTTGCTATTATACGTGCATACGCGGTGGTCGTGAACAACATACTGAATATCCTTTCGTATGTAGGATGCGGTGTGCGGAAGCTCAATCATTGGTCACGCCTATGGTTTCATTCTGAATGTGTCCTCTTTATTTATAGCCGATAAAAGACGCAGTTAAAGCAAAGTTTTCCAAATGGCTTGCTTAGAGAAAATTAAATAAATAGGTACTTTAAATATCTTCTTTAATTAAAAAGAAAGCTGCCCAACCCCCACTTTCAGAATTTAATTGAACTTGTATGATTTGTAAACCCTAATCGACTATGTAAAATAGTGTTTCGTGTGACACGATTTTGAAAGGCGAAATCGTTGTTCGAAAATTCTGGGAGTTGTGCATTTTTCGTTTCTTATTTCTTACTTCTTATTAGATGTTTATATATAAATTATCGATACAGATAGATGTTTAGCGTCTACAAATAGTTATTTAAATATACTAAATTTGATCCAATAAAGATTTAATAGGCATGACCTCCGGCCTAATGCCCAAAAGGGAATGTATCTGTTTTATTATTTTCGATAGCTGATTCTTCCCTTTAAAATCGTTTTCCAGCAGAAAGAGTAATCGGTACTTTACATAGTTCCAAGAAGGTCTACAAACTCCCCAAGTTTCATTGTAAGGATTCCTTGTTAGTCAATATCGAACAAAGCATTTTTTTATTCAATTAAAGCCTTATTGACTTGAAAAAAATAAGTCAATATTCAAAGAAACAGAAACATACGATACTTACTCCTTGACCATAATGGATATTCTTTTAGTAGTAGCGTATGTCTTCCCACTTTATCCTTTTATTAAATAGAATAAAATAGATCATGTGAAAAACCCGCAAGGTTTTATAAACTAAATGAAAATCTGTTGCTTTTTATGACACAGTTAATTTTTTTATATCTTCTGACCTACATATAGCAGGTATATATAAAGGGAATGAAAAAAAGATAAAATATAAAAACGGATTTTGATGTACATTACACCCAACGGTTACATATTCCCTGAAACATTTTTAAAAGAAAAAGTAGGATGTAAATACGTCACTGTTGCTAATTCCAGACTGAATTTTTCTGTAATTTGAGTAAATAAATATTAACGTATTAGTCTATTAGAGTAGTGTAAATATTCTCCAAATGCTCCTCACGACCATATGTCGCTAGAAAATTAATTGCTAAATGGTTGAGGGGAAATTACAGATGTACACTATATACCGTGCGGAAAGGAGAGCATTGCAAATCGTTTTAAACAATTATATACCAAAACTTTTAATTAGTATAACTTCGTTGTTTCCATCCAATCATCAATTGGCTTAGAAAAATATAGAAGACGATTCGAATTAATTCATTAAATTGGTATTATTGCTGCCGATTAATGTGTAGCAGAAAAACAATTGAATACTGCATTTTTATAAAAAATCAACATTTATTATTTTTAAAAATAAATGAACAAGTATATTTATCAATAAACTGTATACATTATTGTCCTTAATAAATAATACCAATGTGGTTTCTGTTGTGTGATGATCCATTATATCCAGTTTAAAGAAAGAATCGTTCATACCTTGAAAGCTATCATAAATAGATATCTCAAATAGTATTTCATAAACAGAATGTTAGAGAAAATAATCAAGTGTACACAACGCTCAGCTAATAATTAAATCACTGTTGAATAAGAAATAAATACAAAGTGATTGAAGTACAAAGCAGCGAATAGAAAGCTACAAAGTTCTAATAATTTGAATATTCTTGTACTGAATATGTTTCTATATCGCAAAGATGCTTTATTAATTGCTTCTCAATTAAACCAATAGTTGTTATTATGTTTATACAGCGAGAAGAAAATCATACCATGAATGAGTAGGAATATGAATCGATGCGGAATATCCTTTCCAATCCAATAGCGTAGCTGGTCAATTCGATAGAAAGGAGTTTTTTAGCTTAAAAATATCTATCGTCGGATGCTGTTTATTAACATCCTGTATAAAAATTACGACAAGATGTCGTCCTTGTAATCCTTCATTTCGTTCAGCAAATCTTCATCTTCGTTAAATTCTTGGATATTGAATTTCAACAAGAGGTAAATTAATCTGATGAAAAGAATATCGTTGTATTTAAAACAAACCTGGTAACCACTTCTGGTGTATTCCGGTATATTTAAGAATTAAAAGTATATGAAATTTTTACAGTATACTTGTTTGATATAGAATTACAACGCCCTGCTGTGAATATTGTATATTAAAAAAGTATACCTTTACCATTTTTGTTAGACCATTTTTGAGCAATGGTCAAACGCACTTCTATATCAGACATTGAAGTATCTTTCCAAGTTTAATAAAAAAATTATATGTTTTGATTTTTCTTTTATAAAAATCCATTTACGGGAGGAGTTCGATTAATGGTTAAGCTTGGCAAGAAAAAAAACGGTCTTCTATCTTTTGCATCTAAAAAATATGATTCCTACAACCCTGGAAAATAGACGTTTGTTTCCCCAATTTTCTTCCTTCGAACTATTATTCATATTCAGGAACAGAAAATAATCGGTGGGCAAATGTAGTGAATACGGAATATGCTAACTCATGGAATTTTTCACAATACAAATGTGTACGCGTGCATTGTTCGATCCAATAAGTTGGCATCGTTTTGCCATTTTCAAGGTAATCAATGTGGATCATGCCGCGCACATTCCAAAATATTGTTGCCGAGGTCTTCTTGGCCGATAAGGTGGTTTTAGCCTACTTGAAAGCCGGTTGACCAGGAAAAATCCACTGTTTCTTTGGTCGCAGATATGCTGTATTGAATCAATGTTTCATGATCGGTAGTTATAAATGAATGAAAGGTCATTGCGTTTTAACATTGCCAAACACTCTTTTATTTGTATTTATTGTCAATTGTGAGCATTCACGGAAAAGTTCCTTACATTCAAATGCTATGCATCCGATCAATTGGAGTCCTCACAGCTTCACAAATTCTACGCACTTTCAATCTCCGATCATTCATGCATTTCTTCGATCATCTCTGATATGGTGACCTCACTTCGGCCACCCCGACGCCCTTCATCAAAAATTCCCGTACGTTCACATTTAAATTCAGCTGTCTAATATCTTGGAGTAGATAACAAAGGCTCAAAATCCCCATAAATTCGTCATAAAAAGTCCTACTTTTAGCTTAACATTCGGTTTTTTCTCAAAAACAAGTATATTCGATTCTTTCCATTCTTGTTAAATCGTAAAAGTTATTAACTTTAAATGGCTGTCATTCACAAACTAGTTGACGCATCTGTTTGAAAACTTTTGAAAAGGACTTTTATCAAAGATAACTTTTACGAAAAATAGTTATTATATAGAGACTAGGTAAGTATCGAACTGCCTTCATATTCTAACCGCAACAGCTAAAAGGTTCGTTAATTTGAATCAGCCTATCACTTTATAATAAGTATTGCAATTTTCAGTTTTCGCGCACGGTATCTGTGTAAGAGAGTAAACATCCGCTACCGTATATAATCTGGATATGTATATCTTTGTTGAGATTATAGTAAAATAAATTAGCATGGGTTAACTGATCGTATGTTTGCAAGGATTTATTAGTTTGGAAGTGGGGAGACGCTATTGGAGGGAGCCTAATTGCACAGATAACCATGTAATAAGTATTCTACATTTCCGGAAAGCTGATATGCACTTATTAGCTATTTCAAGAAGATATTTGGTGGCTGTTAATCTCATGATGTAATCTAATTTGTCTAGAGACTGCGATTTTTGGCTAATGATAAAACGT
Organism: Oryctes rhinoceros; assembly: GCA_020654165.1. Classification (NCBI taxonomy): domain Eukaryota; kingdom Metazoa; phylum Arthropoda; class Insecta; order Coleoptera; family Scarabaeidae; genus Oryctes; species Oryctes rhinoceros. Next base: position 7,543,670 of record JAIOKQ010000053.1, read on the forward strand.
CATCAATTATGATTTTTGATTGACAAAGGTAGGTGGAATTATTCCCTTTTTGTAGCGACTAGACAGACTCGTGTCTATTCGTCTCATAAGAAAGGGTGCGTGTTGCCTATTGATTTCCCCGAGAATCGACAAAACATATGATTTCACTCGATTTTGTCCTCTCTAATGATAAGCGTATACTGTGGTTGATCTATCTTCACCAAATCAAAAATCTTTTTTTTTTGTTCTTGGAAATTATACAGATAATTGTTTAATTTGGGATTAAAGTTAAACGTATATGACCATTGTAAGAACATCTTAATAATCATGGCAAATTGTACAAAGCAACAGTTTTTGGAAGACCCTTCTATTAGATCAAACAATTTCAATCCCAAACAAAATTCATTCTAAATACCAATATTTTTCAGAAGGTAGCTACAGCAAATCTAACAGTTTACTAAAGAACAACTTGATCGAATTATTTTAAACAACTAAACCTAAGCATGAAATTTGTTGATCTTCCGACCAACACAGAAGCGTAATCTCAAAAGCTTAGTTTAAATTTGTAAATAATCATCTATATGCACAAACGAGAACCAACAGCAATAACGTATACCTACGCGGATACACTAGATACATCTTCCCTGACAGATATTTGTCGAAAGTAAATATACACGTTATACCTAACGTGATTGTAACATACATATGATCCGGCGAAATAAGACAAGCAGAAGGGTTTGTTTTCGTGCCCTTCAAATGTTGTACGTTACTACAGCTTCCAAGAGAATTGCGCCTTTAGAGAGATCTCAAGCTTTCCACATGTGTATAGTATAGGTCTTCTTATGCGTACGAAACGTATTGTTTGCGAAGAACAGACCTCATTGTGCACAATTGCGACTAAAACAATCGCGTGTTTTGTGTATCTACCTTACTCTATATGTTTCTATGCAAACGCTTTCTATATGTGATGAAGATGTTATTTCAGGTGGTCTGAATTGATTCTGACGAACCAATCTACGCGTTCACGTGGATGCGGAATATACACAATATTTCTTTTGCTTTTAGCTTAACTTAGTTAAATGTCTTCAGTATTTCTCGATTGTTGGCCAAAATTTAAGGGATGATTGAACCACTGCGCTTGACGAATGTTTCCTTTGAAACCTTTTGATTACACTTGAGAATCTAACATTTTAAAAGGAATACAGCGATGTCGTCTTTAATACTCAAAGCGTATTTCATAATTTCCGCTACTAAATTTAATTCTTGCTGAATACTCGAAATGTTTCGAAATACAGAACGAATCCCTTCAATAAACATAAACCCTAGAATACGTATATACATCTACATCCTTCAACTTCAAGTTTACATACACAATGTTGTACCTACATACATACGAACCTATACATCGATAGATGTTAACCCTTTTGAACTTAATGCAATCGCTTACGATTGAATCAATCCGTAGAGGTAACCCTTAGGAGGAGAATAACTAGAGTTTAGTTTCGTTGAGCCTATCTTGTCGGTAAATGATGTGTAAAAACACGTATCGTAACGTAATCCATCGATTTTGTCTATCGGCATGTTTATATGCTGTATATACAACTTATATTTCATATTTTAACAAATCCATTAATAGAAAAACTTTTACCAATTCTTTTCAAACAAATTCATAATGGTATCGTACTATGAATGACTATATTCGATACATGTAGATGAATATCGACTGTGAGACTTTGGATAAACAAAAGCAAATATAACGAAAAGTGAATTTTCAACTATTATATAGCTTATTAAGTCCCCCGGATAGTTGGATGTTTTCGAAACGAAGTAATGGAAACGGTAGTATAATATATTTTCATTATAGAATTACGTAGGTATTTTACAGGTTTATTTAGGCAGAGTGGCATTTGCTATCCGTACACCGTATGCGCAATGGAACTCTTACAATTTTATCCGCATCAAACAAATCCTTCTATAAAAAAAAAAACGAGCGGCCGTTTCCCGGGCTAGAAATGACAAAAAAAGGTTTCGAACGGCAATAACAGTTTATTTTTTAATGCAGGCCTCTTGCTTTTAGTTACAAATACTATATCAATAACATCTCTAATCTGTTATAAAAGAATCCGATGGTTTGTCTGCAAAATGCCTCCCAATCGTTGCTGTAAATTTGTGATTGTCCATAAACTTTATTCCTCTTAAATGTTTCTCTAAGATTTGGAAACAAAGAATAGTCACAGGGTACAGGATCTGGGCTATAAGACAGATGGTTAATTTCTTTTGAAAATATTGAATTATGGACTGGTACATTGTTGTGGAGCTTAGGTCAGTTTTCGGAGCTTTTTCATTTTAATAGAATCTCTGAGGCCGTACTAATTTCATTTAGATAATCAATCATGAAAATTCTTTGACAATTCCAAAAAATAGTCGCCACAATTTTGGCGCAGAAAAAAATTACACCAAACTTCATGAGAGGGCTGAAGCTCCAAATATGCCACTGCGTTAATTCCTGCTTTAATTCAGGGTCAAAATGATGGACGCACGCTTCATCTGCAATGGTAAATCGATTGAGACATTCGTTTGCACAAAGCACCTCTTCATCTGGCTGCGCGTTTGGAATTGCGAAAGCATTCCTGAAAGCCATGTTGCACTAATTTTTGTCACATCTTCTTACACACATAGTTCTGGGCATAGCCTATTAATTCGGATAATAATACTGCCATACAAAGCGCCAAATGAAAGTTAATATTATTTTGAAGGAGGTGCCCGTAACTTAGCACATAAGAATAAGTATTATAATGCATTTCATGTTGTGCACGAAGATAAACTACCCCAGCTTAAGTCAACTCACTAACTTCCAGTCATGAAGAGAATCTGCATCGCAAGCTGAGTCGATATGTCCGGGAATATTAAAGTCCTGAAATGAAGAAAGCTCCTGTTTTTAACGCTCAATGTCATTAGGAGGAACATCGCTCCAATCTAACTTAACTGGTTTCCAAATTTTTGATTTGAAAGGAGTTCCTTTAAGAGCAATAGAATTAGGTTCATCATTGCGAAACGATAAACTAACTACAAAACGTCTGTCAGCGGATCTAGAGATGGTATTGCGTATTAAGGCTAGTCTCTCTAATCTCTAATTCCGTATATATCTCAATTAATGCGGAAACTAGGTAATCCAAGGTGATTTGGCGTTGCGAAATAAAACTAACTTGTGAGACAGTATCCAACAGAGCGAAAACTTTTTCATAACCATGAAATTCAACATTTAAAAAAATCCAGTAGCCAATAAAATAGTAGCGGGGCTTTTGGAAAATCCAGAAAATGTTTGAGATCTTTCAACTATTAATCGGGTAATTGGTTGTGATTTGTCTAAAAGTGCGCGTCGCGTAGAATTTGACTTGGCGCTAATGTGCATGTTACTTGAACAATTGATACGCAGTTGTTTTGATTTAATAAAATGGAAACGATCCAAATGCGGTTTTGCTAAGCAGTGCAATTGTTAATGATAAGATCTTTTTAGAATTTATAGAACAAATAAATGCACAAAAAATAAACAATTGAGGATGATTTTAAGGCGACTTAACAATGATAGACTGCGTTTTTGCCAAGAGGGCCCTGAGATTCACGCGCATTAACGGCAAACACTTTTATGTACTAAGAAAAAAATTGTAAGAACGATGGTAGGGAACGATCTCGTCATCTTTCTTTGCCCATCCATATCCTAACAAAATACTTCAATTATAATAAATACCCACATAAAAAGCATACAGGTGCTCTCGAATCAACAAGGCACAAATACAAAATAGATAAATAAATTAATAAGGCGTGTGTTAATACCAACAAATGGGTCCTATACAGTGACTAAGCTCGTAAATGAATGAATTGGTCCGATTTAATTACGTCAAGTACTAGAAATAATATAAAATAATTTTCAAAACGACTTTCACAGGTGCATGTTGACTGAAGTAGTTGGAATCTTTGCTGTACATATATCATCCTCATCTAAAATCTCAAATTTGGAAAATATTAATCAAAAACACCTTAAAAATGTTTCACTGAAAATCATAATCACAAAAACTTTACTATTCTCCAAGATTACAATCCTTTGGTTACTATTCTCTGATTTAATAAAAAAGCAACTATTAACTATTAAATTCGAACAAGTATTAGTGGGCTTATATCATCATGATGGTTAATGCTTGTTGTAAATGGCAGAAGCTGGGGATGCGAAAAAATGGGTTAATTATTTCTCGTAAAAATATTGCATGAAGAAGTAGTTATGGTATGTTTGAATTATTAAAATAAGTGAATCACATACTTGAACTTAGTTCAGTATTGCTGCTGAAGATGATAGCTTAGTTATCGAAACGATCGTACAGTTCAAGTGAAGTGTTTGTGGTAAGGGGTGAAGCGTTTCAGTATTAAAATAAGTATTACAATTTTCTTCACAAAGATATTTTGCGGTCTACTTGAGCGACCAGTAAGTTGCAAATATTACATATACAAATATTACATTATTTATTAGATTTATAGTAACTGTTAAGATTCGTTATATTTGCATTTCAATAGGTACGATGCATACACTTACACAATTGCCAGAAAATGAGCAAATTTATTGTAACAACGGTTACAAGCTTTGCACCGCTCTTGTTTTTTACAATTTTGTTTCACTAATTACCACAAATTGTCGACTCCATGGACTTGTAACGGCATTTATTACAATTTTTTAGGTAATCCTAACTTTTTTTGTGTATAGTATAGATTCGGGATTACTTCTGCTATGCCAGGACCACATCACTGCATGTGCGACAAAACGAGCGCGTTACAAAATTATAACAAAGGACCGTTAAAACGTTACATAAACTCTATTTTTCGCGATGACGGTTAAGCATTGTAAAAGGTCAACCTCATAGGCGAAATAATTAGGTTTAACCCATAACAAAGGCATAATTCCTTAACTACGCGAAAAATTGCAGATATGCACGAATATAATTTCTGGAGAGCGACAGTAATATAAAACTGGGTCGGATAAGCTTCCACATAATTGAATAGAAGTAATTTAGTCAATAAATTCACTTTTTTTTTAGTTCTTTTATTCGCTTAATTGTAAGAATTTTATACTTACCTGATTTTTAATATTTTTAACACTGCTTATTTGTTAAAGTACTCGTAAGATTTAGAATCTGGAGTTGGGAGCGTTGTTGTACTAACTTACCTTTAGTTTACTTGACAAGTTAAACATTTTTAGAAAATAATGGTCAAAATAAAATCTTTAGATGAAAATACACAAGTTTATTGTTTTCTTCTTTGAAATAATACTCGTCTTACTGTTTCATTTTACAAGTTTCACAATAATATTTTATTTATTTACTGTAATATAATTACATACATTGGATATATCTTACGCCTTTATTTCGAACCTTACAGTTACATTGAACTTAAAATATAAAAAAAGAACATGTTTCATCACAAAATCAATTATATTTGGATATAATTTCAAACATGTGCATTTTAGTGTTTAAAACAGTTTGGATCAGATTCAAACTATTTTTATTTATAAAATCATTAAAAAAAATGCCAAGGCTATATATGACATTTCAATTAAACTTAAAAAATAAACACAGCAGTCTTATGTCTTAGTCAATAGTTTTTTTTTTATTATTATTATTATAGTCGTTGGAAATTTTCAAAAATTACACTTGTTACTATGTTCGCATTCAAAAATGAAATATACGATATGTTTATATAATGAGAAAAGTTTACTGGAGTCATCTACAGTTTCCGTTATGTATAAATCTGAAGTTAAATTCTACTTTGAAATTAGCACTTTTATTAGTTTATGTGTTTCTAGAAATTCTAACTCAATAAATAAAATATACAAGGTATCCGATTAAATGTTTGCTAATTCTAGCTGGAGTAATCTTACACATTTGTTACTCGAATTGTGAAATTTGTGTTTAAGGCGTCAAGGACCAGATCCATTGTTAAATCGTCATTTGATTACTTTTTACTCAGCTTTCGTACTTGATGTTTCGAAAATGAAAAATTTGTAGGCTTGTAAGTCCCGAAAACTTGGGAAGTGATATATGTTCTTCTAAAAACGCCAATATGTCATATAAGGGATGCATAATTTTAGAACCATAAAGACAAAGTGTAACTTTACGATTTAAACGGTTAATAAGTATATTCTAAAGTCTGATACGTCATTTTAGCAACAAATTTAAATTATTCTCTATACATTATACTCAGGAAAATCTACAAAGCGAAATATCCCTTTCATCGTTGTAAAGTATAGAATTACGCCGAAGAAACTTTACGCGATATTAACCGCCTCTATTTCAGTTCTATTTACACCAAAGCCTACATCGTTAAATAATAAAGTGTATATAATCCTACACCGCGCGTACATTTGAATATATAATACGTTCATATTACGTTCCGCAAATTTCCAATAAGGCTCTCTCTGAAACAACCACGAGAAATAACCTTGATCTATCCGGCTAATAAGAAAGGAATTACAAGAAATACAGAAAAGTCAATTTCGCCTCAAAAATCTCCATCGCCAGAAATAATCTTTCCTCTCCTAGTGTGTAGCTAACGGAATGCAAAACAATTTGAGTCCGGCTTATTTGGAACTGTAAAAATGACAAATTAAAATTGATACGCGCTGGATCAACCATTACATCATTTTACGGGTATTTCTTAATGATCTAAACAGCGATGTTCTTTTTGTTAAAGCAGTATTACTCATTCAATATCGATTCGAACATTTAGAACGAATATATTGAAACTTAAGCGAATAAAATGCTCTTAATTTATTTATTTTTTTATTGTAAACAATGAGGAGATAATCTGTTTAAATTTCCTGGAAATATGATGCCGCGTCGGCAATATGGCAAAGGTTCAAGGAACTCGTCAATATCGTCAATCAAGGTAAGTAGTAAATAATATCTCCATCGGATATTTTTAAACGATTAAGTCGCAAATATTTCGATAAAAGAAGTCTTTCTTTGATGATGCGTTTTTATTAGTTCGTTATTTTTTATTAAACTAACTTGAAAAACAAGAGTTTCCAAAGGTCTCTTAAGGTAGGTACACAGATTTAGTTCTTTCAAATCCCAGAATGTAATAGTATTAGACCTTTGTTTGAGCTTCAAAGCTGAAGTAAGAAGCCTTTTTCTTAGTAAGGTTCCTTCTAACATACATAATTTCAAGAAATATATAAATATGTATTACATTAAACTTGAATTCAGTAGAAACAAGAACCCAGTTTTTCAGTACTGAAATCATCATTACCAACACATGAAAAACACGTAAAATTTAAAAAAACATCTTCATGTACTAATTCAAGTTTCAATAAATAAATAAATATCAACGTAATAAAAAGTACCCTAATATTTATTTTTAAAGGTAGCAAATACTATTATATGTACCACATATTTTTCGCGTCGATAATACGTCTAAAATGAAATTCATATTCCCGTTGGATCGTCGCAAACCGTATACCTTTCATTCCGTTTTATTTAAAATTTACGAGACAACTACATAGCTTCTTCAAAGAACGAGAGCAACAGTAAAAATACGGGCAACCCATCATCCAACTTGATGTGTTATGAACTTGTAGTAAACTATGCATTTACATCACATTTGCTTGGGAATTTATGGAACCTTGAGAAGGTGTGATGTATAGACGAGCATTTGTTTATTATGCAATGTTGTGCCGGCATGTAAGTGACATCAAGTATCTTGTTGGAGTGGTGTTCCTAAACCGTAAAATTTCTTATTCGTATAATTACGTCTATTTTATCAACTTTGCTATAGTTCAGTGTTTGGGATGTAAAATTGTTGTCCAGTTCTTTGAGGTAAGCTTTACATAAGAAGAATTGGACAAATTGATCGATTGTTGTTGAAAATATTACTTGCATCGTCATCCTCGTTTCAAACTCTCTAGTTAATGTGAATTAATTTAAAAAGGAAACGTATCTAATACTTTACGGCGGGATTTATAGAAAATATAAAATAGAATGACCTGACTTTAAAATGCATCTATAAAAGTTTTATTTGTGAGCAAATAATTAGTTACTGTAACGGAGATATGTTCGTAGGAATTCTAAAAATTGTCACGCCATCTATAAAAGCTCCTTGGCAATAAAATAAGGTAATATAATACTGTATTGCTGGATGCTGTATTGTTGGATTATTATTATGGTGTTATACCTCCCCTATCTAGTCTATATGATAGGTGAGTGTATTTTGTATTTTCAAAGCCTTTCGAAAAAAAAAAATGCAAAAAGAAGGATTTTTCAAAAATTTCCGAACGACTATTGTACATTGCTATATATAAGTAATTCCCCTTTTTCCCCCGAATTTACATGCATCCTAATTTTGTTCGCAATCTTCGTTTCGTTAAAAACTAATTATCCCCTTTTCTATGAAACGAAATTAGCCCCACCTGAGCGGTTGGCCTACGGGCCTTAGAAATGCTCGCGTTTCGGCGCTGACGATATCAAAATCGGTGACCGGTTTTGAAGCAATCAAATTATTGTGCTCCCTAATGGACGATCGGTTCTTACCGATGGTGTTGAACGGTCGCCAGCGGGCCAGCATTGAGAAGGCCCTCTTCGGTTGGGGAAGAGCCAGTTCGAGGTCGTAGCCTTCGCCTGCAACAGGAGAGAGACAAAATAAGGGATTTTTATGTGGATGTAATATCTTTTGTAGATGGACATTCTTCACAACGGTTTTCTTATTATTATTACATACGATTGAGGGGCACTCACGTATGCTATAATAGCATTTATCTATAATGTAAGATTGGATAGATGCGTAATATTTTTTTTGTTTTCCCGTATAATAATCTGTTCTGGAGCAAGTTTCCGTCAAGATGCATGAAAATGATAGAACGTAGCTATTTTCGTTGTGGATATATTTGTACTCGCTATTGTTTTACTTTGATTCGATGAATATCTCATTTCTCCTTGTTGCATTACTCATTTTTAGGATAAATTTCAGAATTGTAAGTTATGAGCCTTTAACTATTATGTTAGGATTTTTGTACATACGTTAAACGATAAATAATAATCAGTAGAGAGGACAAAAGCGAGTGAAATCATACCTTTTTTCCAGTGACTAGACAGACTCGTGTCTATTCGTCTCATAAGAAAGGGTTCGTGTTGCCTACTGGTTTCCCTGAGAATCGACAAAACACGAGTCTGTCTATTCGATGTAAAACAGGTACGATTTTACTCGGTTTTGTCCTCTCTAATAATTAGTGCCACTTAAAAAATGTTAGTAAGTTTATTTTTTAAGTAAACAACTGAGTAATAGCGCTAGATATATGTATATGATTATTTGTTATCCTTTGGAAACAATCAATACAGCAAACTTCCAAGTAGTTTATTCTAAATCCAGCTACTCATTGTACTAATTTTTAAGTTAGAACTGCCACTGACACATAAAATGTATTTTTAGTTGAAGAATATCAATATACACAACTTCAAATACTCAATTCAAACTTACGTATCAAACAAACTCGAATCAAGTAATCTAAACACCGTTACAGGAAGTATTGAATACATATACAACCTACATACTAAAAGGCTCCTGAGATTATGACAAGCTTGAAAAAAGCTTATATATCCCGTTGGGCCGCCACCACACCACACAAAAAAAATTCATAGTACTGATGGGATCAGTCTAACCAAACAGGTTTTATTGAGAGGGCGGGATATTATCACTTTTATTAGAATCAGGAATTTAGAAAGCAATTCAATATAAAAATTCCTCCATTTTTTGCTTTATGTGAGTGTGCTTAAGATTATAAGAACATCATAGCTTCGTCACGTAATCTCGCCTTAAATACAAGATACCGATAGTAAATCATGTATATGTTTGATTTAAAAAGAATAACTTCTGATTACGACTCGATCCAAGAGTGCTCGTTTCAAAACTTTTATGTTTAAGGATACGCTAACAATGTCTAACACTTTAATTTGTAAGTATACCGTATTCTTGGGAAAAATCTTGTGATATCTTGAAATGATGCTAATAATCTTGATCGTAATTTTTTACGTGTCGTAATTGCTAAGCTTAATTTTCAGGAGAAGGCAATTTACCTAAGTATGAGTAAGATTCATAAAATTTTTGCTGGATATAATAAGATCGGACATGTCGATAGTTCTATTAGATATATCAGTGAAATTATTTATTCTAAATTTTTTCCTGGATCCGTCGATCTCTCTTCTAATATACCTTTCTTGATTTGGATCTTTCTCATCCTAAGTGACCTACTATAGTGATATAGAATTCCGGATGGTTTGCTACCTTTGAATTAAAATTTTGTGGACAGATGCAGGCATATCGAGAATATAATTTCACATACAAGTGTATCTGTCTCATTCTAATAATTTCGGAATTTTTCCACATTTGCGGAAACTTGCAGGCAAAAGCAATTAAAGATATTAAAAATCGTTGTATTAATTCGAAGCTGTTTCCGAAAATGTTTTTGGATTACTAAATGTGCACCTGACTACATTAAGATCGCTAACTATCGCAAATCTACCCATCTTTGATTTGATTTGTTGAAGATATGAAGTCTCTCGAAATTTCTTTTCAACTTAATTTTTTCTATGTTTAAAAATCCCTTTGTTTGTTTCACTTCGCATCTACTACTACTAATGAAGTATGCTTTTAAGTTTCGATTGAAAAACCACTGAATTCAAATTTTTCATCTTAAGTTGATAAGTCAAAGATTTTACCATTAATTATCGTCATGTACAAAACAAGTGTGATTTTAAGGATTCATATACATGCATTAGCTTCCTCGCCAAATTTAATGGATTTAATATAATTCTATATGAAAATTCTTTCCCAACATTTTATAGCGACAGTAAACAGAAAACGTACAATTTAAAAGCATCCAAAAACACTTCATTAATAAATACAGTTTCTATTAGCAACTGCTTCTAAGAATAACGAAAGCTATCTCTTTATTCCGGTTTCTTTGCTTTTTGTTAAATATTTTAAATTTTAATAATTCACTTAAACTTTTAAACGTATCGAAGCTCATAGGGAATAAGACATTTACAAAATTAAATTTATGCCAAGAAAGACCATAATGCAGAGGTGTACGACACGAATCATTGACAATTTGAAATTTCATGGCATCTTGTCTAATTTTAAAATGTAATTTTTGTCAATTGCATATGTATAGTAGCAAAAGCTTTTGTCAACGTGTTATACATACATCGGATTTGGATAAGGAATAAAAAAGTTGATGGTGAACACCACTACACCATTGAATGGAAGATCGGAAGGGACTTAAAAATTTGTTTTTAATTTTTCTCAGCAAGTAATAAAAATGCTAAAGGTGAAGAAAGAAAACGAGCATTTTTCGTTTTTCCCAAACATCATTTGTCACAGGTCAATTTTATCATATTTATAAAAAACAAAGAAAACAAGCGCAAAATTCAATTAGATACCGCGAAATACCATTATGCAAAACTTTTCGTTCTTAGCAAACATCCCTGCGGATCGCGCAGATTGCGTAGGATGTAACTGATATTCCAATCTTCTTTAGTAACTTCCATATTTCCATGGAAAAAAAGAATAAGTTTCCATTTTTCCCTTACAATCTTACGTGCACCCAGATTGAAGATGTCCTAATGAAGTTTTGTTAGAGGAAGGTAGCGAAGATGACGTCGAGCAATGAAGAGAAGTCATCCACTGCGTCGACGTTAAATAACAAAACAAAAATTCGTATCACGTAACCGGAATCTAGTTAGATTCGGATATGTATTTAAATCCTGTATGAGACGACTCTTGAAGAAAAGGAAAATATTTAATATGTTGATTAGAAGTTAGAGAATACGATAGGCACACCTTTATTAATGGAATATGTAAAGGGTTGCAAATTTATGGAAATAAATGCGTCTTATTACTTTGGATTCTAAGATGCTTTTAAGTGACGTAATTGAGGGTGGTTCCGCATTAAGCTTTTAATGCATAATGCGAACTAAATAAATATGGTTTGGTTAGGTATTAAATGTCAATTACAAAGTAGGCGATGGCAAATAATGCTTTTTACAGGCTCTTTTTCTGTTACGACGCCCTAGTTTAGCTGGAATTAAAACTACCAATCTTAAAAAAAATCAAATCAAAGTTGTTATCTAATATCGCCCATACATTTTTCGGTATATACATTATTTATCAGTATTTTCTCATTTCGAAAATTTGATCCGATCAATTTGAAAACATTAACTATTTAGATATACGAGTGTCCGAGAAGTTGCGCTTCAAAGACGCTAGAAGAATACATATATACTATTTTCGAGGCTAATATTAAATCCATAAAGATAGGTGCAAGGTATACTGAGAAAAATGAATTTGTTGAATCAACATTCTTCACGTAGTCGACTTTTTGAACATTCACTCGATAAAAAGAAAGTTAACTGAAGAATCTGTTTGTGAAACCCAAATAATTCAGTCAGATCAAATTGATTCAAAGCAACATTTATTTATTTTGACAACACATTTTGACTATTGATACCGTTTAATTCAAGCAAAGTATAATGTTGAACTTTGTGCAGTTTCGTATTTACGGCTAACGTCTTCCCGCTTCATTTTATAGTATTCTCATCCCAGACACTATATGTACAATCGCTTGCCATAAAAAACGAGACGAATCATAAGGTAAGTTATAATTACAAAAATAAATATTGCATAAGTATTAACATGGATGCACATGTAAAATACCTTTTGGTGTATAACAAGTGCTAGTATAAAAATATAAGTAGTTGCATCCATGTTGTTTCGCAGAACTTCTGCGCTTACATCTGCCGTAAACTGAAAAGTTGGCAAGTATTTAGTTAGCATCAATATAATCTCAAATTATCCTCGCTAACAGCAATTTTGATGTTCGACGACGAAATCTTGTTTTTATACCAGTTTGTGTACAGAGTTCCTGACCCTTAGGGACATCTCGACAGATCCGAACTTCTAACAGGGTCGACACTGTAAATTTTTTTGTAAATGTTTTTCTATTATAGACGATTGTTTAAAATGTTCCAAGATGAGTTTCAAGCAGGAATTTTAAAAGAAATTAGGGACATCTGTTAACACCTAGAAGAAACTCGAGAAACTTAAAGAAAATTAAAAAAAAAATTACGTCTACGTAATTACAGAAATATTTAATATTTCTAAATGCATGTACTACTTCTTTCTTATATTTGATATACTACATATATAGGTACTTGCTTTATGGTTACAATGCTACATTAGTTACTTATACTTATATAAAACCATTGTATGAAGACTACTCAGATGCAGATAGATGATGCATTGTCTTGTCTATCTGCAATTAACCTATCATCAGATACAAGTCATAAAAGTGATAACTTTTGGAAAAAAAATCTTTAACTTACCTTCCTTTACAGATAATGAAGAAAATGCATTGTTGGGGGAAATAGTTATCGAAAACTGAAATAAAATCCCCATAACAACTACAGACATTGTGAAGAATTCCTCCAAAATTTGCTATTAGTGTGCAAGCATAACAAGACACAAAAAACTTTAAATGGTTTGGACACAGATGATGTCAACATTGATGTCATCATATAATTTATAAAACATTTGATTTTTTTATTAAAAAATATTTTAAGAGGATTCTATGTATTTGATTATATTCAAGAACATGTAATTCATTTGTAGAAGGTAGGAGTTCTGTAATCCAATGCCATCAACGTTACAAAGTTAATATAATGCAAAGCTTGACTTAGCTAATAGATAGCTTTTATAGAATGTTATGGTCGGTTTTGGTAACTCCGGTCACATTGTCCCGTTTACCACTAGATTTTTACTAGAATTATGTAAACATTATTCCAGACTGAAGTAAAGGTAAAGTGGAGGTTTGAGTTTACATAACTTTAGCCACAACCTTTCGCTAAACTGACTCATTCGACAGAAAACATCAAACTAAATCATAACATTCGATAGAAGCAACTTTCTACTCTAGTTAAGCTTAACATAATGTTGAAAGGACAACATCACCGTTCCTTTCAATCCCATGAAATAGATTGATTCAACCAGTTTATTTTGTTGATGTGAAATGTATAATGCATTGAGTCAAGCAATGCTGAATATTAAAACTACATTGTTGGTTGACTGAACAGTTTTTATAGCCATAGATAAAATATTATTGTTCAATCAACGCAAATTCGTTTTGTTTGAAGATACATATGCAACTTGGTTCAAACTATAATTTTAGTTCGTTCAACCAGATACATTTAACTAAAACAAAAAAGTTCAATTAACACTCCGACCGCATTGGCCCATATGAACTTAAAATATAGGTTCAACTAACTCATTTTTGGTTGATTCAACCATTTACTTTTCTCATTGTGTTGTTCAATTTATTGTTAAACGAGTCAATTGTAATTTTTTCTGGGTAAGCAGGGATGAGGGTGTTCAAAATTTGCATGTGCGTGTAAATGTTTGATAGTCCTATTGTAACACATATTTAGGAAATATATATTTTTACTTCTTATTCGTAATAACAGTGTAAATTGGAAAAATCCGAAAATTTTCGAAATGTCACTTTCACTCCCTACATGTAAGGTTTCACAGAAACGAAAAGCGGCATTTTGCAAAATTCGGTGGGTCCTACAAGTCTGCTAAGGCGGTCGGTGAGTGTCACCTTTGTATTTTCTTTTGTAAGTAGAAATATTCCTAGAGCCATAGGATATTTAACACCCAATATTTCGAAAACATTTGTGTTTAGGTACAGATAGTCCTATACAAGCTAACCTTGTGATTCTCGTAGACCTAGTATAAATGAACTATATGCCAACATACAGAATATCCTATGACCCTATACAACCTGTTTTAAAATAGAGTGGCATACCAAACTTATATCTTTCCTCTTTTTGAATTCTACAAAGAAAGACAAGCTCATATTTTTCAAGATTCCCTATATGTAACTCTCTGACTGTTTATAAATATTATTTTCTACGGCATTTTCTAAGATTGAATGTTATACAGGATGTTGAAGAACCTACAATATATTTTTAATAGCTGCAGTAGCTTCTAGAAACTAGTCACAAGCTAGATTCTAACGTTTAACGTGATCCCCTTTGTTTTCGATGCATAGCCGGACCTCCTCAAATGATCTACAAACGCTTCTGGTGCGCAAAGCGTATCTGATTCTATTTCATGATCGCTTGGGGTATTTGGTGGAGTATTGTTTTTTACAGAGGCTCATAACAAAAACTCTATATGTGCTAAATCTCAAGATCTGAGAGGACTTCTTCTATCTAGACAATTTCTTACGGGTCATGTGAAATGTGCCTGAGGACTAAACTAAAACGATGCAATCTAAAAGTAGTCACATTTCAAAAACCGCGGCAACTCATGTCCATTTAAAGTTTCATCGAAATGGTTCATATAAAAGTTAAAATTCCGCCGATTGTGGTGTTAAAGTGTTTGAAATATTTGATCATTTTCAGTGTCACAGCAATGAATAGTAAGATGATTTACCAAGTCCTTATGGAAATACTTTTAGAATGTAGATTTAACCAACCTTTATGTATCTACGAGGTTGATTTTCGAAAAAGAAAAGAAAAACAGCATTGCTTCTGAATTATAAACCGAAATTTGTAAAAGCATGATTACGAAAAAGAAAAACCGAAGTTAATTTCTAAAGACTTTAAGTTAACAATTAATAATTTAATAAGAATTTTCTTCCTTGAATCCAAAAAATTGTTTCTTTTCAATATAAAATCTTTTATTGAAAACAGCAGCATCTAAAAGATACTGAATACCGTTGATAATTTTATATGCAATCGCTAGAAAATCTTTAACTTAGATGAAATCCGATGAATACGTTTCATTAGATGGCCAATTTGTTCGGGATCTACCTTTCGCGTAGCACATAAAACTAGTACAATTTCTCGTATTTCCCATATTTCTTAAGTGCGAAATACAAGTAATTTTACTTGATTTCAATGATCATTCCTTACATTTACCTTTCTTGACATATTCGAACTAACAAGGTATTAAATTCCTGGCGAGATACAGCTGCACATCTAGGCTTTTACTGTGATATGTCCATGATATTTCCCAAGGGATCATTGGAAGCGAATTTAATTTCATTGTGTCATCGTATCTCGAGCTAACATATGACGAGGCAATAGATTTTTGCAGCAAAAGCCTCTAAACGAATATTTTTTAAGCAAACAGATTTTCGATTTCTTTTCGTGAAATACATCTGAAGTTTGATTTACATTATTTCGAGATTATTGGAGAATGCAAAATATCGAACTTTCGATATTTAAAAGGTCGAATACTATGACCGAAAGCCTTAAAGATCGCTAATTATCACCACCTACCTCTTTTGCTGGGTCTGTAGAAAAAATAAAGCTGTCTAAAGTCGTCTTCATCTATCCTATCCAAACCTTCGGGTTTAATATTGTAATGATTTCCGGGGTAAGGAAAACTGTTGTCAAACGGACTAACAGGCCTCGATTTAGAACAGACGATGCAAGAAAATATCACTAGCAACGCTATTTTCCACATTTCGAAGGCGCCTGAAAAAGAACAAAAGTAACACGTTAAAATTTATGTTTTTTTTTTTTATTTCAGGTAATGCTTAAAACAAATAAACTTTTGTTTTATCACTTAGAGTTTTATTTTCGGGAAATTTTGAAACATTCAAAATAAAATCTAGATATTTATTCTAGTATTTAGAATATAATTACGTCAATCTTAAAGGCAGGAGTTTATGAAGTTTTTCATTCTTTCATGTACCGCGGAGTATTCATAAAAACTGCTTTTAAATCCAATGTCCCACTTCCATCAGTGGTACGTTTCTATAGCTACAAATATATCTACTTCCTCTTTTTAAATATTCAACTGTTTTGTTTTTGCTGTTTCAACTTGTTTCTATTTCCTTATCAGTTCATTTTTTTTGTCTCTCGCACATATAACAAAATTTCGTATTAAAAAAAAAAAAACATCTCTTTATATATGTAGTTTTGTGTACTAAAGTAAGCTAAGAATATCAAAAACATCGGAAAGGTTTTATTTATAATCCTGGTGCGATGTCGTAGGTGGCGGATTTGCGGAAACAATTTCACCAACACACCTATGCACCCCTAAAGATAATCTGTTTTTAACATTCCCTGCAGTATTGGCCCTAATTTTAAAAACCGTATAATCGGCTTGTGGGTGAAAATCAATATTTACAGTGGTAAAACAGTAAAAGTGAGGAAAAAAAGCATGAATTCTTTTCTCCTAATTTATGAAGGGCTTTAAAGGCTGTGACGAGGTTAGACATTTGGCAATTAGTTTTAGATAAAAGGCTAATATGGAATACCTACATTTCTAACTTACAGGAGAAAAGTTATTACGTCGTTAATAATTTGCTATCTGCTAAGAACTAGGGTCTTGAACCGGAAAAGATCTTTTGGTGGTATACAGCAATATTTAGATACAATCACTTATGCTCCATTGATATGATGGCCCGAAAAAATCTTGCAAAAATTCTACAGCTTTGTATGTATTACGTAGTTTATCAACAGCAGTAACGCTGGAAGTAACACAATTTCACGTTTAAATATAAAAACCGGTTGTAACAAGCGATTTCACTGTCAACAAGATCAAATCTGTCGTCTATCTCAAAAAAACTTAGACTGAGCAGAATTCATTTTAATGAATTGCGTTGGCGTTTATTTAAAAAAAATAATGAAGCAAATTTAGTTGCTTTCAGTTCACAGATCGTTTCAGGTAGCTAAAAAACACGCGACTATTGAGATAACGAGTTTTTAAAAAGTTGTACCAACAACTAGACAAATTTTCCTCTTCGCATATACGTACATACGTAATCCAAGAAACAAAAAAATATAAAGTCTCAATTCGCAAAGTTCTTAATTGGATAATTAAACACCAACACAATCAAACCGTAATACATACTCCAATTAACCGTCTAATAGAGGGCAAAAGGGTATATAAAGCTAATAAAACGGTAAAATCAAGCAGTCCCATGTATTGCGCTCCTCATTCAAACAAAGTTCATTGTACCTCGAACCTACGAACTTTGTTGGTCTATAGGTGTGCATTATGTTATTGTGTGTAGAGCAATAAGCTTAAGCTTTAGCGCAACTGGATACACAATTCAAAATTACACCCAAGATTCGCAGATGTAAGTAGTGTAGATGATGTAAGGATAATAAGACAATAAGTGCCGTTACAGAAAGGCAGAGCGGTTGTCACCTCCTCCTACATGTTTGTTGAATTGTTTGGTGACGTTTATTAAGTTGTATTTCATAACGAATGTATCTTTGAACAATTTAGAAAGGAAAACTAGGTTAAATTTGACGCTATACGATTGGCATTTTGGATTGTGCTATAAATTTTGCATTTGTGGGTTGTTGTAGCCCAGATTTAATACTTGCGTAGAGAAATGTTAGCATATCCTACATTTAATCTTTTAAAAATATCTGCGATAAGTTTTGAATAGTATATTAACAAGGAACTAGTGAGATTACCACCCGTACGACGGCAAATGAAATCGTCCAGAAACGCTAATTACATTGAACAAGGTTTTTACCCTAAGTTAAAGATGAAATTGAACAGCATGTATACGTAAAAATTATTCGAAAAGCGTCAACATTGGCTTAGCTCAGGTTACAGAGCAAATGCCTTTATAGTACGGCCGGTAATCTGGTCTACTGCAATAATGTTTATAAACTTTCTGAAGCTTTTGGAATACATCACGATCTCAGTTCTTGGAGATTATTCATAGACTCATCAAAGACCAGCCGAAAAGCAGTTTAGTTGCATAATGGAAACCATTATCCTTCTATTCCGATAGGTCACGCTGTTTCTATGAAAGAAACTTACGAAGATCTAAAAATTTTATTAGAAGAGATAAAGTACAAAGACTATTCCTGAATATTTGCGCAGATTTTAAAGTAATTATTTTGTGTATGCAATCTGGTTACATCAAATACTGTTGCTTTTTATGTATTTGGGAAATACATTACCATAAGCAGGAGTGGCCACTACGACAACAGCTTATACCAGGAAAAGACAATGTACAACATCAGCCTCTAGTAGAAAAAGAAAAGATCATAATACCACCTCTCCACGCAAAACTTGGGCTCATGAAAAACTTCGTTAAGGCACTGGATCTCGAAGGTGAAGGTTTTAAACACCTTCGTGAAAAGTTTCCAAAATTAACACAAGGGAAACTGAGAGAAGGTATTTTTGTTGGACCTCAGATACGAGAAATAGTAAACGATGAAATCTTTGAAACCAAATTTACAGCGAAGGAAAAAACAGCTTGGCTCGCCATGGTACAAGTTTTCACGAATTTCTTGGGAAACAAAAAAGCTGACAACTGTAAAACTTTAGTAATGGATACGTTACAAGCATTTCACGCTGCTGGCTGTAATATGCCCCTTAGAGTGCACGTTCTACATTCTCACTTGGATTTTTGTCCGAAAGATATGGGCGACGTTAGCGATGAACACGGTGAGCGCTTCCACCAAGACATCATGGGAATGGAAAAACGGTATCAGGGGAAATGGAATCCTGTTATGTTAGCAGATTACTGTTGGATGTTAAGAAGAAATGCTGTAGATATTGTTTATAAGAGACGGAGTAGTATTACTTCACATTTTTAACTATAATAATTTGAAATATTCATTAAATTATGATCTAATCTAAAAAACCTTTTCATTGAAACATTTTCTATTGAAATTAGTATAATTTATCTTATGACAAAATCAAAAGTTGAAATTTGTTGGCCAGTGTTAATTATTAACAATTGTTTCGGGAATTCGTAGATTTCTATTGTCGACTAAGTTGAGGATTCGTCGATTTTCATTGTCAAGCGTACTCATATTAAATATGATGTTTCTTATATATATATATATGATTCTTGCTTTTGTGTGCTAATACTTTAATAAGTAACAGCCGCACCGATACTAATTTTTTTCTCTACGAGTATTTTTATAAACTCCATCCATAAAATATCAATTTCACACAAACCTCCGACTTAATTTAACTTCAAAACGATTTTCAAGTGAATAAATTTGTTTGATTAAATTTCATTCTCCATTCTGGAGCTCTAGATTTGATAGAATAAATTATTAATACAATTTCCCCATTGGAGAGTATTCGCCATTATATTTCCGACAAACGCTTGATGAATAGGGCAAATCGTCGAGGTAGTTCGAAACGAAAGCGTCAACGTTTAAATTTTACGACGCACCCATTAATTTTATATGAATTTTCTTCTAAACGTGCGGCTAATTCTCATCTCGCGGGATTTAGGGTTTCGGTAATTACCTTTCCCGCTAATAACTTATTTGAGTTGAAGGCGGAGCACCGTCGGAAATCCTAAAACAACATGAAATCGTTTTATATACACTTCATACACGAAAATGACCCGATATCGAAACGATCCTATCATAAAATCCTTTGCGCCGAATTATTTACACTAATTCTATCGTTTCGAGTTTGATTTGCGTCGTGATATTTCAGAGGGACGGTTTAAAGGCTTTGATTTACACAAAATCGAAAGAAAGACGCAAGACCTCCTGAAACGGATAAACTTTTTAACAAAATACGACTGTACGTAATTCGTAATAGGAATATGAAATATTCCAATGTTTGATTTTCGACTACGTTTAGTGAATATCGGATGGAAAAAGAGAGGGAATACTTCCCAAACGCCAAGATTCTGACAGGCTAATATCGTAAAAATACAATATCGTTTCGTGTTCGTTAGATGTCTCAGCTGTAGCGTTCCATACGCTGTTGCGTAATCCAATAGAAAATTTGTGATATAATAATGCAGGATATTGCAAAGAAACAGGTACATATGAGAGGTGTTTACTTTTTTCGAAGCTTACACGGGTTTGGAAGTTCGGCAGATTCTTATTTGTAAAAAAGTACATTTTCTACAGTTGGCATTATTTGATGAATAATAATAGTTGGTCGTGCTGATCAGTGTTGCCAATCCTTTCAAAATTCCACTAACTTTAGTGGAAAAAATTACTTTTTGGACAATCATTTAACTAAGTGGTTAGTGAATTTTTTAATGTATTTATTACATCTTATGAGCTTATTTTACATTCACATTTATTATGAACTCTTAAAAAAAATGTTATTCTGCTAATATCACTCACACATTTTTCCTCTGATGGAGCAATAAAGCTTGCGAATGCTTACAACTAGTTAATCGAGTCTAATGATATTTACAGCTGCCCAATATTATTATACAATTGTTGCACTCTGTACAATAAAAATATCCCTAGATTAGTATAACGTATGTGATAATCTTAGAAATGAATACGTTGATCTCTTGCTAGAGATCGATTCAGTGTCGTACGCAAAATTTTTGCTTACCGACTTATCGACAGTAGATCAGTTCTAACCTCTATCAAGGTCCACACATACAAATGTGGTCTGATTCACGAATGTATACGCAATTTAAGGCATAAGCAATAATCACGTTGGTTCCAAGCTATTATGCGAATTAAGCGAATATGCTAAAGAGCCACATCAAACAAGTAATTAAAGCTGGGAGGACCTCATATATGAATTGACTTTAACAGCGGAAATGGTGCTATCGTTCGATAACGGGAATCTTAGATTACTGGCGGGATTTCTCACAGATCATGCACTCCTCAAATATTACCTACTCAATCTGGGAAAAGTTGAAGATCAAATCAAGTCGTGTATGCCGAAAAGTTCTGAAGATGGCAGAATAGATTCTATGGAAACGTGTTGCTATCAGTCACGATCGACAATAACATTTCAGTAAACCATTTCCGACATCTACTGAATTGAAGTAAAGTAGTATTAAATAAACCATGCTACAATAAACCAACCAATTTTATACGAAAGAGCAATTGTGTTCGCAGAAAATGTAATAAATAATAAATATTGATTTAAATGAAATTTAGATCTCTATGTGCATATAACAATATAACATTTGACTTTCTGTGTAGTGGTTCTCTTAAAAAAAATATTTGTTTAGAAGCCTTCGGATTTAGGGTATCAACACCGATGCTGATTGACACTATTGAAAGTTGCTCAATTCACAAAATTCGCTCGATATTACGCGAATCACACAAAAAAAAGATTACAATTGTTACGTACAATAGTTCATGTATGTGTTATATTTAAATACTACAAAACTTACGAAATTAAATAATACAGATTAAAGCGAATTTCTCTTACGTACGTATCATTTACGCAGTATTACAACCAAACTGCTGTAAATATAAAATATATAAAATAAAAACCTTTTACTGTTATTTTTAATAATTTGTGCAGCTTTTATGCAAATTTTCGAGACATTACCGGCGTAGCTACAAGCAACTATTGTTGCTAGTTCAATGCCAGTAAATCCGATTTATTTGCATTTAACAATATATACTTATACTTAATGCAATTATCAAAAGCAAATCATCTTGACTGCTTCGACTTCATCATTTTCAAGTTTATTTTGGATTGAAAGCATAGGTTTTCGCTGAAAACGAAATGAGCTTAAACAAATTCGCTGAATGTAAATTCATGCAAATTTTTAGGATGTAAAGCACTTGACATTATAATCAGTCTAATAATACTTATAAATTTCATTCAAGAATTTTGTCAGTGCAGAGCTAGTGCAGCGAATCAAGTTCTTATTTTTAAGTTTAAGTTATTATTTTTAAGTGTTTGTCCCTGTCTGTCTAATGTCCCTCTAATGGCACACGCCCCCACAATTACTTTAGTTATTGTAATAAGCATTCTGGTTGTCGGGCATACACTGGATATATTTCGAAATTTTGGTTTAAATAGTAATAGAACGATCGGTAAAGAAAGAATTTGAAACTCAATACATAGAACAAATAAAAATAAAAAATGCAATTTTCACTATTTCTAATAATTTAATGTTGCAAATTTCTGGAACTAGCTTAACTGAACTTCCAAAAAAGGATTTAGCTTACAAGAGCATTAAATATTGTAACGAACATTGTCCAATGTGAGTAAGCGTCTGTTTTAATAAGCGTTTGTTTTAAGTTTTTAAGCATCTAATCTTAAACAACTGATTTATTTGATAGACATCTAATTCCATAAACTTTTCTACTGCTAGTAGGCTGTGGTCTACCTCTGCGTAGATTTCGAATAATTACTTTTAACCTTTGCTGTAAATAGTCTAGTATCATATGCTAGCGCTTTTGTATATTTTCAGAAATTCCGCATAGGCTTTTGTCTCGACGTAATTTATATATGATGATTACCAACCGAGGTAAAAAAACCTAAATTTCGTCCCTTTCTTTTTGCGTAATAGGAAGAAGGCCACGAAAATGCTTCGAAACAGATCCATAAATAACGTAATCCGCCGTATTTCCTTGACATATATCGCGTTCGGAAAGGAAAAAGAAAAAAACTAGCTAAATAAACTAATTCCGTCATTTTGTACGCCTCAAGGCGGGGGTGTTCATTAATTAGGGTCGAATATAGAAAGGGAGGGTGTTATTTTCGGTATCTGATCTACATATGTACAAGGTATTGAACGGTGTTTAATAGTTGTATGAGGTTTTCTCTTGACCCAGTTCGATTTATACAATACTACAGTGTTTGATATATTGGAGAAAGAGAAGAAGAATTTCTACAATAAATATCTATTTTTATCCGCAAACAAATGATTAACCTAACTTATGTAATAGGTTTTTTACAATTAATCTTTCTAAAGGATCTATAAGAGCACTCCTTTGAACGCGCTTATAATCATACATTTAGCGAAGTTCTGTAAGTTGGTCACGTTACATCCAAGTCAATGTGATAACCGAAAGTTACAGTCGAATTAACAAATGTTTCATTATAATCATTATATGGTCATATATTTACCTTTGAATTATCTTTCGCCTTTATAGTTGTACTGTTCACAGTTACTGTCTTGGATAATGATATTGTCTTTATTGGTTTAAAATCACTCTCAAACTGGGAGACATTCCGAGAAGATCCAGCTAAATTAACATCCTCTTCCTGAACAAACATATTTGCAACATCAATCATGCATCATCAAAAAATTTAAATTTTTTAAGGAAAAAACAATGAATACAACTGCTGAATTTTACACCTAGCTGTTTCAACCTCAGCTGTTTTTTGAGATGTGTGTATCATTGGATCCTCTAATATACAATCGCGAATCTGGCAATCGAAGAAAACTGGTGATTTCTTTCGCGTAGTATTAGTGCCAATAGATCTAATAACGCAATAACTAATGCGATTAATTAAGCAAACACATTAATACGTAACCTTTTGAGAACGAAGATTGTTATATTTTCTGTTATGAATTCCATCTACTGTGTTACAACAGACATTATTTTTTTGTTTTAGGGTCACTGACAATAATGCAATCAGATCGGTATAGAAGGTATACTCTATCGTATCGCATTGTCAAAATTACCTAAAATAAAAAAGTGGATATAATAAATGTAAAGGCGAGTTTCCCTCCAAATTCACTAGTTGCTAGCGAAAGATTTCTACTAAGATAAAATAAAAAAATTTTATTTAAAGATACACAAAAAAGCCTAACTTGAAGTTCATTAAATAACTAAATTTATTGGAAAAAATCATGATACAGTATGTCCTGTAAATTTACGGATCTAACTTACCTTACAATGTATTTTCATTGAGCATTATTGAAATTATAATTAAATTATAATGAAAATGCATAAGTTGTGTTCGATGAATTAGTAAACGACCTGTACATGAATAATCATATTTTATGGAATTCAATTTCAAATCTTGTAAAAACAAAGAAAACCACAAATTATGTATGCAAAATGTAGGAACAAATAAACTCGAAGCTAGTTAAATACATATGTTCAACGATCATCAACATAATCAAAAAGACCGTTTTTACAATGGTTCGCATGCACCAGCACCATTCTGATTAAAAGAGTTTCCGTAACGGATTCAAATTATACCAGTAATACTCTATGTGTCTGCAAATCTGCATATCCGGGCACGCATACGCGAAATGCGAACGAAATTCAATTTTTAAAATCACTATTTGCCAAGTTGGAAAATTAGAACTAACAAACCTGATATTCTAATTTAAATCTGAAATATTTTCAGTAATGAACACATTTAAAAAGGGATCTTTTCTAAACGGGGTTTTAGATTTTTATATTGCAAGAAGTCGACATAGATCTCGTGGAAATTTTTAAACATATTAACGTCCAATTCTACATCAATTCTTAGATGCATCCTACTCTTCAGTAGCCTCTTTTTTTTTATCTTAATCAAAGATTAAAGTCGCCTCAAGACGGTTACCTTCCGGGTATTTTCGACGAGTGCTATGTGTAAATTAATTCCTTCGAAAGGCAACCAGAGTACGTTTCCGCTATACTACTGAATTTTCTATAGCCACATTCCCTCTAGTTGGGTAATTTGTATCTTTTGGATGGGACAATGTTTCAGTAATTATTAAGCAACGGCGTTAAGCAGGTACATTGCCGTATTACTGGTGTTACTAAGTATCTTTGTTCCAATTAATCTAGTCGTATGAATTAATTAGGCCTGACATGTTATTTTCAGAAGGTAAATGCCTTCTGTCTGAGGATTTTGACTCGGCTTATCCCTTACAGATTGTTTATTTAAATAAAGCAGATCGAAATAAAGATTATTTCATATTTACGCCAATAATTTAATGTAAAAAAAAAATTAAAAAATCAATTATGAATTTTTTATTGTACGACTAGTTTCCAGCAAAATCCTTTTTCAAAATCCTTCAAACACATCAAAAATGTTACAACGCTTAATATTGCATCGTGCAAGTAGCACCAAATTTAACATTAAATAAAAAAACTTTAACTTATGAATTCTACTAGGTACTAGCCTAAACTACATACATAAACTTAATAATAACGTATATACATTATAATTATCAATCCAATGACGTCAACGAAGGGATGCGCACTTTTATACGTTTTTCTTGTATATTGCGTATATACGTTGCAACGGAAGTACACGAGGAAGTCGAATTATCATTCGTGGGCCTCCCTTGCGACATCGCACCTTATTTTAGAGAGTCATTACCAGAATAGTAACATTTTATGCAATGTATAAGCCTCTATTTGTGTAGGCAAGCGATTCTAGAATAGCAATTGCCGAATAATACGAAGATCTTTCGCATTTATTGGCTCTCTGCCCAGGCACGAAACTGATCACAATTTCGAAACGGGTAACTATGACGACTCGCGTTGGTAGAAAACAATTGCTACATTACAAAAAGTTTGCTTATCTCGACTTCCCTACTCCACTCTATAACATTATAGTCTATGTGGGAGTACGTCACAGCGAAATAAATTTGCATCAGCGCATCGCGATTTAAACAGTTCTTTAGTTTTTGGATGATATAATAATACCTTTCGTAGGTTACTCCATGAGAGTTCGGAATCTAAGCATACGCCAAGGTAGTTAGTGTTTTCCGTCCGCTCATTTGCCATTAACGTCGAAGAATTGATTTGATTACTATTTACGATCAATTGGTTACTGCCAGAAGGCTTTGACTACACTAGAGACGCAGTTGTCGACAACTTGCAAATTGTCATCGACCACAACAATGAATGTATCATCCGCCTAGTAAATTCTACAACTTCTTCTAAACTAATCTGCTCAACAACTGGATCGAAGAACCTGGAAAAGTCAAAGGACAAACTAACTACACGATATTCTTGATTTAATTTTTCAGTTATCTGGTCTACATAGTCGACACAAGCTGTTTCTGTTAAACTCTGGCAACTCTTAATGATAATTATGTACATTAAAATTTCTAGGAATTCTGAAAACTTACCTTTAGTGTACTAAAGGAGACCTGCGCTATTGAACTAAAATATTTTTAATAACCTGATACTTCCGGCTATACCGGAAATAACTAATAACATTGTTATTTTGAATAGAACTATCTATATATTAATATATTTTTTGAGTCTCAGCTCAATGTTAAGGTTTGCTTGATAAAACAAATATGAACTTTTATAACTGTGAAGCTGTTTAACTTTGAAATTTTGAAAAATTGAAATTTGTCAGAACTGTTGTTCCTATAAATCAGAATGCGAATAAATTTTTTGAAAATATAAAGCGTGTCTGACAATTTACACTTAAACTTTCAGATCAAAAAAGTATCAACACTTTTTTTTGTTACAGCTACATATCATTCTGTCTTATTAAGTTACTCTTGCAAAAATACAGAAAAGATGTGTATTGTAGCACAAAAAAGGATCGGCCAATGCATTGTTGCAGTTTTTCAAAATATTCAATTTTTATAGTCATAACCGTTACGAAATAATCTAGAATTGATAAAATGTTCTCGTTGCTAAGTATTGTTTTCTTGGAAGAAACTGTAATTAGAGAGCATAAGAGCATTTGATAAGAAAGAAGGAAATATGTAGTTGTACTAAAAAAAAGTTTTTACACTTTTTCAATTTGAAAGTTTAAGTCAAATTGTGAGACACGCTGTATAATTTTGGAAAAATGTATTCGGATGTGGATTTCTACGTTCTAAAACATTTTTCAAAAGAAACTTATTGACAACTCTTTTGAAGGGTTGAAGGTGTAGAGATACAACAAGATTTGGAAGGATCTGTCTACAGAATCGACGTGATCATGAATATGAGTATGGGTACCGAATTTACTTGAATTTCATAGGTAACGCAGAAGTGAGAATCCGTAGTTCACCAAATGACTCTCTTCAATCATCTTTATATTTTATACATTCAATTATTCTTATTGCTTTACGTTGTCAAATAAATATTCTAATACTGGTGATGATATGAATAACCTAATTTCAGCTGTCGAGAGCGGCTTTGATTTTGGAGTCCATGTTAGGGCGATATTTGCGATGTTAGGATTGGAGTTTCCCAGAGATCTGTCTTAGAACCGCTTTTGTTTTTAATTTATATTATTGATACTACTTCGATGTACAACGTACGCTGATGACTAGAGATGACAAAGGCAGGTGGAATTATTCTTTTTTTGCGGCAACTAGATGGACTCGTGTCTATTCGCCTTATGAGTCGATAAAACACGAGTCTGTCTAGGCTCTGCAAAAAAGCAATGATCCACTTTTCTCCTCTCTACTGATGACACTAACTTGGTACAAGATTGAACGTTGGAGAGAGAATAGTCGAAAATTTACGATTGGTGTTTGGCTAGTGGTCTCTCATTAAACCAACAAAAGACACAGATTGAACAAATCACATTGAAAAATACAATCCAAAAGAAGATGGAATCTGTTTCCTCGGTATAACCCTAGATACCTAAATATTGATAGTATTGTCGCTACTATTTACTCAGCTATCTACTTAATACATATTCTGACGTGGTCTAACATATGCTTGCTATGCTTATATTGTGTCCTAGCGTCGGGATGCTCTGCTACAACTAACAGAATATTTTTCTCTACAACGACGAATTATTGAAGGTTTGGGTTATAGAAAGGACTACAGAGGAGCGTTTATTGAGTTGAGTAAAATTATTATTAAGTAAAACCTCCGGCCTGTAGAACCTAATAATTAGTGAATGAACTAAGAAGCAATAGGCCGAAACGAAAATTCTTTGAGAAACCAATCTACTTAACACATGTAAATTAAAGATGTGAATAATGAATACCAAAGAAATCAATATAATTAAGGTTTTCAAAGTCATCATCAGAACACTTCCTTTAAATGAAGGCCATAGTCGTAATCTTTGTGTCATTCAGACACAATCTACTACAAGCAAACCAAACCTCCACGTCCGACCATGCGCCACGATATTCAACCAAAACATATGATTTACTTATCAGAGTAGTATTATCAGCATGAAGTACAACATCAGCCGCACCAATTTGAGGCAAGTCATTGTTACAAACAAAAAAAAAAGCAGAGGACCCAGTGCGAAACTTTTCGGCATACCAAATGACATTTTACTATAACACATTAACACATAATAAGTTTTATATTTAAATAATTTTTTTCGCTTTTTATTTAATTTTATTTCATTAATTTTGCAGTTAGTGCTGCCGTGCTGCACGCAGTTGAACGCCTTGCCAATATCAATATAATAAGTACCGATCGAACAACTTAAAACTATTCATAATTTGTTTTAAGTTGTTCTAAATATGTTTAAAATTGTAACCTTGGCTCCTACTTCTGATCTGAATCTAAGCTTTGACGTAACAAACAAACCATTATCTTCAAAACGTTATTGACGTAACAAAATTATTATAAATAATGAGGTTGTATCTATCAAAGTACTGAGAAATTTTATTCATATATGGCTGTTTCAAATATTTTTTAGAAGCCGTTTAGTATTAATATTGTTAGTCACCGGCATCCACTCCCTTCGATTTTTTTACTTTCCCCGTTAGGTACATGAGATC
Organism: Oryctes rhinoceros; assembly: GCA_020654165.1. NCBI lineage: Eukaryota > Metazoa > Arthropoda > Insecta > Coleoptera > Scarabaeidae > Oryctes > Oryctes rhinoceros. The sequence goes on from JAIOKQ010000053.1 coordinate 7,573,068, forward strand.
ATAGTAATAAAATCGTTCAGAAACCGAAGATGCAGCATTGACATCATCTACACTAGTGATATTCCACTGATGCTTTCGACAAACCTTAATACTACTCTAGCATCTTCTTCCTTCAGTTCAGTAGACGTCAAAAGTGGCTTACTGCAATGTTGCTGTCGAATGCAACTGATGATATAGAATATCTCGAGTTCTCTTGGCATAGACGACAGATTTGATTGTCAACTTTTCGTAGATTGCATAGGTAATCTTTAAGTGCTGCATGATCTATTAGAAATTCCGCCAATAATCCAAGATGCTCTTTGCGTGTGAGGCTCTTTGGTAGGCCAAAGAGGAAGCTTGTATCGCGTAGAAATAGATAGATAGATACATAGAGCGCGTGCATTATTTTATATCAACGACACTAATTTATTATTTAAAATTTCCACGTACGGCACTGTATCCGTAACAGTAATCTCGATTGTACAGCGCGAAAATCAAATTGCTCAAAACTCAACGTTAAATACACAATTGCAGTAATCTTTGAAGGAGTATAATTTTCGCGTCAACGCCACGTATGCACACGTTCCACTTTTATTTGTTTTATTCGTTATTGTTTTTGCGCCCCTGGTTTTGATAGATTGTCGCTCTATTGGAAGCGATTTGTAAGTCGTAAAAGCCGCTGTTCGTTAACGATAACAAGTTGTTCGCGCCACCTAGCGGAGCGAATGTACAAATGTGTATTTTATAGAATTTCGCACAAGAGAACTCTTAATCTCCAATATTGTAGCGATGATGGTAGTTCATCATGACGTGTTTATTTTCGTTACAATTGTATGTATTATTACGATTCGTGGTTCGTAGAGAACGATTGCAATTTCTCATCAGAGTATTTTCAGCTTACCAAATTCCAGATGCACATAGGAAAAAAAAACGTCCCCTGGCGGAATTAAAAATAAAGCGAAAAGCTGCTTAAATATGTGCTTTCATTCTCAAACAATTGACTTACTAGAGAGGTGTTAAAAACAACTGTTGTTACATTTTAATTTAAGTTTATAAACAACTCAATCATCATATCGGATCATCCATATTCTTCGACATCGTTCTTGTGAGTCTCTTTTCGCGTTGTATGAAAGAGAAAGAATGAATTCCGTCTTGCATATTGCATCGACTCTACTTTACATCGAATTTTCAAAAATAAAAGCATCCTCTTGCAAAGGATAAAGAGTACCTTGAAAATTTAAACCGAGAACACAGTTTACCCCGTTCATTTAGCCTAGTTACATGTTAACTAGTACCAACGAAGTTTAATTTACTCCAATTAATGCACACAAATAGTATCTTTCACACCTGAGTTATTGTGTATGTACATAAGGTTCGTCGCTGAAATAATATAATGTTTGGATACGTCTGCTCATTGCAGATTAATTAGTCATTCAGTGTTATTGTTTGAGCAACTAAACCTTCCTTGTGAAGCAACGTTTTGCGAGTGCTCATGCTTTCCGAGGTAAGGTTTGATTCAAAGCAGGATACATATTAGTCTATGCTGCTAGAATCCGTACTGGTATTATTTAAGGATGACTTTCTGAGTAAAATTATCACCTTCGAATTCTGGATCAACATGCGCTATTGCGCATATTTCACAAAAGAATATGTAAATTCTTCGTTGGTGGAATATACCGTTGAAATGGGAGACTCATCAACTTGAATATGTTTTAATATAATTTTAAATCATGGCCCCAACAAAATTTCATAACAAGGAAAACCCGCATTGAAGACTTCTTTCACAAAAGTAGAATCGCCCGAGAACTTAGGACGACTTACCTAAAATACATATAACATATATGACGAAACAACAATAATGGTTGAGGTTAGCCAAGTATCCCGCCTAACACAGAAACAAGTATTTTTTGTCAAGCTTTATTTTATTTCTCAATATAGTCTCTTTGTAAGTCTGTACTATTCTCCCAGCGATACTCTCATGTCTTTAATTTGTCCAAATAATAGTAGCATAAACAATACAAAAGTATCAGTAACTTCCGCATCACACAAGTATTTTTTTATTAATTCAGTACGGCCGTTTAGAGGATACGAATGATCCACATTCTTAACCGGTAACCGAATGAAGCGAGAAACCTTTAAAGTTAATACTTTAAAGGTTTCTAAAGTTAATAATAATAAATTAATTTAAGTTTTAATAATAATAATAAAGTTCTCTCTCAATTTTCAAGTAAGATGTTACTACGTCCCTTAAAACTAAGACGTGCGATAAAAATTGAACGAAATATCGACGAAACCAAGCGACTGATACTTTTATATTGTTTACTGTACTGCGCCACAGTTCTTGCTACCATTATTTTGCATCTAGGTTCTGAGTTTACGAATGCAGCCGCCTTCTCATTCTGCAACATTATTCAATTCAACATTAAAAATGTTCGAATGAAATTCTGAGCCTAGGAAACAATTAAAAGTTGCTGAGGACCGGAGGTGGTAAATAGGGTGTGCCGTTTATTAAATTGAAACCTAATTCGTGATGTTTTTGCCATTGTGAGCATTAAAGTGTCAAACGGTGGAACAAAACTTAATTTTCTTTAAATACAACGTTATCGTTTTCCCTTTTTCAAGATAGTGAAGTAACACAACGCCAACTATCTCAGAAAACGGTCGCCATGTTTCAATCTCCAGTTAATCTATGACAGGCATATTCTTTCAAGATGCTTACAGCCTCTACTATCTCTCTAATCTTCGTTTGACGATCGTCTAGGACTATTTCGTGATGTTATCGGTAGCGGTTACAGTTTTTAACCGTCCGGAATGTTCATTATCAATAAAGCTACTGTGACCACGTTTAAATTCAGCTGCTCAAAATGTTATTGTGGAAAATGATGTTATAGCTTCCCCGTAAACAACGACCATCGCGGTTTTAATTTGCGTAGGCGTATTACAAGGATTTAATAACGGCTTGACATTCGATTTTTTCCAATTGTATAGGATTGTAATGTATAGGAACACCAACACCATTTTTGACGAGTAACGTCATCTTTGTGCCGAGGCTTTCCACATTTATTAAGAGTAGTCTATGTTAACAGGATGAGTTTGAACTAACTTTCAAAGTAAATTGATTCGTTTGAAACAAATTGTAACAGCTGCAATTAGATTATTCTTTTTAACTCCTGAATATTTCTTGATTTATTAATAAATCAAGAGACCTCATTCTTCAGGAAGCCCTATAGAAAATAATTACTTCCTGTAAGATCTGGTGATCTTGCGGGCAATTTGTCCTCATAATTGGAAATAATACTACCCGGAAACAATATTTGTAGAGCTTTCGATGGTGCTCTTGCGGTATGAGAAGTAGAGCACCATCTTACTGGAACCAATTTTCATTATTTAATTGCTACGTAAAAAAGTAATGATCATTTCGCAATAGCGCACAGCTTTGTTTATCACGGCATTTTCATTGTCATCTTCGTAGAGGTAGGGATCGATACTTCCTATTGAATGGACATTGTATTCAACCATACTGCTCCGTTTGAGCTGTATGTATATTTGAAGAAGATTCTGTGGATTTTCCGAACTCTAATGACGGCTATTTTGTTTATTTGTATAATCACATAGGTAGAAATGCCCATCGTCAGGCATCCACAAATTTTGCAACGTGATTTGAGTAAAACGAAGGAGAGTTGAAAGTTAGTTTTAACGTATGGAAGATCTGAACTTAGTATATGGATGAAAATCGAGATCTTTATACAAAATTCTATGTACGTTTGAGATTTTTAGTTGAGCTTATTTGTTCAAATTTACGTACCCACTTTTTAACAATTTAACAAAAAAGAATTCTACTGTGGCGATGAAGATTGAAATGAATCACCATAAAGTCGTTTTTTTTTTGTAGAACGATTTGACTGCAAGAGCACGATGTTCACCCGACCACTATTCCATAATTACTAAATAGCACACGTAGATAAACTATTTGACAGCCAATTATTCATAGCTACGAAATAACAAGGTCAAAAGTTACCGTTCCTGAAGACCAGTTAGCATTTATTTTATTCGGTTTTAGTGACAAGATATCGAACACAGAGAGTTGTTGAATGTTTAGAGACAGGAAAATGATCCAGGTATGAGAAACGATCATGTTTTTAACTATATTTTGAATCGTGATTGTTGACTAAAAACAACGAAAATATTCCTTTAAAGGAAACGTGGAAAAGTCTAGTTGCTCTCTAGAAATCTTACAAACTAGCATGGAGAGTAATGGCTATGTTTTCCACTTGCACAATTTGAAATCACAAGGGTAGAAGGAAAGGATCTTCGTGCAAGGACAACTTTAAAGAACTTGAATGAAGAAAAGGAATAGAAGAATCTCTTGTACAAGTATGAACTGATCTATGTTACACAAATTAGTTTGCAACACAGCAATGTAGATACAATGCTGCAGTTTTTCCAAAATAACTGCAAAACGAAATGAGAACAAATTTAAAAATTTAAAAAATTAAAAAACCTAGGGATTGCTCTCGCATGAGTTGCCAACCAGACTTCTCAATGCAGAGGCATTAGCTTTGTTTATTGGTAATAAGCATATATATATGGATTCGCCAAAAATTTTCCAAGAGGTTTAGATGGAAGATTTAATACAAATGCTTATTATTAAAGATGATAAATGCAGATGGAATTATTCCTTTTTTGCAGCGATTAAATTGAACCGTGACTGCTCGTCTCATGAGAATGGATTCGTGTTGCCTACTGGTGTCCCCGGGAGTCGACAAAACACGAATCTGTCTACTCGCTGCAAAAAAGTAATAATTTCATCCGTCTTTGTCCTCTCTACTTATTATTACTTTCGACTCGTTAATATCAAACTGTTGAAGACTATTGGTTCCTAAAAAATCTATTACATTATCTATGTAAAATTCTTAGATCCAACTCTGACATAAGGGAATGAACTCAACGATAAAATATTGTCAGAAAACGAAGAGAACATAAAATAAAGAACAAGCAGAAGCGAATGATAAAGACGAGTGTCGTTGTAAACAGTCAACGTTCTGCATTATTTATCATTTTGTTTTATTTTGCATTTAATTTTCTTAACGTTCCGTTCCTTGCATTACGTTCAATTTGATTATTAAAATATCAACGAATTGTGTTCGATAAGTCTCAGACTAGTGCGTAAGTTTTTGATCTATGAATTTAAGCAGATTGATCAAGCTTTAATTATGAGTAAAGATGAAGGTACATCTTGCTAAATAACCTAACACAACATAAAATTTTATGGTTAATCGTGAAACTACTAAATTGAGAGGGCAAAATGTATATTTTTCCGTATTAGACTCGCTTTTTAATCTATAAATAGTGAAGTTATTTAAATAAAGGTTAAATCAATATGGGCAGGTTTATTACCGCAAACAAAATTAACCGGTTCAGATTGATTTTGCACTCTCACGGGTATTTACAAATTAAAACACAACCGGGTTAATTGATAAATATTATTAACAACCCGTTTGTAATCATTTATTATCGCGATATTTCAAATTAGAGGAGCTACCGTTTGCGACGATTCGAGAGACCATCTCGCGCTCCCACTCGATCACACCTGACTAATTAACTACTCCTATAAAATATTTCGCATACCAACTTCTTCCCTTTAATTGATAGAGTTGAACTTTTCCGAGAGGGTAACTTTTCGCTAATTACAGTTTTGTCGGAACGGGAATAAGGTATTGAAGACCTGCTTCTTTTTCAACTACCTTTTAGTTTCATCCATTAGTTTTAGAAAGGTATATAATTTGGGAAGGTAGGTTGGAGAAGAGAGCTTCAATTCAGCAAATAACGGTTAGCAGAGCAATATTCTTAAAGATACCCTATCTGACATACAATATTGCTCAACATTTAGACAATACCGCATTGACTTTAGAACAGCAACATTTCCAAGTGATATCACTTGATATTCAAGTTATTAACAAAAATATTGAATAACATTACACTAAGGCACAAATGTGCCTAGTTCAAAAGTCCACAGAATTTCAAGCCAAAGTAGTAACAATGCTGGAAACAAAGGTCGTCAGGGAACGTAAATGCTGGCTCGTCAACTGCTGAGAATCCCAACGCGTTTTGTGAATGCGTGAAAAGAATGGCATATGCGATAATAAAAGCAATCACTAAACAGTGGAAAGATAAGGAATCTCAAAACTGGTGAAAGACTATTCCAGGCCAGAGACAAGCCAAACAATTTCTAATTGGTCACAGTCCTACATTTATAACGGACCTACTAAGAGACGCAGGAGAAGTCTGTTAGAATAACAGTGAGGCTACTAAAAGGACACTGTATGCTTAAGACGCGCATGACCAATCTGGGCCTAACAGAGGAAACAATATGCCAGGCGGAAGAAGATACTGCCATCCACATGCTGTCATACTGTATAGCATTGGTAGCAATAGGGCTCTCAGAAATGAGCTCGGAATACCCAAAAGCCGAAACCTATGTAGAGAGATCACTGGTAACACTGTTAAATCTAGCGAAGAAAGCAAAGTTAATGTGAAAAGGTTGAGGTGGAACAGGTGAAGAACCACCTCGGATAGTAATCTAATCTATTCTAAGATACAAACGTAAATTACAAAGCAACATTGAACTATGGTTTACACTGAACGTTTTTCTCACAATGTTTACGCAAAAATGGAATAAAACCAACGACATATTTTACAAATGGTAAATTAAGCGTGCGTTTCTGCACAATTTTCAATTTTCAATGAGTATACAATGCGGTATGCATATTTTAAAATATCCTCATGCTGCAAAGTAACGGTTACATAAGTCTTATAGTCGACTTAATATAAATATAAACGACTATAAGTTCTTATAGTCGTTTTTTTTTCTATAAAGATCAACGACAAGGAATCTTACGAAATATGTGAAAATTTAATGGCGCGTAGAATATCTTCTAGCTTCTACTTTTAAAAAGAGAGCCTCTTGGGTACAAAAGCCTTATTTACAATTTCGTACCGGTTAGTCTGTCTTGTCACCTTAACAATTACAATTCGTAGCGTGAATTTTTAATATAAATCTTCGTCTTTTTGCGTGTCCAGCTTGTCTTGCCTTTTTTTAACGTGTTTCGTGACTTGAGACAGACGTTGATGTTTGTCCTTAATTAAATATATTTTTGAATGATTGCATGGAAAAAGTGATTTTGTCCGCGTCGTCAAGTTTCACCAACAATAAGAGTAATATTCGTAGCATTTCGTAGCCTACACGGCGGATATTTATGGAAGATCGCTGAAAGATATTGCATAGTTTAGAATCAATCAAAATTCCTGAGAAATTTATTACTAACGCGATAAATATTGATTTTTCTATGATTAAGTATGTGTATCACTTAACACTCTAATGATCAGTATACACTGACGCTATGAAAATATAATTTATTTTAAATTAATTGAAGTGACCGTAGGAATGTAACAATTGTAGTACATCAAATGGAAACGCTGTCGCATTCTACTTAATACTTTGATTTAATCCGAGATTAAGTATGGGCGCGGTCAAAGGATGCAACCTCCAATAGTCAGCACTCAACATGCTGAGTAATGATTTAAATCGGCAGCTTCCGATTTTTCTGAACGATGTGATCATTCTCTGATAAAATTCGTATGTATAAAACAAAAAAGGGATATCATCATACGCTGAATTTAGCCAGCGCGCTTAGTTAAATGCTCAGTGGCTGACTGTCAGCATTCTCCAATGCCTAACCAATGTTGGAGCAACTGTCAAACATCTCAAAAAAATGTCTTTCTGATTGTGATATTTTTATTTTACGGTTATTTTTAGGGTTTTTTTCTTTTTTTTTTGTTCTTTCCAAAGTGCGGTAGTTACAGTACAGCGCTTTTGCTAGATTCGATTATTTTATTTTTTTTACACATTTTTTATTTTATATATTAAAACAACCTTCAGTTGCAAAAATTGACATCATAAAAATTGTTTATCTTTTGACACCATTCTATAACCAAGGCACTTATATCTTTCCTTTCTATCAACTGCAAATCGTGTGGAGTACATGGAACATATAAAATCTAACATAAGTATAAGATACCGTGTCAAACTGTTTTAATATTGGTTATTGTCAAGATGAATTACAATAAATTTGGCGACTGAAAGCTAAGGGTTGCCGATTGATAAAGCTATTAATTTTAAAAACATCACAATTAAGAGAATATGAAGACTTTGGTTCGATTTCTCGTTCTCTCCACGGCATTTACAAACAAAACAGATCTTCTAATCCGACGTATGTATATAAATTCGGTAACTCCGGTAGCACAAGCAACAAAGAATACCCTCCTGTATTCTCGCCCCTTCTCACAAGAATTCCTTCCGGTTTCGTCAAAATTTTATACTTTTATTAAAAGAGGAAGCTACAAGCATCCTAAAAAAAGACCATGACAATCGATAAGACGTTGCCGTTGAACGCGATGTTGTGTTTTTTTAGCACGCATAAGTAGAAGAGCCAATATCCCCCTTTGTAGTAAGTTGTATTCCGGCGCGCAATTTTTTCACCGAAAATATACATATCTCGCGTGTTTAATCGCGACTTCCGCATTGTTGCGTAATGACAACGTCGAGTACCTGATACGTAGGGCGTATTTTCCCTAATGAAGGTTCCCTCGTGCCCAACTCCGGTGGAATGGGGCGGTAGATATTAGTAATCCTGTATTATGTTGAATGCAAAATTAAATTGGGTTTTACGTAAAATGTTTTTTTCTGTGCGTTTTTTTTTTCTTTCTTTTTGGGCTAGGGGGAAGCTCTAAATGTACAGTTGGACTGATTGTGAGTTGAAAAAGGATAGAATGAATTAATCAATCTAGTTTATGAGCATAAGTCCTACAAAATTAAAAACTTATTAGTTAGTCAAAAAAAAAAAAAAACATTTATAAAAATAAATATATACAGCGGCAGTAATAAGAATTATACCACTGCAATTTGATGAAAATCGATCTGCTGCGTATCTTAAAAAAATGTCTAGTTCCTTTATAATGTCCTAATTGGAAAATTTCGTTGGAATGACTTCTTTTACAAAAAGATGGTCTCAAAATTTTGAGTCTTAACACAAATTTTGAAACAAACACAATTAACTAATCTTAACGAAAATAAGATTTCCTAACGCGTGTATATTTTAGACGTTTTCTAGGTTCTGTTCAAAAGTAATCTGTGGGTTTAACTCTTTCAAAATAATTTTTGAATTGTTTGTTGCTTTCATATATTTTCAGTTTAATGTATCGTAAAAGTGGTAATACATCAAAGCCTTGAAAAGAAGAAATGCATATCTAAATTATAAATACCGATAACTTTCGAATATTTCACATTTCTGATATTTCGCGATAAATTTGTTAGTAAAACTGGAGGAAAATGAAATAAAAAATTAAATGAAATAAGTATAAAGAAAAATACATATGCAGGCAATCTCGCAAGGAAATGCACCGATCGATATATGCAAGATTATACATTGGAAAATTCGGAAAGCTTGCAAGTACACTAAAGCTGAAGTGCTATTAAATTAAAGTATAAAGAATAGCTTTCAACTTTGTTATTTTAAATGGAGCACCCTACACATTATTACATTTTTGATACCCAATTCAATTTAAAGTTTGATGTTGCTATTTCTAACCATATTATCAGATGGATGAGTGTATGTGAACTTTTATAACTGTGAAAGTGTTTAACTTGGAAAATTGAAATTTTGCAGAACTGTTGACCATGTAGGGTAGTATCAAAAACCAAGCAAATTTTTCGAAATCATTATATTGTGTATCCTACAATTACTCTTAAGCTTTCATATCGGAAAATCGTCAAAAGTTAGTTATTTTAATTAGAACTATTTATTTTTCTTTATCTTATTAAATTACTCTAATAAAAAAATACTATAAAAATGTGTGCTGCAATACACATTTTACAAAAGAGTATCTGTTCCTCTATTTCTATTTGACGGTGACAAATTTTTTTTTGTAAGAATAATTTTTTAAGAAAGAGAGAAATAGGAAGTGATAGCAAAAAAAAAACAGTTTCAATTTGAAAATTTAATCGGACTCGCTGTATAATATTTTATACAAAATTTATACTACTCTAAGAGTTGCATACATTCAACCAACCATCTATCAAAAATTTAATTGTCAACTAAAAAACTATAATATATATACATAAACAACTATGTATACATAATACATTCTAGTTAAAATAACTATCTGCAGTATAGCCAAAAGTGTCAGATTATTAAAAATATTTTAGTTAAATAGTGCACAATGGCAAATTTTCGGAATGTGCAGTGTACGGTCTTTCATATATTAATCGGTGCAGTACCCGGTGAGACAGCTCGTATAATGTATTGAACTGAAATTGTTCGAAAAGTTCCAAATTACCAAAATTTGTAACTGTTTATAAAATATTTTCTCTGCGAAAGACTATTTGAAATAATAAATTTACTAAAAAATCGCTAATAAAATCTTTCTCTTGTATTTTTAAAGAAAGAAAAAACCTTACTGACGTAATTGGCAAAAATCTATTTACAAGCCAATAATAAATGTCAAACATTCCCATTTTTATCGGCGTATTACAAAAACCAAGAATTAAAAAGAATCTATACTGAAAATCAAAATGCAAATGTCTTTTAAGAACTTTCAGATGAAACATATTCATTTTATTATAGTTTTGATGTCATGAACATTTTATTCAAAATAACTTGACACTTAGAAAAAATCGGCAAGTTTATTTATATATTATTATTTGTATATTATATATAGGCATTATTTGATAACATTTATGGCTTATTTTTTGTTAAAATTATCTGGAAATATATTTAGAATAGTCACAATTGTGATCTTCACAAATTCACAAGATGAAATATTTCTCAATGGTTATTCGAGTATGATTGGCAAAAGTTTCACGTCAGAGTGTAAGATTTATAAATCTAGACTTTGTAAAATATATTATTTCCAAAAGTTCAAAAAAGTTTGACTACTGCTTACAATTTTCTACACCAAAAAAATCACAAATTACCATCCTCCTGACTTAATTTAAGCATAATTGGTAAAAATTCATTCTCATATTCCAATAGAAATAGCCCAAATTTTATACATATTTTGACATTGTAACCACTTGCTTTGGAATTTCAGAAAAATTATAAAACTCGCGATCCAAACCGTTTCCGAAAATGTTTTCAAAATGCAACATTTTTCGACTAATATTTCAAAATAAGAATAACATTTTTTTTCCTAAGTCCGCTTACCTTTCTGTCAACAATAACGTTATGTAGCGTATTAGTGGGGAGCACGTGGTTCTCTGTACCAACGCAGGTTCGACTGTGAGTTGTGGAGGAAGATCTGCTCAACTCGATCACCTGAACAACACTATTCACACATCCGGTCTTCGACGGCCGCTTTTCACCGTGTATCGGCCGATTTTACAATTTCCCAAGCGCGCGCCACATCGCGTCGTAGATGTCGCTGAATTTCCATCCCCCTTCTTCCATCACTTGTTGCGTCCAAAGGTGACGAAGATCCAACCACGATCGGTTAATGCATTTCCAGATACACCTGTAGCACCTGTAGAATGCGACATTTGAATGTGTCGATCACATTCCTTCGAAATAAATTGTAATAGCTTCGGTTTTAGGGAGGTTCCTTACAACTGGGAGGTCCTCTTTTTTAAGCGATAGACAGCAGTTCGTTAGCGTTAATGCGGGATTCATGGGTTGGGAGTGCCACAAGCCACTGTTCTGGAACAGATTTTGTTCTTGCTTTTCAATAATGAGTTGAATTCAATTTTTAACGAAGATGTTTTGCCTCCAATAATGTAGCAGCTAAATGTAATAATTAGATATGACAAAGGCGGGTGGAATTATTCCTTTTTTGCAGCGACTAGATAGACTCGTGTCTATTCGCCTCATGAGAAAGGATTCGTGTTGCCTACCGGTGTCCCCGAGAGTCGACAAAGCACGAGTCTGTCTAGTCTCTGCATCAAAGTAATAATTTCTTATATTTAAATATTTCTAAGAGTTACAATAAGATTTTGCATAAAGAATAATTCATGCGATAATCTAAGTATTCTTATGGGCAAAGAACATTTTTTAAATGTGAGTACTACAAAGTTTTTAGAAACACTAAACGTAGATCAATGACTATCCCTTTATCATACTCAAGTATCATCTAGGCTGAGCTATGGAATCCGCATTTGGAGGTTGTCCGCCTTAACGCCGGATGTATTTATTGCTTAAAAGAGAATTATAACGGTGGTAGCTGGCTTATCTAATCGTGAAAGTTACAGAACTGCTTTTGAAGTGCATAAAGTTCTGATTTTAACAAATATTTTTATCCTTAATGTATCTGCATGTTACGTTGGATGGTATATTAAGCATACCGTTTGGTTCTTGGGCTACTTCACATCTTTTAATGTGTTGCGGTTGTAGTGGATGCTTTGTCAATATATGTATATGGTTTGCATTCACAATTGATACATGCTATCCTTTTTAGCTAGTAAGTATTATTACATAGTCTGCTTCTTCGCGGATTTATTTCAAGATTGATACCAATACGAAGCCCTCAAAAGAAACTTTTAAGTTCAGAATTTATTAATTCAGATATAAATAAAGTATATGAACGCACATTTGAAAATTAGGAAAATTCGTATAGTTTGACAAAATCCAGCAAAGCTCGAAAGGTGAAGGCGTTTTTTTTTTTAGTAGTTTAGTCAGAATCAGTAATTGTCCAGTAATTACAAATTCAAGGAGAATTCAGGTCAATTGGCGAAGCTTAATTAACAAATATTGGGAATTAAATATCCAAAAAAAAGGATACAAGATTCTGATTGCTAAACAAACTTAATTTCACGTTTAGATCTTTCTCTCTACTGGCACATTTTAAATATACAGAAATGTTAGAAAAAAATTGCAGAATAATTTCTGTATCACATTCTTAAAAAAGAATCCAGGGTGTCGATAACCGTCTTGTAAAGGCTAGTGGACATGAAAAAGAATCCAAGGTATTTCCAAGTGTTGCGCAAAAAAAAATTAAACTCGTATCGTGTGTAACGGAAACTGAACACCTGTATAGTTCACCATTATTTTACATCATGCAGAACTTGGTCCCGAATATTTTTAATTTGAAAACTTATCTAAATTGTTCAAGGAGGACATTACACTGACCAACAAGGTTGTTACCCTAAGTTAGTAAGTGATGAAATTGAACAGCATATATAAAGTAAAAATGATTCGAAAAGCGGCAACATTGGCTTAGCTTTAGTTACAGAGAATCTGGTCTACTGCAATAATGTTTATAAACTTTCTGAAGCTTTTGGAATACATCATGATCCCAGTTCTTGGAGATTATTCATAGACTCATCAAAGACCAGTTTTGTCGTATGATGGGAACCAGTATCCTTCTATTCCGATAGGTCACGCTGTTTCTATGAAAAAAACTTTTATTTGCTTTACATCTTCAAGAATTCCATACCATGTACATCATTTTTAATGTTGATCTTCCTATTTCCTATGTTACTTTTACTTTTGCAATCGTTTGAAAAAGGAAAACAACAACATTTATTTAAGGTATACTCGTTTATTCAAACATTTCACATAATACAATGTACACGTTAATAAAAACTTTACTTAGACAAGTAGAAAAAAAAGATAACGGTATATTCGACAAAATTTGTTTCAATAGTTACTATATCAGTCGTTATCAAGTTGAGATCCCGTCGAAGGCCATGGAACACTCCAAAAAACCATAGATTTGCGAATAAAAAGGTGCTGACGCGTGATTGCTACTACTTATTGCTTCAAAACTTTCGTTGTGTAGACTTCGATGTCTTTTGGTAGCTTCTTTTATACAATGCCAAAAGTTATCGAAACATTCTTGCCCATTATAACTTTGTTAACCAACTAATTAACTATGGATTTTTGTGCTATATTTTCATAAATTGAGCATGTCATATTGTAACGAGTGGTAAACTTTATGCTTGCGTTGTGGTGTGGCTAGAGGTGAGCACGTCGTGACTACCGTAGAACGAAGTGAAGGTGGTGTTGGTGCTCAGACTTAGAGGAAACGTATCGCCACTGTTTGCCGTGTTGAATGTGGATAGCATTTCGCTGGTGTTCTCTGGACTTGCCGAGGACATTATATGCTCACGTATCTGACACTCTGATCTATAACAAAAAACGATGATAGAAGGCTAGTTCATAGTCTAAACGTATAATCATACCTATTACTTTGTCTATATCTTTGAACCGGCATATGTGATCCGATTGGAGTTTGTTTAATGGCATATATATACACTCCGGTCATTGAAAGAGTATACGATAAGAAATATAAGGCATGAAACTGGAATTTTGGAAACCACAAATGAGCTGTACAAGATCCATATTAAACACTTGAAGAATTTACCTTCTGCTTAAAAAGTAACATTCCAACAATCATGCTATAAAAGTTCCCGGATAATAAAGACAGATGTAAGGCAGTTGTTCCCATCGCCAGTAGATATATGGACGACAAGGTGCAATAAACGAATTGACATACTGTTAATGGCGTCAAAAGAACGCTCGTTTCAGTCCATGAGGCATTTAATAACGTTTGTTTTTCCAAGAGTAACCTTGAAACAAAAATTTTCATTTGAGATAAATAAAATCGCAAAAATATGTCTAAAATAGGATTTAATAGAATTTAGTGCAAAACGCTAAAAATTTAACAAATTGTGAACGCAACTATGTCGATTTTTTTAATGTTTCTTGGCTTTCTTCAGTTTTATTTTCAACAAACTCACACGATGCAATGATTGTAAAGTATTACTGCAAACACAAATGTATCGGCGTACTTCGCACCACTCAAGTTATTTGATTAATTTAAGACAATTCCTTTGGGAATTTGTGGATTACCGTTACCAACAATACGACCGAATGATATTTTAATTTTAAGTTATATAGACGATAAAAATAGATAATTGTAAATATTTTTTAGATTAGATATAAGGCACGTTAAAACAATTTTTTTCTCACAAAGTTCGGTCGTACAATTGACAAAGAGAATTCACGAACTTCCAAAACGATTTTTCCGAATTAATCAATGTGGGGCGTCGTAATAAATACTTTAATGAAAAATTAGGTTTATCGTAAAAAAAATTGAGTATGTCAACTTACATTTGGGTCCCACTTACAACACTCCCAAATAATCCCAACAGTCCCAAATACTCGACCACGTCCGTATTCTTAACGGATAATTCTTGTAATATGGTGACGATCGCGAATAAAACAGCGCCACCTAGACATAACATATCACCAACTAACTGATTTTTACCTGTGAAAAAAGCAAATTGGGGTAATGTTTCTTTCGGAAAAAATACATTTAAAACAAAAAGAGTCTATTTAATTGAATACCAATCATTAGAACCAAAAATTCCATTGATTTTTATTCTTTAAAGTAGGCTCTTAGAATTGCATGTTTCGAATGCTTGGTAAATTTCGAAATATCAAGCAAAATAAGTTAAATCCAAAATTCAATTTTACTGATGTTTTGAAATAGATAATACTTATTAATTAACAAATTTTAAATATTTTCAATTGATTTCTAATTACTAGATATTCATTTCATTCTTTTGACGCTACTAGGTCTACTTAGAATATGGAAAGTGAAAAAATATCTACCATCAACTTTTTTGTCGTGTATATTAGCCATAACAAGTCCCCCTACTCCGATTAGGCAGACCGATACCGCTATAATATGAACCATGCGGAAACGTACGCCAAGCACTAGACAGCTCAATGCTAAGGCTACTGGTATAGCCACACAACCCAAAAGCTGAAAAGCCATAAGAAATAAAAACGACAATAACAATAAACTCCATAGTACTTATGTATGTAAAATAGAGTAAGCTTGAAAATTCTACGTTTATTTACAAAAAAAAAGAACTAAGAGTCTATCAGAAATCAATTTCCTCCAACCTGTATACATGTTAGAGTGGTGAACTGATGAGCTGTACTCATCAGAGTATTGGCCTGAACGTCGATTAAGCAAAGCAGCAAATAACGCCAACCCCTAGCTTTAATTATCGCAATCAGACCTTGGTCACCCCTTCTGAAAGCCAACCAGCTGGTGTAAATGGCACATAAGAACATATAATGCGGAAAACTTTGTCCAGTCGGTAGAACAACAAAGGGTGGTTTGTTTATAAAATGTGAAATAATGTTCGTTGCACAGACCAGCAAAGATAAAATCTGTCCCAGTATGATATTCTGCCATACGCTCCTAAAAAAAAATTAATGAAACAATTACAGTAATGATTCCCACCAAAGCTGATTTTTACCATTTTCCTAATTCCGATAGATGATACCCTATTTTATCACAAACGTCCGGGACATTGTTGTCCATTTCTAATACCGCTCTGATTTGTTTACATTATGAAAATTTGGAGGTTGCGTGTGTTTCGTATGGTAAGGGCGGGGTTCATACTACCCCTAGTTTGAAATGTGCACGCAAGCGTTGTTACCATAGCAACCCGTTGTATCCTTTCATTACGATATAAAATTCTTATTTATTATGGTTTTGTGAGTTAATTAATTAAGTCAAATAAAAAAAGACACATCACTACTGCATTTATGATGTTGAAAAATGAATAAAACCATTAATATTTAATTTGAACCATTTTCGTATATATTCCGCATCTCCCGAAGAGATGGAATACGGTTGTCGCCAATAAAGGCCGTTCATTTTTTTACCTACTCCATCAAGTACGATATGTAGCATGATTTTTAACGATAACAGTTAATAAAGTGAGAGATAAGTGATATGCTATCCTTCTTTCGTGTACTTCCGTTGCATATCGTATATATAGTACTATCAAGCGGAAGCACACGAGGAAATCAAGGCATTGCAGTTAACCCATCTAGGGCACCGTTTGCGGGCACTGTCTGTCCATACAACAAAGACAAAGACAAAGTCAAAGTTGTCAATTTCTGTTATCTATTAATACCTATTGCTATATTCACGTATTATTATTTTATGTTCCGAAGGACATAACATTCCATTACATCCCGCTGTTAAAGGCAAGAATGTAAAAATCCCGTGAATTGTATCTACGTCCCTTCAATAAATACAGTATCTAACTTAAGCAGCCGATAGTAAAAAAATTTTTATTTTTAAAATAGAAGCAATAATTCGGCAAAACTTCAGACAAAATTGTTCAATTCAATTTAATTGCAATTGAACAATTGAGTCCCTATTTTTATTTATAAAAATATTTTGTAAGTATGTATATTTTTTTGAATTTACAAAAGAAAGGAATATATAATTTTAAATGAGGAACAAAAAAATTAAAATACTTGAGAGCTGCTATCAGTGTCATCTATACATCATGAATCGAACAAATATGTCTTATATTGTGATGTGACTGTATAAAGTATCTTTACAGAGTAATCAATTAATAACGTAACGTTTATGATAGAAAGAATGAAGTATAATGGCATTCATAAAGTGCATTTTTACTCAATTTTATTTTACGCTCCCCTGCAGATTATGAAAGAATTATTGCCTATTCTGTGCTCTACCCTCTATCCATATATACATTTCTACATTACCGACATAGATCGTCACAAACAATGACTCAACCACTACGAAATGTCAAGTTATTAGTTTATCAATAACAAACATTAAAATAGTTTCATGGTCTCATGAAGAAAATAATGCGCGTTGATATGTGAACTGCGGACAAGATGGTAGAGCCGATTTTCGACTATCAATTCCGTCTAATTTTAATAGGCGACAGTACCGTAGGCAAGAGTTCTTTGTTGAAATACTTCACAGACGGAAAATTTGCCGAAGTAAGAGTGAAACTTTTCTCTTATTGCGCTCATTTGTTATATAAACAGTGCGTATTAAAGTCCGTCATTTTATTTTCAGCTTTCCGATCCCACGGTCGGTGTAGATTTCTTCGCGAGACTTATAGAGGTTAAGGATGGTACGCGAATCAAACTGCAGTTATGGGATACGGCCGGACAAGAAAGGTTCCGTTCGATAACGAAATCTTACTACAGAAACTCGGTGGGTGCTCTACTAGTTTATGATATATGCAATCGAACAAGCTTTGAACATATTCCTGTATGGATGTCAGAAGCAAAGCGGCACATAGAACCTCATAGGCCTGTATTTGCTTTAATTGGCTGTAAATTAGATCTAGTCAGTAATGGAGGACAGCGTGAAGTGTCAAAAGAGGAAGCGAAAGCATTTGCTGATCAAAACGGAATGATCCATGTGGAGACATCAGCAAAAGTTGGTTCAAATGTTGAAGAAGCGTTTCGATCAGTCACACAAGATATTTATAATAGGATATTGTCGGGAGAATACAAAGTTGAGGATGGTTGGGAAGGAATAAAGACTGGTTTTGCAAGACCAAACGGTCTAGATTTTAATCTGGTTGAGGCTGAGCCTGCCAGGACGTCCTGCTGTTAGATTTTTAGAGTAAGAACGATATAATAAGACAAAGAAAATTGGTAATTTTGTACATATACGATATTGCCGCAAACATGTGTTTCTCATTTTATTTCTTTGGTGAACAAAACCTTTGATTTGTTATTAAATTTATGCAACATAATGCAAATTATCAGTGATCGCATAGAGTTTACTGTTTTTATTTTGTAAGACTGATGAATTTTACTATTTGACGATGACTGAAGATTTCAAGAACATCCAAAAAAAAGAAATTCTTCTAAATTTAGTAGCAAATAAAACGTTTCCTTTCTATATACAGGTTTTCCTTTATGGCAGTACTGGAGAAATTGGTATAAAATTTTCTTAATTTCTTAAAAATGTCTCTCACTAAACAGAAAACCTGTATATTAATTATTTGTACAATTTCATTTAGCCTATAATTGCAATAATTCGGAGTGTTTGAGAGAGTAATATGCAAATTTAAGCAGGTGATATAACATGTCTAATACCATCTTAAACTAGCACATCGTTCTCCCTAACAGCCTGTATATTTTATGATAAACGTGATAGAGTAATTTTTATTATAATACAGAATACACTGAAGTTAGTATTGTAACTTCTTTTAAAATGAGAAGCTTGTGAAAGTTAAGTACAGTTAAAAGATGTACACATTATACATAATAATGATAATAGTAATAATACATATAACAATTATTATACGAATATATTTATAGGCAAAAATACAATTTAGAGATTGAATGTATCGCTACTATAGACGATTGTATATTGTTTTTTTTTCTTTTTTCGTTTTTTTTTTTGAAATCAAATTGTATAGTACTTATTTATTTTGGAATATATGCCTTTTGTTCGTGAAATAAATAATTGTTGACTAATTCCATCTGTTTTGTTCTTTTTTTATCTTATCATCGGAGTTTGTAAAGCAAGCACATGCTCCACGTCTACAAACCACAAGCAGCTTATTAAAGTCTAAATCCTTTGTTCTCAGTCAGAATTAAGTGATAAGGACATAGTTTATCCGTTTTACGGTCTACTACAGATATTAAATCATAGATACACTTAATCAGATAACGACAACACCGATACTTCCGATTTTTAAAATTCACAATCGCCTTCAACCACAAATTTTTGTCTCGATTATTCAGTTCAGAATTTTCGCCATTTTCTCTAAGCTGCTTCAAAATCTGAAAATTTACATGAACTAGATACCCTCCACTAGCAATTTCTGATTCAGCTGCATGCGTAGACATTTCGATTCGTTTTATGCTTAACGTTCTCCCACCGTCTCCCAGAATATGTAAAATTATTTCTCTTAGTGTCTGATTTTTAGAAGGCAAAAGCAGGTCGAGTATTATTTTATCCCCACATTCTCGTACTATTTCCATTATTTTAAGTGTTCATTTTGTTATTTTATAAATAAAGGTTCAGTCATTTGTACTAACATTTATTTGGCGGCTCAGCCACTGACTGTTGGCTTAAATATTATAAAATAATAACCAAGCTTTTTATATTCTACGTGGACTGTATTTTCTTTTGGATTACTTCTTTTTAATTGCATCAAATTAATTACATCAAATAACAGTTAGTCTTACATCACGTCAATTTTCTTCTGCCAAGGTTTCGGCTGCTACGAGCATACGCGTATCTGTAGAGAAATCTACATAAGTGAAATTAGGAATATTTATGGATATAACAATTGTGTATACTGACTCGCTGCAAAAAAGAGGAGACAACAGGTCTGTGGGATCAAACAAACATGTTGAAAAAGCAGAGTAGTATAATTATTGTAATAAGCCCAACCACAACCACACACCTCTAAGTATAAGCGGTTTAATTGTAATCAGTATAAAAAGAAGAGTTGCACAGCTGCTACCTGTAATAAGTAAAAAGGACAAAGACGGATGAAATTATTATTTTTTTGCAGAGACTAGACAGACTCGTGTTTTGTCGACTCTCGGGAACACTAATAGGCAAACCGAATCCATTCTCATGAGGCAAATAGACACGAGTCTATCTAGTCGCTGCAAAAAAGGAATAATTCCAATAATAACCAATAATTCCACATGACAAAGGTAATGTACGAAAATGTCAGTATATAGAAGAAACCTAAAGTTTATTTGTTTAATTTAAAAGTCCGCGTAAGCCTTCTTATATTAGCACGTTGACTGCATTACCGGCCAACCATACTTTTTAAAAAACTTTCCGTTATATCTATTGCATAAAACTATAAAGAAATTTTAAAGGTAGCCAACTGCTTAAACACTAAACTTTCATAGAACATAACGAAAAAAAACTCCGTCAACCTAAACACGTAGTTGGATATCTGGATCTTCTTCGTTACGTCATCAACGAAATCCTCCGTTATTTAAAAACGCAGTCTATCTATGTTTAAATAGCAGAACTAACGAACCATATTCTACTACGCTTAGCTGTAACTGTCATAGCAATTATCTATTGTTACTATTAAATGAACATTATATTAGCGGTTTGCCGCTTCACGTAATTAGCAAAGACTAGACGCACTCGTCTTTATTCGTTTCGTAAGAATGGTGCCTACTAGTTTCTCCGAAAGTTCACACGAATCTATTTAGTCTCTGTTATTATCGTGAAACGCAGGGACAATGACAATACCCTTTTATATAGTTGAAATGAACATATCTAGACGTTGGTCTTTGTCTCTAATGCAAAATTTCGGCCGTGAACATTTTGCGTATATCTTTATTTAACTATGCACTTAGTCACATAACAGACAAAATATAGGCTCTTTTAATGGTTAAAGCGTTTATGAACAACCATATATATTTTAAAAAACAGTAAAGAAAAGGTGCGCTTAAGGGATTTAAATTTAATGACACGGCTTAAATAATTTAAAATAGACTATTGCCATTTAATTAATTAAAGTGGCCCATCAAAAAAAAAATAGTTTAGATAGTTCCAAACTATTTTTTTACAAAAAAAAAAATATGTATTTTTAGAGCTGTTACAGCCATTTAAGCTATTGAAAAATAACATAACGTAACAATTCAACCAAAAAAATATGTCGAAGCTCTATGTTTTTAAGCATAACTAACAACTTTAATTTAAACATCCTTTGAAACTTTCTCGTGGCCTATCCCATAGCTAAGCATCTTCTGAGCATTTTTCCTATTAAGTATTGATAAATCCTTGCGGAATTCTTTCCTATTCTCTTCGCACCATTTTTTGCAAATTCATCCAACGTTATCGGAGGACGAGGTTGCAACTGTCGATCAAGTTTGTTCCAAAAATGCTCTATGCAATTGCAGTCTGGAGAATTAGGGGGGCACATAGCATAGTTCAGTTATAGTTCTATATTTGAATAATTTAAATATTAAGTAAGTAATCAAAATTGATCTCGTTAGTAGAGCATTATTTCTTTTTTGCCGCGACTAGATAGATTCCTGTCTATTCGTCTGAGAAGAAAAGGTTCCTACCCCGAGGGTCGGTAAAATACGAATCTGTTTAGTCGCTGCAAAAAGTTATCACTTCACTTGTTTAAAATTAAAGAGAAAAACAAATTCATGTCCAAGTCATGCGTAATGACATTAATGACCGTGTAAGCTGTTATGAAAGGTAGGAATGAGTGATCTGGACGTATTCTTCTTTTCTACCTTTCCAAAATAAATAAGCCAAAAATAGTAAACTCACATGAAATCAAATACAAATCATGTTATCTAATATTTCGCCTACTTAATTGTCATGCCTAATCGTAGCTACAAATTGAATTTTTTGTTTTTCACTAAAACAAATGTTTATCATTGTTAAATAAATGTATAAAAATTAAGAATTTATTTTGCATTTGGCATATTTTGCATTGAAAATCAGCATTGCTACAAAGATGAGATAATGTTTTTTAGATTCACTGCTAAAAATGTTAAATACTACAGGAAAAATGTGATCTTTTCAGCGTACAGTGTGTTCAACGCACATCTGTGACTGCAGTTGTATTGAGCAGAAAGAGCCATCTATCGCGAGATATTCTAATTGTGGTAAAATTTTATTTTCCACACACCTAACAGTTTCATTTACACGAATGGTCCTCACCACCGAACCATTGTTATCCACCTCCGGTCGATGATGTGGTGCGGAGGTTGCTGATACTTATGTGTTGTTTACCATACTACACCACAGTCCTTGCTATCGTTATTTTATATATAATTGTGCTTTATCTATCATCCTTAAACTAAAAAAGGCGATTCGTATTCAAGCGTTCTTCATTTATTGTTTTGAACGAAAAATATTTGAATACGAATCGACTAAAATAGTTATCTCAGCCCACATTCGGTGGGCAGATGGCACTAAAAGCAATGTTTATTATGTATTTCTATAATCCGTTTTAGTTCCAATTTAGACCAGGAAAATACCTTCTGTGGCGACATCTTTCGTGAGGTGTGACAAAAATTATATTAGGCTTTGGATGTCTTTTCATAGATGGCACAGATTGATTGTATTTGATTAGGTTAAATACAGTGGTTGATTCGAAAGATTTTTGTTGACATTAATATTGACATTTTATATTTTAATCATCGGACGTTATTCTCTTTCTTTTTATACAGGATTTCTATCGTGCAAGTTTAGATAATATTGTATAGGTCATGCGCAAAATATGGATGAACAGGCTTGCAAAAAAGGCAATCACATTGGAATAAAACGAGACAGACTGTCGGTAATTTGGCGCAGTCGCACGCGACTAGCGACGGTGTAGTGCAACATATCTACTTCAAGGTGGTGCGGAGTGCAGTAGTTTAATAATAGGAAGATGTTCTCGTCAATATCACGAACGCTAATGTGAGTAAAAATTGCCCAGTTTCAAAGAAAAAAAATAATACAAAGTCCTTCTAAGAAAAAAACACGCTGACGTTAATAGCAAAATAAAGGGACAAAGTAGAAAAGAAAAGGGAACTGGGGGAGTCTTGCAGGTGTTCTAAATTAATAATAGCCGAGACGTGTTATGTGATCGAAATACTCGAAATAGAGGACAGCTTTCTGTAGCGGTTCGTGCCTTTCTGGCGTGCAGATCAATACTTGCCGCCTTTTCTTGAAACATTACGGGTAGATCGATTATGTCGACCTTTTGTTTACCAACAATTTTGAAAATCTCCTCCATGAAAATGTGAGATTTAAAATATCCCCAGAAAATGTCCAAAACGTTAAAATTTTACTCCCCATTCATTTAAATAGTTATTTTGAAAAACCTTGTTTTGATTTATCCTATTCTATGTGAGGGGAATTCTCAGTAAACGATTAGTAACACATGGGAAATGATGACGTGACCATCACTGTTACCGTCTTTCTCTCGTTTATTTAATCATCATGAGTAACGTCACTGTTATTCATCAAAACGCGCTATCTCCGTGTTTGTTTTATTTTTATTTTTTTTTCTGATCTTACAGTATATATAATGAAAGGGATAAATTAAACAAAATTTAATTATTAATTCCTTTTCATCTTTTGTTTTCAATTTCTTTGAAAGGAAAAAATATTTTTGTTTTTGGAAAATACAGGAGGTATTTCTTAAAAATTACCAAAGATTCCACAAAAAGTAACGCTGGAAACCAAACATCCTCCGCGCTCGATGGTGACATCATGGCCTACAATCTTGCAGGTTTTATTTATTCTTTGATTACCTTGAATTTCCTCATTCAAATTTGTGTGCTTTATACATGTGTTTATAGATAGTAATAATAAAAAACATTTTCATTTTTTCTTAACTTTAACAGGAATAAACATTCTTGGAAAATGTCATAATTTTGAAACAAACCGTTTTATCCTGAAACCAACGTCTTCTAATTAAGTTCTGAAAATACTTCAAAAATTAGACTTTTCTTTTCTTTTCTTTTGATCAAACAATGAAGTCGGTAGAACTTCCATATCAATATCAAGATCAATCCAATTTGAGAAACAGTATCCAAAGCTTTTAATATGTATTATACGTTAATTAAATTAATCCATCCTTTTGCAATGTTTTTTTTTACCCATAATCGCTAATGTTATTGGAATTACGCAGTCACGACCATTAATAAATTGGTATAATTTATTTTTTTTAATAAAAACTAGTTATTGGTGCAAATACGATACATAGGAAATTAGAGTCTGCGCAGGTTAATTGCTCTTACTTAAAAGCCCGTTAGTGTTATTATAGTGTTACGGAATGGCTTAAACTTGTCTTTGATGCTGATTAACATAAAATGAATACGAAAACGATTAAAGAATGCATCTTTGTAAAAAAAAAGAATATTAAAAAAACTTGAAAAAATCTATCAAAATGTAGATAATATCTCTTAAGGACTGTTACCGTTACACATTTTTCAAAATTAGTTGTTTTTTTATTGGGACGTTTGTATTTTCTTTTTCTTTTTTTTTAGTTACCCTCGTCTTTGCTATATTTTTAACTTTTCAGATTTATTTTTTAATTGAGTGTAGCAATGAAAGGTGTTATTGCAAATTTTCAGACAACGTGGATCTTGTGTACTTTCATTCTTTTACAATTTCTTTTAAAATTCGACATCTCAAACTCTGAAAAGTTCAAAATTTCAAACAAATACTCTCACTTGAAGATTTATATTTGACATATAATGTTTCGGAATATGTATGTTTCACGATGCAGCGTTTCACTCTCGAACAACGCGCAAAAATTACGCAAAAATGCGCGTTCTATGACGAATTCTATCCGTTGACTTCGTGTTGTTTTTGTTCGAAATCATATGTCTTAGCGATACAGCAATTAACAAAATTTGACTGGACTGGTTCTGTTCTGGTATCAAGAAACCATTACGGGAACGTAATGTTCGTTCAAATGAAAATATCGCTAGGGTGAACGAAATTGTGACCGAAAGTCCAAAGATGGCAATTCGTCATCGATCACGGCGATCATCCTGGCAACGAATTATGGCAAAAGACTTTCGTCTACATGGATACAAGATTCAATTGACCCAAAAACTAAAGCCTACGGGCCATCAAAATTTATCGTATTTAGCAACGAATTAGTATCAATTTTCGTTCCTATTTTCAGAAAATCTTACTTTTTTGAAAATAGGAGAAACACTATTTATTAATGGTGTCAAGTGTTAACTGACTTGGCCTCTTCTGGAAGGTAATGGTGAAATTTCGCAATTTTTTTGGGTTTTCTTAAGGATGAAGTTTACGAAAAATAATCTGCAGAATTATTTTGCGACTGATGATTCAAACAATGATGAACTGATTATTCAAACAATAAAATTCGTGCAGTTATTGGCGAAATTAACTTGAATGTGTGTAATGGAATAAGTGAAAATTTTGAAAAAAAATTGCCACGTGCAGAAGGAGTCGCGATGGATATTCGTAATTTTAACATTTCTACTTTACATTGATGCGAATTTCAAAAAACTAAAGGTTTTATTCAGAATGTATATCGCTAAGTTTCTGTTCGGACACCCATCATACCGAGTATTTCAGAGCCGAGCCCACGATAATATGTTAATTAGCAACAGAAACAGCACCAACAAAGTCAATAATAACGGAGATGCCAATATTAGCCTCTTAATAATTGGATCACCCTGTATATGCAAGTATAATGAAGAACTTGATTAGACCAATTTGGATAATATTTTGAACAGTTTAATAGATTCGAAAATAAGATTAGTTTTCTTTTTTTTTGTTCCCAGTACTTATTCAAATTATAATTATTATGTAAATAACGTCTTTAATTATTCCATAACGTATTT
This sequence comes from Oryctes rhinoceros, assembly GCA_020654165.1. Lineage (NCBI taxonomy): Eukaryota > Metazoa > Arthropoda > Insecta > Coleoptera > Scarabaeidae > Oryctes > Oryctes rhinoceros. The sequence goes on from JAIOKQ010000053.1 coordinate 7,599,230, forward strand.
TAACAATTGACGTCATACCAATTCTCATACAACATCCTCACCTGCCGGCAACCTCAAAGATAGGTCACTGTACCACATTGCGGAAAATTCCATCCACGGATGCTATATTACATCCACCGTTATATTTCTCCCACTCCAATTGTATATCTATACCAAACACCAAACCTATCATCTCACCAATGAATAGCCTTGAGGTGTTTCACGAGCTGTGATTGTGAGTCTTAGCTTCGCAAAAACCTCGCGATTGCTTTACTCACCATAAAATACACGTAGGATTTAGGGGAATCATATACCGCATAAAACGTGCTTTGACGTAATAAAATGTGTCGTACGTGTTACATTGTATCTAATTTAAAACCTAATTTCCCGAGAAATATTACTTCGTAATTATCATTTGCGGTTGGAAATAATAATTTCTATTAATGGCTGTACAAACACATACCAGAAATTGCTGGTTTTTTATCATCCAGATTAATGATGGACGCGCTTTTTTTTGTTTTTCACATTGATCAAATTACCTTTTTTATATTTGTTTTAATTGTTGCCTTTGATAAGTGTATTTGTTCAATATGAGTTATTGGAAATTATATATTTGCGACGCTGATAAAATACATTTGTTTTATCGTAAATAAAATACATTTAAAAATGCATTGATCGATTTCATGGCAACATTTTCCTGATTGCATCAAGCAAGCAATATTTTTTGTAACCTTGTTGCAGGCAAATTCAGGAGTTAACGTGTCCCAAATTTGTTTGAATTTGTTTTCATTTCGATGATATTAAGCCCAGGCTACTTTTATATTCTGTTGGCCACACAATTCTTTGGTTAAGGGTGCGTTATAAGGCGTTATAAGAGTCTTTATGAAAAGTCTCTTTATTAATCATCCGTTTTAGATTATCCTCCTCCACATTTTACACAAGCGTCAAACTTAAGATACGTTAGTGAAAATAACTTCCTTTCGATGATATATATGTTTATAATATTTATTCCATTTGCTATTGATTTTGCCCAATTCAATCGATTTCGTTTCTGAAGAATGGTTAATATAGGTTTACCTTTGGTATAAACAATTTATTTGATGTTATTTCCATATGTACAGTATTTTTTCTGACAATCTTTCTAGATCACTCTGTATATGAAAATGTTCCAAATTAAATATTAATGGTTTTATTGATTTTTCATCTATTTCGTTATGCGCTTAAATATTAACAATTGATTAGTAAAAATGATTTTCCATGACTACTTGATAGCATTTTTACACCGTCCCAACTGTCGACGGAAGTCGTACCCATATTTTTTTTGTAATTTCAATTACAAATGCAATTAAAAAATAAAGAGTTGACAATTTGTAAAGGTTAATAAACGTTCAAAAAGATGTTTCTTTTAATTTTTATAACCAATTTCGTAATATTTAAAAATATCCTAACAATATGCAGGATTTTTGAAAAAGTAATTTACCGTCTCAACTTTACAATCTTAACTCATCTAATTGAAATTAGTTAAGTACCGGTTCGAACCTGTTGAATTCTACATTAATTGTTCTTCAAAATTACCTTTAAAAAAACTTTATTATTTTTATTTACAATTCCGAGTACATTCTTAACAAATTAATTTACTTACATAGTACGTGCATGTGACCTATTTTTATATTTTCATAAACTGCCTTGGAAATCGTAGATATCAACAATTTTATAAGGTTGCCATGAGAGTTTTTTCGTGAAAATAACAATAAATCAATTAAATCATGTTACTGCGATCAATATCGAAGTTTCAAGTTGATATTCAGATTTTGACCGTTTTAAATATCAGTTATCTTAATTTTTCTATTGATTACTATTATTACTAACTAATTTTTATTATTATTTTATTTGTATTATTATGTAACATTTTTTATTTATTATATTATTTATTATTATTGCTAACTTACGATTGATATATGCTTCTTTTAACGATGTTTGTTTTAAAGTCGTAATTTTCTTTTATCGTTTTAATTTTCTCAAAAATTGTTATTCTTTCTTCCAATTCCAAAATTTCTCGTTATCGCCAATAATTCTTGCTCCTTGAATAATATGTTTTCATATCATTTTACTTTACACTGAATACTTCTTCCGATTGATAGTGTGGTTGGTCTTTACTCTTTGCGGAGCTAATTACTCTAGTTCCTTTGCCGAATTTTTCTTCTTTAAAACAGACTCCTTTTGATGTGCTGTACTTTATTATCTTGCTTGACGACCTTGTCTCCCAGCAGTTCTGATAAACCTAGGTTTGTAAAATTGTCACTGTGCTCTGCGATAGAACATCATTATAAGACAAGCACATTAATTGTAGTTTATGAACGGCAAGGGGAACTAGGGAAATGCATTAATATGCATTACACGAGGCTGATATTTGCGTATCATATGTTACCGTTTCAATGTCAACAGATAATTTATCTACCTAATCGACTAATCGCGGATTAATAAATACAGAGTGGCTGAATATGAATAGTTGGTTCTATACGATGACATTTTACAATGCAAGGGAGTGTCTTGAATCCTGAAGGTTATTCCGGGCATGATAAGGTTCACACTGTCAACATTCTGTGCAATAGTAGAGTGATCGATATACATGCAGATTACTGATAAACGAGAGCATTCATACATTTTTGTCCCGTTCAAGTGTCCTAAAAAGAATATCTTTGTTCGCAGAGCAGAGAAAATATCAAAAACCACATGACGCATGTGCGTTGCATTTTTGCACATCCTGCTGAAAGCATCTGAAATTTTGACCAATTGCGAATTGCAGTTCGTGGTTTGCTGTGCTTTTAAGGTCCAGTTTAATAAAAATAATCTCGGTGTAAAATAAGTGTAAAAACAAGGGTTAGCTTTAAATCAAAATAAGTACGTAATGCGTGCAAGACTGTTAAAAATACCCAAATTAGTTAATAATAAACAAACTAAACGCAGATGCTTCAGAAAATATCTTGACATATACTTATTTTCATTATCACTTTATGGAAAACAATTAATAGAACAGGCGTAATGTTCAGACACGTTGTTATGATCTCGGAAAATCAAGTGAAGGTCGCATAGAGATCGGATCAGAGAACATACTATGAGTATTTTCGATTTAATTATTATTAATTCTAGATAATAATCTCACTATTTCCTTTTCTCTATAGAGTAGTTAGAATTAACAATACATAACAGTTTGTTGGTATAAATGTTATAGCTTTGTTTTCTTTTTTGTTTTATTGAAAGTATTTTATTTATTTTGAATATATTTTGATCCTTCTTTTTAATGAAGTTTGAACAAGACGATGTGCTCCATTTTTTTAAATACACCAAATTCGACCTTCATGTAACCTACAGGCATCTTCCGTTATTGGTTCCATAGAGCTAATTATAAAGTACTTACCGTGTGCGACTATTTAGGATTATATTTCAATTTGCCGTACATAAGAAATCAACAAGTAAAAATTAAATAATCAGCCTGTGTAAGTTGTGATTAGGAAAAGGTAAAAAGTGAAACAGGGTTGTTAAGAGTGTTGGAGTACGCACAATGTCAAGTATTAATTATAAGCCGTTGTTGTTATATTTAATTCTAGCTTCAGGATGAGGATAGCCTAATAATGTTAATAGAGAATTTTTGAATTACTTTATTGTAATACCTGCCATATTCACGCGGTATACGCTAAATTCGCTTCCACATCGTAACATAACATTCATATTGATACTATTTCTATGGCAGATAACCAACACTAATAAAATTTAAAAAAAAGCTACAAAAAAATTAACACTTCGTAGTAAATTGCTAAAAATATCTATCATTGAAGATCAAGTACAGCCATAAAAACGTCACATCTACCGTTACAAGTGTGTAAATGTGACCTTACACAAAATCTATCGAAAATAATACTATCCGGTTAAAAAAAATCAAAACGATAAAAATTCAAACAATTAACCTTATCTCGCCTATAGAATTATTTGCATAAAGATACGTATGTATTAAGTAATATTTTCGTTACTTTGGAGGTGGACAATGTGATTTCGTAACGAATTACTAAAAACTGATGGCTATTATTGTTGTAGCACTCTGGGATTAAGTTATTAGATAAGCTTCGCTAATAAACGCTACACGTGTGGTTTTCAAATTAATACATATTAAGTCTAATTTAATTTTTTGTTTTCGCGTTTACGTTTACGTCTATATGAAAATATCTGCTTAAATAACGCTGCATTACGTAAAATAATGCAACCATACTTCATTATTGAGTTTATAACCTGAATGTTGTAAATTAATTATAAAAAATGTTTACAGGAAGATGCGTAATTTTCGATAAAAAAATATTATTACTTCATACTAATCTAGCAATATGCTAATTTGGATAATATTTAGAGGTTAAACGATTGTTTCATTTGACACTTGTCAAGTTTGAGGTTTATTTTTTTTCTAATTTCAAAAATTAGGTTAAACCATTACGTCATTTGTCATTTGTCAGTGTTTACATTTAGCCAAGGCACTCTTACGGATGAAATTTAACCAAATTTTGTCTTACAGATCGAATAAACGGTGTCGGTCTTCGACGCTGGTGAAGATTTACAAGCACAGAGGAGTTTTGTGCTTAGGACAAGACGTTGCCTGTCAACACGTTGGCAAACGGAATATGCATATCACGGGTGATGTCATTGCACCATCCCATATTATGGGTATCGACCACCTAAGAGATCCTAGATTAAATAAGGTAGGTTTTTTAACATTAACCTCGTAGCCAAGGTATTATTTTTGGTTAAAGTTGTTTATAAATACCACTAGCGGTGGGTTATGACCTATATCGGAGGGCACGTACCACGATCCACCTTCCTGGTGTATTTCCGTTGCATAGCACAATGTATGTGCACGATAGGCCACGGTAATACACGTTATCTAGACCCTTCCATTTACGTCATCACCCACCACTATTATAAACAAGTTTAAACAAATATAATAATTCGGCTGCAGATGTTTAGGTTTCACTGTGTCTGATACCTAGATTATTCGTAGATATCGACATTTTAACATCCCGACGTAGTAAATAATTACAGAGGTACCTTGGTTTACGGCAGTTGACAAATTTGGGTGAAATTTCGTTCCCGAAACCGAAAGTTTCATCCGCATACGAAACTCGAGTTTCAACGGATTCGGCAAAATTTTCACGCGACTCGTGTGCATACGTGGGGGCTCCCCTTCCAAATTCATCTTCTCCTTCCCACCACGAATCTTCCGTACGTTAAAAAGAGTCCTTATTGGGGGTACTGTATGCAACGAAGTTATTTCTATCTAAATTTGTTTAAATTAAACGAATTATTTCTATCTCCTGCATTTCTTATAAGAAGATTTGATTCCAAACACGAGACATTGGATTGCAAAATGTTTCTGGAAATCAATTAATTCAGTAAATCGAGGTACCTCTGTATTTGCAAAAAGGTTACTAGAAATATCGCCGTTTGCCCTAAAGCAACTATTATAACATTATAGACGATCCCGAACTGGCGCTACTATATTTTTAGTCAAGAGAGATAGCACGCACAAGGCAACCGTGATTCTTCTTTTCTTTTGATATTATGCCAATACAAGTTTAGCCAATCTGTGTCATTGTGTGCATTTTGTTAATCAAATAAAGAAAGTCACAAAGAAAAAATTCGGACTTGAAATTAATTTTATTGTAGAAATTTTTAAAAAGATACAGGTTAATAATGCAATATAAATTACGCCAATTATGTTGCTATCTTTTGTGTATTTTTTATCTCTGACCGAATATCCGCTGTAATAAGATCCCTTTCCATTTATTTCCAACTATTTATCGTAGATATTACTTCTAATATGATTTTATTTTGCAATATTGTACGCTGGAAACAAGCGCCTAGCAAGATTTGAAAAATTTTTGATTCGGAAAAATCTCTCCTTCTCAGGGCTTGGCATTTACATTAGAAGAAAGACAAGCTTTAGGAATTCATGGTCTCCAGCCTCCGCGATACAAGTCCCAAGAAGAACAGCTAGAACTCTGCCGGATATCGGTCCTCAGGTACCAGGAGGATCTTAACAAATACCTTTACTTGACCGAACTCCACGATAGAAACGAAAAACTATTTTTTCGACTACTTTCCGAGAATGTCGAGCTCCTAATGCCCATAGTCTATACGCCGACTGTCGGTTTAGCGTGTCAAAAGTTCGGTTTGATATACCGGAGGCCCAGAGGTCTTTTCATCACCATCAACGATCGCGGCCATTGTTACGACGTCATCAAAAATTGGTATTTGACCATTAAATAATGTTTCAGAAGAAATTTTAAGTGTTTCGATTGTATTTCAGGCCAGAATCCGATGTTAGAGCAATTGTAGTAACCGATGGTGAAAGGATTTTGGGTCTAGGAGATCTAGGTGCTTGTGGTATGGGTATACCAGTAGGAAAATTGGCTTTGTATACTGCTTTAGCAGGAATCAAACCTCATATTTGCTTGCCTATTACTTTAGACGTTGGAACTAATAACCAGGTAAATAGACAGTTAATTACATGTTATAAGGAAGGTAATCGTAGTCCTAGCCGGAATTTGATCAAGAGGGGGTTCTAAAAGTTGTTTTCAAATAAAGGAATTAATTTGACATCGCGAATAACTTTTTATAACACGAAATTTACTTTTACTATTTCTGGATGAACACTGACATATATCCTGCCTTTTATGTTAATTTTTTGTTGTTGTTTTCGCGTACCTATAATATGTTGACGTCATATCAAAATATGTAATACCTTTGCAAATAGTAATTGTTATCATCTAGAAACAAGGTACATATGTATATATTTTTGAACAAAAAGTATCAGTCACGTGTAAAATACGTAAGATATTTTTAATTTATTTTTTTTTATTAACTGTGATAGTTATCTCGCACATTTCGTTTGTTCTATTCGCTTAAAAAATAAATATGAAAAATTTACTTTTCCTCCTTGAAATAAAAATACTTCGAACATTACATTCCAAACAATTTGCGCGTACGCTTGTTTAATATCAACGTTATTTATAAGTACTTCATAATTTTGTGGGGAACGCTCTGTTTATTAAACATACGCAGTCTCACAACACTAAACGAATTCAATCCATCCCGGAAAAATATAATAACGCTGGAAAATATAAATATGCGACACGTTTGACCTTTTAAAAAAATTTTGGTGAGATGCCAGATGATAAAAAGGATACGATTAATAACCTGGTTTCCAGCGTATTTTATATGTTATTAAATTTTGAGGTAGACGACATAATGATGCATTTTTTTTCGGCGAAGGAGAAAATGGAGCTTAAAAATATTCTGTTTGTTTATAAATTGTGCATAATATTAAGGCGAGGGCACTGACATCTATAGATGAGAATTAACTGGCAGTGTTTAGATTTAGAAGTAAGGTTGGTTGTCTACATTTGCGGTACAATGTGTTGGGGTTAATACACTAGCCGCAATTAAAAACGCGTCACTAACCGTTTTTTGCAAAGTAATGTTTTTCGGTATCAATATCAATTCTTATACTACTTACAAACATTCAAATGAAAAACAATTAAAAAAAAGAAAAATAAATAAGATCCATCTGGCGTATTTATGGTCACTATTCGTCCGTAACGATGTTCTAGGGCCGGTAGCGTTCCAGCACTGCTGCGTTAAAAACTTGGTTGGACGTTGCACAACCAAGGAGACAAAATAAGAAAACCTTTCCGTGGTGTGGTCGCAAGACGCGCAATTTTCCAGAATCTAAACCGCCTTCATGTAGTCGTATGATTCAACCGCTTTCGAAGAGAATTGATTGTTTATAAGACATACGGATTATAACAATATGCGTGAAATAAGTAGCTCTTGTATTTAGAAGAGCCAGTTGAAAAACAAACAAGATCAATGCAATACGATAAACAAACATTTCAGGAATACGTTTATAAAATTTTAGTGAATTACTCTCAACAATTTAGGGAGGGTGCATTTTAAATTGCAGCCAGTGTAATTTGTAACCCAATATCTCCATCCATAATCCATTTTCTAGAATCTTTTGGAAGATCCCCTCTACGTCGGCTTGAGACAAAAACGCGTAACTGGTCCGGAATATGATGATTTCATTGACGAATTCATGGAAGCCGTCGTCAAACGCTACGGTCAAAACACCCTAATCCAATTCGAAGACTTCGGCAATCATAACGCCTTCAGATTCCTAGATAAATACAGGCAACGATATTGTACCTTCAACGACGACATCCAAGGAACTGCCAGCGTCGCCGTCGCAGGATTATTGGCTTCAAAACGCATTACGGGAAAGAAGATTGGTGATCATAAATTCCTTTTCTTGGGCGCCGGTGAAGCAGCCATCGGTATCGCGGATCTTTGCGTCAAAGCCATGCAACAAGAAGGTTTGAGCGTCAGGGAAGCAAGAGATAAGATCTGGATGTTCGATATCGACGGCCTCCTGGCGAAGGGCAGACCTGAAGGGAGGTTGGAAGGACATAAGGCGTTCTACGCGAAAGAACACGTTCCCGTTAAATGCTTGTTTGACGTCGTTCAAGAAATAGAACCCACGGTCATGATAGGTAAGATACTGTGAGTTTTTTGTTTAAAATTTAAAGCTGTTGATAATTGCAGCGAATTTTGAGAATTTTTGGAGATAATGGGTAAGTTTTTTAATTGTACAAACAAAACGTATCTGAGTCGTTGGAACAGTTTGGTCAAAGATTTTAACGCACACCCGTAACGCAAATACTGGCATCTATTGAGCAATACTTTAACGAGCCATCTATTGTAAATCTTGCGAATTGGATTTCGCTATCGATTGTATAAAATTCAAATTTTGCATAAATAATAAAAATAATTAGGGAAAGGGCATGATTTCATCGACGAATATAAGATATAAGATCGAATCAAAACCGTAAGCGTTATTTTCGTATTTGATCCCATTATAGATAGATGTATGTATGTAGCATATGACAAATCAATAGTTCCTTGAGAATCAAAGAATTATCGGCGGAAACTATATACAGTGGAACCCGGATTATCTGGTACCCATTATACAGAGGTATTAAGAAAATATAAGTAACTTATTAAGTCCTCTCGGCGACGGCTCGGGATTTGGGAAATGAAAATTCATTGTTTTGCGATGACTTTGATAAGTTGATCAAAAAAATAAAAAACATGTAGCAGATCAAATATTCAAAGCAGATGAAACTAGTACATATTGGAAAGTGATACTAGTAGTGCTGGTATTTGGTAAAGAATTGAGAATACCAGGTTAGACGTTGAGTGAAAAACGATATTTCCAGTTCATTGTTTTTTAATGCAACAAGTACCAATAACAAATTGCCTGTGTATGTGCTATTGTAGATAACTTGGGAAATTAAAATATGGAGCTTTTGTATCTCACATGTTTTTAAAATCAGAAGATCCGTCTCAATAAGCTCTTTTGTTAACAATGCCTACACTCTATCTCATACACGGAGAAAGGTACATTTTTTGTTGTTTATTTGGCGTCAAATGTAACTTCTCTACTGCAACCTATAGATCAAATAATCAGAGCAACAATGAAAAGTTTTTCGTGAAAAATACAATGTTAGATCTGATCATAGGTAACAAGCATTCACAATAGCAAGGCGTCACAACAGCCCGATGCATTTCGAAAAGTATCGTCATTTAAAGATAACGTCGAACCAGAAAGTAAGTACCTTCAGGACCGAATTATCTCGTCTTTACCCAATTGAAAATGCAAATATTCAAAATATTAAAGAGTAGGTGAAAGTGAATCACCATGATAAAGAGTCTCAAACGTTTAATGTTAGTGAAATAATTGATAGAGTAATAATGGGGGTTAATGGTAATGGAACAAAAAATAACAGTGTCAATAACGTACCAATTACCGCACGCGTTAGAACCGCAAAACTTTGGAAGCCACCGAAACTTCGCTTACTTAATTAGAGAATAATGAAATGCATATATGTCTCGATTATCTGTGCGTAGTGTCGCCTAAACTAACACGGATAATCGGCGCTCTACTGAATATTAATATGTGGCGCACATTTATTAATTTCCAGGAGCATCTGCTGCTGGAGGAGCCTTCACGCCGGAAATCCTAAAGGCTATGGGCTCTTTCAACGAAAGACCTGTAATCTTCGCCCTTAGTAACCCAACTGACAGAGCTGAATGTACAGCTGAAGCAGCATACACTAATACAGAGGTAAAAATTACTTAACTAGCCTACTTATAAATGTCATTTGTTACATCCCGTTTACTGTAGGGTCGTGCTATCTTCGTAAGCGGTTCACCTTTCGGCGAAGTCAACTACAACGGAAAACTGTTCAAACCGGGACAAGGAAATAACGCCTACATCTTTCCGGGTGTTGCCTTGGGCGTTATTTTGGCTGGAATCCATCATATCAGCGAAGAGATCTTCTTAATAGCCGCCCAATGCGTTGCCGACTCTGTAACAGAGGAGAGTCTTGAAAAGGGTAGTCTTTATCCCCCTCTAGGTGCGATTAGGGAATGTTCATTAACGATCGCTAGTAAAATATGTCAACATGCCTATGACAAAGGTAAGCAGTCGGTGCAGAATAAATGTAGACTATGCCGAAGTTGTTGTATTGGGCAATACTGAATTGTTTTATAGTTCGTCCAAGAATACGTCAATGGGTACAGCTAATTCAAGATTTCAAGTAAAGAACTAAACTTAATTCGTTTCCAGGCATTGCATCAGTATATCCCGAACCGGTCGATAAACGGGCCTACATCGCGGGACAGTTATACAACTTTAACTACGAACCTAGCCTGCCCAACTCGTGGTCGTGGCCGAAAGCGCCTGAAATCAAGACGCGGCCTCTAGAACCAGTCAAGTTAACAGGGAAGATTTAAACACACCCAGTTAATAAACATAAATAAATGATATATACATACCTACCTAAATATCTTCTGAAAAGGAACCGGAAATGCCGTTTTCGGGTTACTTCCTTTTTAACTAAACTAATTTATTTATTTTTATTTAAAAGAGGAAAGTGAAATTGGCAGATGTCTTAAGAAACGGAGAAATAAAATAGTAAGATAAATGTATAAACCTACTTGCTTGTTGTGGTATTTTAGAGAACTATTATTAAAATTAATGTTAAAAACCAAACAATCGTAGGCAGCAATTTGATAATATTGCCATATCGCTATGCAATTAATGTATTATTTTTAGTATTTTATTTATTTATGATAGACTCAGAAAAATCTTACAAATTATATTTATTTTAAAGCCCCATGTATATAGTTTCTTCCCCTCATTCTCTCATTTAGTATCATCACTAGGTATATCTATTTACTTAATACGTTTTTCTTGATTTTTACCTTTTAAATGTAGACATTGAATTGTGTATTCCTTAGGTAGATTTCTTAAATTGACCCAAATAAATCAAAAACCAGTGAGCACGGATTTGCTGATCAGTCCCATTTAATCTTCTTTAAATTTGACAATTTGTTTACTTATTAATTATTCAGTATTGTTGGTTCTTTACTTATTGAAAAGCAATAATTTTAGCACAATATAAACGAATATATCGTTTTACCGCTCTCCTGTTTGATGTGATTATTTTTTCGATATGTTTGGAGAGGATTGGTTATTTTATTGCTGAATGTGATGAATATTGGAGTATTAATTATTGAAGATTGTAATAATAATGAGATCATTATGTTTAAAAAAATGAAGATATGGATGAAAATAAATATTGTTACAAAAGTTATTGTTGCTTTACTTTTATTTTTCAAGGTTGCGTTCCCCTCTTGTTTCAAATTGAATATGCGATTTTGATTTGAAATTTGAATACCCGAAACGACTGACTTGGTGTGATTCATCGTGATTTGTCTAGTTTCCCTAAAATAGTCGATTAACCAACTAGAATCACCAGCTATCGTAGATAAAAGATACAGTTTCCAAGGGTGATGTGTTGCTAATAATCGACCTCAAGGTAAGGTTTTTCGGATCATATCAATATTGGTATATCTAAGCCAAAACAACAATTAATTAAAATGTATCTCTACCGTATCTTTAAACATTTTAACTTGAAAAATTTTAAGTTTCATCTGAAATCGTTACCTTGACGAGATGGACAATGTTAGCCTAGTAGAAACATTTCTTAGTGCTAATCTTACAAATTTATGCTCCAGCCCGCACTGTACTGTACGTATTAGTAAACTTAAAGCACCTTGACTTACAAACAATATGAAGCAAGTTATTGTAAATAGAAAACATGCATTCACAAAATATAAAGCTACCAAATCTCAGAACGACTGGATTAAGTACTGAGGGTATGTTTTAGGATGAAATACAGGTATCACAAAGAACCTCACAAGACTAATTATTATTTATTTTATTGTTATTTTTGTTACATACAGCAAACTTCTCCAGTGCCCTGCTGTACTTCTCATTTGTTTGCTGATAATTAGAGGGAACAAAAGTGGATGAAATTATTACTTTTTTGCAGAGACTAGATAAACTCATGTTTTGTCGTCTCTAGGGAACACCAGCAGACAACACGAATCCATTCTCTTGAGGCGACTAGACACGAGTCTATCTAGTCGCTGCAAAAAAGAAATAATTTCACCTACCTTTGTCATCTCTACTGATAACTGTTAGGTGTATTGATTGCATTTGCCGCTGTTTATTAAGTACATAAATACAGAATTGCACAACGTAGTAAGAATATTTGCGGCTCATTGACGAAAGATAACTAGCTCTCTATTCTTGTATATACATTTGAGGTGAGCAGGAATGTAAGGAATCGCATATGATGATGATACCAATGATACCAATATTTATCAGGAAAATCATAAACACGAAACTAAGAGTTCTTTAGTTCTTCCGCATTTCAATTATTATTTGTGTTGTCTTCGATCCATATCTGGACGCACTCTATATTAATAAAATTCAAAAAGTGCAGAATTCTTGCAAGCTTTACCTACAGCCTGAATACGTTGGTTGAATACGTATTTAGTTGATCGGCTGCCAAGATTGTTAGAACGCGGTACAGTGCTACATTTTTGAAATCTTTTGGCTACACCACAGCACTGAGCTGCTCTTTATGAAAGATCAGTTCCTTATATCGCTTCAAAGCTATATGCTCTCTCACGACAACTGAGGGCTAAAAGCTCCAAATCATTGAAATATGAACTTAAAAAAATGATTTACAACGAGTAGGCATATAGTTATCGGATTGTTTATGTTTATATTGCACGTGACGAAGAGATATATCTATTTAACAGCTGCCATTGATATCTATTGTTGTAAATTATGTTTCATTTATTGGTTGAGTTGAACACCTACTGCTGAAGTTCGCCAATTTAAAACATCTTCAAGGTATACAGCTGAATATTGAAACAAGAAATATTCCTCCTAAAAATTTTATTCAATGGCGGTTGCTGATTTTTAACAGTTGTTTTAGCTCTTTTATAACATCATTTCATTTTTCTTAAGTGCGCTTTTAGCTTTGAAAAAAGACAATAGTCAGAGGAGACCACGTCGGCAATGTTATAATTCCTCAAACCCGCATTCATTGACTACTGATGGATAATTTGTGCTTTATGAACCGCCCTATTGAGCGGTGGTGAGACCATTCTTACATTCAAAATGTCTTTGAACGAAAGAATCAATTTTGTTGTAAACAAACACTTTAGAATCAAAATTTCACTTATTTATTTTAAAATAATAATTGCATTATAGTAAAGAAGATTTTACTTCACTGAAAGATAAGAGGTATGTCTAGCCAAAGATGTAATAAATTTATATCCTTTGGATATAACACGGATTTTTTGTACAGAACAAATACTTCTCAGAATTGCAGAAGTAACTTTCCGCTGCACTATTTCAGCTTTCTAAAATGAACAGATGTATAGCAAATTCAAATCTTGTTTGCAGTTTTCATTAGAAATGCGTATTTTTTCGAATGTAAAATATATTCCATTGAAACAAAGAAATATGTTTTAAAAATTTGTTCACAGAATCATTTCTCTCAGTGTATATGCGGCACTTTCGATGACCTTGTATTTGTAATTGCAGAACTTTCCACTTTACTCTTTGAAAACATTTTACAGCAACATAAAAAAAAATCCCATTTTCCAAGACAGATGCTAAGCAGTGGATTAGCAGTGAGAGACTGTTCAGGCAAACGATCGCATTCCGTTGTATGTAACCATATTTCCTTCTTGACAGTTTCACACAACTCTTTTCCCAATGCGGTAACTGATAGTTCTCAATTTTTTAAATGAGTTCAAGCATAAGAAATTTCACAGTCGTTCAACAAAGAAACCAGAATAAATCTACAACACAAGTAAAACGCGCCAAAAAGTGTATAGTGCCAGTGTAACACAATGAAAATGTTCTCTAGCTAAAAATATTGAAGTTACTTTTATATTATGCATTAATCTCTATTCTTAAACCTATTTCTAACATAATGCCATAATACGCTCACCTACTCGACACTAGGTTTATCATTACTCTATTACTAATTAATTAATGACGCTTCTTTATCCTTATTTATCCTGCACGAACGATCAAGTCGTTCATACTTAATAGTTCCACAACAGTTACTCACGGTCCGAACGCATACTCTGATTAGTATATAATTAGTTCGTATCTGTTATAGAAAAAAAAAAACACTAGCAAAATTTCCTGCTATTCTAGTTTTGAGGCGTGAAGACAAGGGCACCCTCGTAATCACCACAAAATGTTGCACGTAAATTGTCGATTCTTGATCAAACTATAATTGATGAAATTTCAATCAATACAGGAGGTATTTTATTAGTGGTTATTCATAAAATTATTTTGCCCAAATGCTGCTTACTGTAGAATTTATTCAGGCTGCTTAACTTCATGTAGTATCCTAATTGAACAGAGCCTATTTACATTGAATACAATTAGCGATGAAAGTGAACCGCTCCAATTAACTAAGCATGACATAATTAACGAAAGTTCGCGAGCAATTTAACGGAATATCTTAACAATAGAGGATTTCACAATAATCATGCGGCAATTTCCTTTCTGTTTGTGTCGTTAGCAGGATGAAGGATCTAATTAGGTAATAATATTAGCGCAATATAAATGATCTAATCTCACTAAATCAAATGAAAATCGGGCAAAGCGATTAATGTATAAGAGGAGACACGAGTAACGATTTGTATTTACTTAAAATAAAAGATAGTACTCGTGAAACACAAATAATCTAATAAAACACAAGGTCGGGTAAACAGGCCTTTATTATTCTTTTTTCTTTTTCTTTCTCGTTGAAAATATTATTTGTAATTCATTTTCCTATTTTTCCTGCAATTTTTTCCAATTAAATTTGAAATATACGACGATTAATCACGCTAAGAGATTATTTTTAAACTCGTACGTTTCTAATGATCCAATAAATCAATTTTTCGATTTCATAAAGAAGACTTAATACACCTGCACAATCATACTGAACATAACATACCCATAATACAAATTACACACTTCGTTACGTGACAAAATTGAAAGTGAGACCATGGCAAACTCGTACCATGGAGAGGTAGCAACATTTTAGTATGTACTACGCTTTCGTATATCGTGAAGTGTCGCAGCTGCGTCTTTAAGTAGGCTGACCGTGTATTGAAATTTTAACGTGATTTAGGACATTTATTAACTTCCGTAAAGGTAGATGCGAACGTTTTCGTTTCAGTAAACGATGGGAAATACCGCATCTGTCGCTAAGCTTTGCTTCAAAGACGACGTTGTGGTGACTACGAATGGATGTGGGAAGAAAAGGTAAGTTGGAATTTGAATGGGACTTACGGTGCGAGCACTAAATAGCTTCTTACCCATCGAATTAAAAAAAAATTGATTATGTGATGAATGAAAATTAGATTAAAACAGGATTTCTCCGAACAGTGTGGAACCTTCATCTTACCAGTGATTTAGAGATTTAATGAAACCCATATTTTGAAAATAAACATTGTCTGGATATTCATTCGATGATTTGTGAATAAAATACGTCTTTGCAGACGCATGCCTACGCTATGTCCGGATTTTGCACATCCACCTAACAAACAAATATGTGTTATGCGCGCAGTGAGAGTTGTAATTAAAATTTAAACTGATAATGAAGCAAGAAGTAAAGCAAAACAATAAATAATAACGTTATACAAAAAGGATCTCTTGAGAAACCTGCATGAAAAGATTTTGATAATTTGGATGAAAAAAGAAAGATCGTTGAATTGTTAAATTCAACAATAGCAACAATGTCATCTCTTATCATTGAAAACAGAAAATTCACCTTCTATCCTAGCCTGTCATTGCAATGATCTAATATTAGTTGATGCGTATTCAACTTGACCTAGACCAAAAGCGAGATAACAAAGTCATGCATTCCGTACGAATTTCTTAATCCAAAATTATTCGCCATTTCGTCATAAAAAAGCGAGTTAGATAATAACGCGTGTTTGCTAAGCAGCGTTTACCGTTAAAACTCTTAAAAAAAGGCAAAAATAGAGCATTATCGTGCTAGTAGCGAAACGGTCCGCTTGTTCGAAAAAAAATCCGGCTGCTCGCCATAGCAAAGCAAAGTTCATCTTAAAACGCATCTTGCATCCTCTATATAATAAAATGAAACGGCTATTTGCTTCGATATTACATCCTGGAAGAATATTGGACGAATCGTTCCGAAAGAGTATTATGGTGAATCTTGGTGTTGCTTCTTCGCACAGTTCCAGAAAAGCGTAAGTTTTAGAATATTGTCCTGGTAGATCTTTTTAGAACTAGCAAAAGATGTACTCTGAATCGCGCCTAACACTCTGTACAGGTACAATGTCCGTTTTAAAGTGAAAATAACTATGATCTTTGACAAAAAAAGGACGTTAAAATCTAGCATGACCTTACTGAAGGGAGAATTTTGTTATTTAAATATTATCTTTAACTTTCGCGGGGAGGGCTATGATTGGATGACATTAATTTCCAACATGGATCAAAAGTAACTTCAAATTTAATATTTTAAGCTTCGAATGGATCTATATATTGTATAGCATTTGTAAGCGCGGCAATAAGGCAATATTAGTTCATATTTAATCTTGTGTTTGTTTATTTGTACGCGGTCATAATACCATAATCTCAAATAGGGATTTTGCGATATCTCTAATTTTTTCGTCGCGCCGTTCAATAATATCGAAATAATAAACAGGATCTGTTATTAACATCGTTAATATTTCCTTGCATTTTATATATGTGCGTTGCATGTACAATTACGGCCACAAAATAATTTCATTTAAAATACGAAGTTGGGCTGAAATCCCGTTTGCCAACTCTATTTAATGTGTGCGATTGGACTGAGATTCCGATTTTTGAGGAGGTCCATTGAAGGACGCCAATTTTATTTCCGTCCATTAATCTTGTAAAAATTCTGGTGGCAGGTGCTGCGGACACTTAATATTTTTAAAAATAAAATTACTAACATTACTGAGAAGCTAAAAATTAAATGATGGTAGTAATATTTTCAAAAATATATGCCGTCACAATTGAGGAAATTCTTCTTTGTACGTGCCCTTCAGTTACGAAAATTTTTAATAGCAACTCAATAGTTGCTTTAAGTCTTCTTCGTGATATGCTCGTTTACTTTCACGTTTCCAAGTAATTGAGGCTGGCTGTAGGAAAAAGATTTTGACGTCAGTTTTTAGGGATACTTTCAATTTTCTAATGCAAAGCGGTTAATATCAACGTCATTTTGACAATATTTTTACACGTCTTGTCGACACTAGCACTTCGAAAATCACACCAATAACATGAAAAATATTATAATTTGAGTTACGAAAGCTACGTTTGATGATGATACGTTTACATGGTGGGTACACTTCCGGAGAATATTGAAAAGTCCTTTAAAAAAAACGTCTTTATTTTAGGATTTAAGAAGGAGCTCTAAATATCTACCGCCGTTGTTTATATGCGCTGTTAGAATCTTCCATATGATTTGCGATAGTTTCAAGATAAATAGGTATACAGCCGTTATAATCCAAAAATGTACTCGCTACGAAACGGCAGATAATTATTTAATAATTAGAGATAAAATATCGATTCCTAACTACTACTTCGCGTGTCGGCCTGCCGAATCAGAAACGTAAGCTTAATGTATCGATGTAACATATTGTAACTTTCTAGTTTTAATTGCGGACGTATATAATTGATATTTAGGTAAACGCCAAAAGGTTACTTCGAACTATCTTTTGAGATACAATTCAATCTATTACTGTTGACCTATATTTGATGGAGTTGGTTAGAAACAGCTGTTCAAGGTGATATCAGCTGAAGGAGGTCATCTACAAGTGCATTTCCTTTTAAAAATTAAAAACCACTCCACACAAGATAGTCTTATCTATCGACGTGGAAAATATTATTGACAATACCTTCGTAAACATCTTCACAAACATGTTGCTAATCAATTTACGAACTCTCACAAAAATAAGCCTTTAAAATTAAGCAAAAAGACCTCTGGCATCGACCAGACGCTGTGTCTATAAAATCTCTCGCCCCGAACGCATGCATAATGGATCACCTGGCTTGTGTTACGCCAGTCCGCTAACACAGAGATACGTCATAGTCACGCCTACAAAGTGTACAGAATCGCATGCGCTGCCCGTGTCTAATCTTTTTCCCAACACAAATAATACAAAATTCGCTTTCTGCTTGGCGCAGTGACAGTCAAAATATCGCAACAGCCGTGTTGGATCATCCTGAAGCAAGGTATAAACCGACCAAGGAGGAGGAAGCTCTACAGACGAACTTGAAGATCATGTCAGCCGTGGAGAGAGATCGATTGGGGCAAAGGGGTAATGGGGACAACATAGTACCCTGCAGGACCGCCGGTCTAGATAGACTGAGGGATCCCAACCTTAACAAAGTGAGTATTTCATGTAAGGGTCGTTTTAAAGAGCTGGAAGTAATTTACTTTGCGATTTTTTCTTTAAATCAGCCGTTCGATGTGGTTGTGATTGAAGGCTCTGATTTCTAATCTGAACAGATTTACGTTTCGGACGTATGTTTAATCCGATCGTGTATTTTTTCAAAGTAAAGATTTATTACATGTTTCACAAGAAAATACAATACGCGAAAGATATTTTAGATGTTGCGAGCGCAAATGTGTGTGTGCTGGGATTAATTTCAACGACATGGGTTCAACCCTCGTTCCATGCACTTGGTTTCATTAGTTACGATTAAAGAAAAAGCAATATTTGCTGACCAAAATTCTTTCCTTCAATTACAATATTACTTTTTTCAAACTGAATCATTATTAAGAATGAACGTATTTTAATACGAATTTTTAATCATTATTAAAGAAAAAAACAAATATATGGAAAAATTTGAATTAAATATCTATTGTTTTACTCGAGTGGTTTTTCCTATGAAACTCTTACAAAAACATGTTTGGGTGTTTCAAACATAAATTAGTCAAGTCACATCCGTTAGAATGTTCAATGAGCAAGGTTTCAGGGTTTTAACTTTGGGAATCCCCTATTTTTCTTTTTAATTTCGCGGATAATTTAATTGATAGTTCCGGTGCTAAAGAGCATATCTACCAATTTTTTGGAATAATGCATGCGACTATTGTCAGACCTGCCAACTTAAACACCAAGCGGACGACATCCAATAAATATTTTAATTAAAAGCAATTCTTTCATTGTAAATTTGTCTGTTACCTTTTCCTGAATTAATTTCGCAATATAACGCAAAACTTTCACGTTCAGCCGAGATGAAACTTACTTAAGCATTACATCCAACGGAGATCCGAGGTAAAATAACAGTAGCTTTTACTTTTTGACCTTGGGCGTTGTGCCATTAAACCGGCGTGTTTTCAGATCTAATGGAAATTTCCATCTTTCACGAGGGTATCCCGTGAAATTAGCGTGTTTATTGTCACTATTATCTATTTAAAATGAATGATAATATAAAAATACTATAAAGTGAACGAAGATTTAATAAAATTCAATTTATTACGAATTTACAATTTACAAATTCTTTACAATTACTTATTTTATTATGTTCTACGATATTATCTACAATAAGGTGGAGTAATTTAATTGCAAAACAGGTGTTGAAAGTTTGCTTCGTCATCTTTGTGCGTAAATTGACTAACAAGAAATACAATTCCTATTCTCACGGAAGAAGAAAATTTAACCTTGTTCATGTTTTTTTCTTTTCTGTTGGGAGTATTTCCTAGAGACAAATTATTGATGAATTGCGACGAAATACTTGGGATAAATCCAATATTTTCCTTTAACGTAAAATGAGCTTTATTTTTTAATAATTGAAAGTTCTCATCGGTTTCAGTAATATAAAAATAACGATAATATTATGTAGAGAAGACCCATTTGAAATGGAAGCACCTCTGTAGAACCCATATTTTACACCCAGTAAATGAAACCCAATGAAAAAGTGTCTTTCCACGCAAGATCTTCAATTTTCAATGCAATGCATAGCAAAGTCTAACTACAGCACACCATTCAAATGGTTTTATCCGCTTCTTGCAAGATATGATTAAAGTCGATCAAAATATATAACACAAGGAAGTAAAAATAATGCAAGTTTCTTCTTTCTCCAATAGGTAATTTTTACTCGTTTTTTATTAATTTTAATCTACCTTGTTCGATAAACGTTGTAGAACTGAACAAAGATAATTGTCCCGTTACTAAAGTTCACCACTTTCCGTGCGCTTCACGGGCATCGGTGTGGGGGTTGTTTATTTGTAAAATGTGCGCAAGCGATCGTATTGCAGCAGTAACGCATCCAGTCCTACGATGGGGCTAAATTTTTAACGTTTTCGTGGGAAAAAAATTAAGAAGATTGAAAACAAATTTAAATAAAAATCTTTTTGGGTTTTTAAATTTTTAGAATGCCTAAAAGTATGGGCGCCAAACACATACTGGATGCGTTTTTATTGCAATAAGGTTGCTTGCACACATTTCACAAATCACACACACGAGCGACCACCTCCGCACCGACGCCCGCGTAGCGGACGGAAAGTGGCCAACTTTACTCATCACCTCATTCATAAGTAAAGAGTCCAAACGATGTGCCCGACCATCGCGCACATCCGGATATTTCTGCAACAATGTAAACATGTTAGGTAAGTTATTTATGTTTTTTCTTAACGTTTTGTAAAGTGATTCAATATATTTATTTTTAAATAAGCGCACTGTTATTCTGGTAAACTCTCCACGCAACCGGGCACATCGTTTGGACTCTTTATTCATAAGTAAAAACTTGTCATTTTACTGTTTGGCACTTTACTTTGAACGTAGCTAAGATAGCATCTGATTACATTTCTTGGTGCTTTATATGTTAAGAGGACTTTTAAGACAATCTACTCTAACCTTTATATATAAGTGTCCCCATTACTAACTATTATAACAGTAGGAATGAAGATATAGGCATATTTATTCGTCACCGAAATTACTCGCAGTTTAAGTGCTTTTAGAAATTCCAGACTAATAAAATAATTTAGTTTTTATTGATATCCTCAAACAGTTCAACCAATTTCGGTATACAATTTACCCTCTCAACCTTTTATGTGGTTTATGACAATATGCCATAAAGGCTGAAAAACCAGAAATTAAGCTTAGACCTAAGCGGACATCAACAACCGAACGCAAATAACGTATTTACCTAAACTAATACAATCCTAAATACTAAAATAACGTTAAATAACTGGAACAGTACTAAAAAATCTTGGTTTCATTTTAATGTAAAATATAGGCACTACAAAAATGGATTACTGCATATCTCAAGTAGTCGCAAGATACAGAAAACCTTGTTAGACATGTCCATGTATATCTCCATTAAGAAAATACAACAATAGCATAAACTGTCGTTATTCCAAAGTGCACAAATTCTTATAATTTGTTTATGGTGACTCCCAAAATGAATGTTCAAAGTCTTCACAACAATCTATGTTTATTGCTTTAAAAAAACGTTTAGGCTATTAAATGGTTTTTTTTTTGCGATTGTCAAAAAAATTATCAAAGTATACACAAATCTTATTAAGCATATCATGTCTCTTTTATGTAATTAATTATTACACATTACTAAACATAATCGACATTAATTTTTGTTGCAAAAGAAGCACCCGATGACTCATTTCGTGTGATAAGATATTTCACACTTTTTTGTCGGGCGATTATGGAACATTGTTTGTTTATTTATATCCATCAGATTCCGGATGGAGTGCAATATGTGATCCGTTAACCTCGTAAAATCGCTTCTTTCTGCTTCAATCGGATATTGTAAGCAATTTACTTTACGCCAGCAGACACGTCTTCACTCCAAACATTGATTTTCCGTCCTGAATACACCTATACCGCCACATATTGTTGTACGTTGCGACTGCGTTTTCAGAAGTTTCCCGCAATTTATTCGAATTCCAACCCGAAAACCTCTTTTTGTTTATTTTCGCGAACCATTGACGCCGAAAAAGTAGGTTAGCTTGCGGTTTATTGCGGAAAAGCGTGACGGATTTTGTTTTCCATGTAATCCCATTTAGTTTTTCATAATGTGGTGAAGGAAGCACATGTTGTTCGATACCACAAGCGATTTTAAAAGAGGTTTGAAATTTATATCCCTTCCAGTGGGAGTATGAGTGAAGACAGGGATTGGTGGGAATTAATACCTTCCCCTATTAGGTTCAGCGTGCCTGATGATTTGATTGCGTTGGATGGAAGGGTAAGATTTTTTTTAATGGGAAATGCTAAACTTAGCTTAATATAAACAAATTGGATATTCTAGTGTAGCTGTTTTAATCTTCTTTTTTGTGGAAAGTAATAAAAAGGATTCGTCATTCATTTGGCCGATTTGCCAAATTGTAAATTTGCCTAAAAATAAGAATGAGTTCTTTAGGTATAGAATTTCTTTTCGTAGCGGCGGAAGTAGTTGATTTCCAAACGGACAATGATCAAAAAAAAATAACTGAAATTGTAAATGCGGGTGAAAATGTCTACTTCTTAACAGTAACTTGGGTGTTGTCAAAATATAATATCGATTAAACAAGAACTAACACAACTAATACAGTTTGATCAGTTAATCTATTTCCACATCGCGAATTGAAGCAATTTTCACTTAGCGATAAATTTTGTTCCTCCTCATCTTCATTCAGTCAACTAAAATTAAAGCAGTGTCATTTATACGTTCTTATTGGTAGGAACAACACGTGACGGTTGCAATGATAATAGCTAAATTACTTACTTAATTTCTTGTTAAATCGGTGTGACCTTCTCATATCATTTTCTATAAGGCGATGTACATAGATCCATATACGTAATGGAACCATTGTAACTCAATTATTTCTGGGTAGAATGGAAAAAAGGTATGCGGATAATATTATATGAGAAATGCTGTATCATTCCTATCCAGCAAATTAAAAAAAAAGGCAGGTATTTATATATTAAGAAAGAAAATAATCACGAGACAGGGATTTTTAAAGCTGTAAAATATAATATTTATTTATTCATTTTTTTTCTATTATATTCATATATATATCTATACATGTTAATTTGATAATCTAATTATATATTTTTTTTTAATAACTATCTAGATATCTACACAATATCTATTATATTTCCATTATGGATTGTTACTAAGTGAACCTCAGACTTTGTGACACACGTGTTGCCTCATTTATGCATGGAATACATCATGTAAAATTCATTGCAGTAACACTCCCATATCACAACACGTTTCTTCAAAGGCAATGTGTTTTAACGACGTCACATGTGGATGCATTTATTTACACAAAATTGCATGTCTAACCTTTACTTGACATTAATTGGTAATGCAGTTGGAGAAAATAATTGATTTCGCATCAATTTACTGGATTAAATGTTCAAATTAGGAGAGGTGCTAATTGCATCTTATAAAATAAAAAAAATAATAAAATAAAAAATAAATTTTGATATATTTTTTAGCGTGAAAGATTAAATCTAAAATGAAGTGTTTGTCATTTGAACACTTTAAGTAGAGTTTATTATTTGTATTTTTATCGACGTCAACACCGTGGCTTCAAACCATGCTCTAAGAGAATTAAATATTAACTCATGGATTAGCAGGTTATTCTTTAATTAACTCTAATTTTGCGAAGTCACTAATTACAATTGAACAACTTTAAGCACGTATTAATTCTATTTATTTTTAATGATCTTTATCCATCGTCAATTTAACGTTAAAAACGGAAAATGCCAAGGAAAATCAACATATTTTTGTCCATAAATGTCGCCTTTTATTGTAATTAGTAAAACCTGCCGCTTTCGGTGCGCTTCGCGAAATTAGCAGAGACTAGACAGACTTGCGTCCATTCGTCTTCTAAGAAAGGGTTCGTGTTGCCTACTGGTTTCCTCGAGAGCGGACAACACATGAATCTGTTTAATCTTTGCCAATTTTGTGAAGCGCACGGAAACTGATGAGTAGAGAGGACAAAAGCGAGTGAAATCATACCTGTTTTGCAGAGACTAGGCAGATTCGTGTTTTGTCGACTCTCGAGGAAATTAGTAGGCAACACGAACCCTTTCTTACGAGACGAATAGATACGAGTCTTTGCAAAAAAAGTATGATTTATGACTTTACTAATTAGTAAATTTTGCCACTCACGAACGTCGGTGTGGGGAGAGGGTTGTTGTTGCAGTAGTAACGCATCCAGTATATGTTTGGTGTGCTCATACGTAAATTTCAAAAATCGAAAAATTTCTGAATCTTTCTCAATATTATTCCACAAATTTGGCGTCCAAGTTACTGATTAATATTATTATCTATTAATAACTTTATCGAATATTAATTTTGAAGTTGTAACGTTGGCACTTTAATAATTCAAGTATCTTTTTTTCCAAACAAACTTAATTTGAATGACTTGTTCATTTATCATTCGATTAATCTACGCCGACGGTATATTTGAACATGGCGTGTGTCATCCATTTTACATTTTCAATTTCTAACAATCGCAATAGTTTACGTAGCGCTTTTCTCTCTTATTGATTAAAATCTAACAAATAATTTGAAAGCTGTTCCTCGATATTTTACGTTTTGCTCCTTTTGTAAACAACTCCTTGAAATCGTGACGTCAAATTTAAGTTTTCGAAATTTCTCAAAAAATTTCTTTTTGAATTTTGAAATTTTTCAAATAGCTAAACGTATGGACGTAGTATTTTGTAAAACTGAAGTTTGTTTCCATAGAGATTATATGACCTAATCTATAGTTTATTTTGTTTTTATTCTACTTCCTGTTATGTGTAATGTAAGAATTATTCTATCTAATCTTTGTCTCTAAGCTACGTAGAAATCTAATAAATGTCACATTAGTTGTCAGCATTTTCTTCAATATTTGCGGTTGGATGAATTCCAAACAGGAAATTTGTGGAATTTCCAATATAGATGACATTTCCACATTTTTTCCAAACGTGATCAGAATCTTTTCGAATACATACATATGTGTATGTCGGCGAATTTATTTGTTGCATTGTGAATTTCTGCGGAACGTATTGTTTTTACAATATAAGATTATTGATATCAAGATTTTTATTTCCATTTTTATTTCTTTAAAATATATTATTCTTTGATGAAAATTTTTAATAAAACGATTAAGTTTCAAATAGAATTTTAGAATATTCTGGATACCGTATTCGGAGACTTCGAAACAATCTTCCTAGAAATCAAAATATCAAGCAATTTACAATTCCAGCGTGCGCATTCATTAACATTTTGCGTCATTTGGCGATTGACACATTCACGTTCTAAATATAAACTCCCGAAACTTCATAACTGGTTTCATTAGTAGAATAACCTTACGCACAAATTGTAAAGTAGCATAACCCTGACCTAGGTTTCGTTTCTGATTGTAAATTGTATGACGAACGAATACTACAACCTTCATTCGAATGCATTCGACCAGCTGATAGTCGAAATCACCGTTGTTAGACATCGTGAAAAAAATGAGGACAAAATAAATTACTTCGACAAGATAACCTCTTTTGTTTGTGAGATAAGTCACCTTTCAAATATAGGCGTGATATTATCGTTTGTTTCGTTGCTCTTTACAGGGATTGGCATTTACAATCGAAGAACGCCAAGCGTTGGGTATCCATGGCCTACTACCACCGTGCGTCAAAACGCAGAACGAACAAGTGAAACATTGCAAAGAGTGCCTGGATCGTTTAGACGACAATCTCAACAAATATCTATATTTGATGGGATTATATGTAAATAGTTTAATTAGATTTAGGCTAGAGCTTCGGCTTTATGATACATTTTTTGCAATTCCCACTTTAGGATAGGAATCAAAAATTATTCTTCCGCTTTGTGGAGGAGTACATTAAAGATGTGATGCCGATCGTTTACACGCCGGTCGTGGGATTGGCTTGCCAAAAGTTCGGCCTGATTTTTCGCAGACCTAAAGGCCTGTTCATTACTATTCATGATAAGGGACATATCTATGACGTTTTGAAGAATTGGTAAGTTTCAATTAAATAACCTAAATAATATATTAATAATCGCCTTCGTTTAAGGCCAGAAACTGATGTTCGCGCTATCGTAGTGACTGACGGTGAAAGGATTCTGGGTCTAGGCGATCTTGGAGCTTGCGGCATGGGAATTCCAGTCGGAAAATTGGCACTATACACCGCGTTGGCGGGAGTCAAACCCCATCAATGCTTACCAATTACTTTAGACGTGGGAACCAATAACGAAGACTTCTTGGAAGATCCCCTCTACATAGGTTTGAAGCAAAACCGGGTTCGCGGGCAAGAATATGACGAATTCTTAGACGAGTTTATGCAAGCCGTGGTTAAACGATTCGGTCAAAGTACCTTAATCCAATTCGAAGATTTCGGCAATGAAAATGCTTTTAGACTACTTTCAAAATACCGTGACAGTTACTGTACGTTTAACGATGACATCCAAGGTACGGCCAGCGTAGCTCTGGCCGGCGTACTAACCGCAACAAGGAGAATTATCAAGCAAAGGTTATCAGACGTTAATATTGTATTCCAAGGAGCTGGCGAGGCATCTTTAGGAATAGCCAATCTTTGTTTATTGGCTATGCAAAGAGAAGGAACCAGTCTCGAAGAAGCACGTTCCAAAATCTGGATGGTGGATTCGAAAGGGTTGATTACGGTCGATAGGCCAACGGGTGGGCTAACTGAGCATAAATTGAAATTTGCCCAAAAGCATGAGCCACTCGATAGATTAACAGATGTGGTGAAAACTGTAAAGCCTGCTATCCTAATTGGTGCAGCAGCAGTTCGTGGCGCTTTTACCAAGGACATTATCGAAGAAATGGCACGTAATCATAAAAGACCGATCATTTTCGCTCTTAGTAATCCTACAAATAAAGCTGAATGCACTGCCGAAGATGCTTACAAATATACTGATGTAAGAACTGTTATTAGAGTGATCTCATTTGAGATTTTGAATTCTCTACTTTGATTCTAGGGTAGAGCCATTTTCGCCAGCGGTTCGCCATTTGATCCAGTTACCATTAACGGTAAAACTCACGTTCCTGGGCAGGGTAATAATGCTTATATATTCCCAGGCATTGGATTGGCTGCAATTTGTGCCGGAATGAAGACTATTCCAGAAGATGTATTTCTAATGGCGGCAGAGGTTAATTCTTAATGAATGTACTGCAAGACGAGTATTCTAATGATTGAATTTCTTTAGGCACTGGCGGATGTAGTATCTCAAGAAGATCTAGACAATGGTAGCATATACCCTCCGTTATCGTCGATTATGGGTGTTTCCATTAAGATTGCGGAAGCTTTGGTAGAATACGCTTACAAACAAGGTAACATATCATGGTTTCGAAATAAAAGAAATCGCCTTTGTAAAGTTATTCTTTTTTTTAAAGGTATTGCCACGGTTTACCCGGAACCGGAAAATAAAGAGGAATTTGTTAGAGCGCAGATGTACGATACGAACTATGAATCAGCTATACCTCCTATATATCCTTTCCCATCAAATAAAGTTTAACTAATGGTTTAGTGGCGATTTTGTGTATGAATGTTTTAACTTAAAGATTATATCATGGTTACATCAACCTTTTCTTAGATGTATATTTTACGAAAAACAAGCAGAACAATATGGAATCTTTAATTTATTCTTATTTTTTTTTAATAGTGAATTATTTTTTTAAACGAATGATGATGGTATTTTGTAAATATATAGTTTACATATTTATAAATAAATTATGATTTACGATAAACGAAATTGTTTTTTTATTAGTAAAAAACGTGCACTTATTCCTCTCTAAATGGCTGTGATATTCGAAAAATTCCTGTGAAACTGTTTTGAATAACACCGTAGATTCATGTAATTCCAAGAGTGCCATCTAGTAACTAGAAGACAAAGTGTTAAATCAATGAAATACTCCAAATTCCTTTGATGAATTTTACTCCTAGTTACAGATTCAGTTTATAGATGTCTCTAATTATAATGCGCCAGATTTGGCATTTTAAACAAAATCAATAAATTAAATCTGAAAAAAAAAGAAACCCGGGGAAATCAATAATGCTACAAAAAACGCGAGTCTATCTGCAGTTAACACCGTAAAATATGGAGGTACGTTTTCGTATACATTTAGAGAAAGCAAATTATGTGCTACATACAAATACAAGAGTAAATTCGACAACAAAAAATGCAGATCATTTAAAAAATTCGCAACACACTCAAATTAAGAACAAAAACCCAAAAATTTTGATGAACTCAACGAACAATGTCGAAAAACCTTTCTACATCGATAAAGCAAAGAACTGAAAAGCACTTCACAAATTGTGCAAGAAAAAATGTTAATAGAAGAGATCTGGAAGATGAAGACGGCAGCGAGAAGAATTTTTACCTTCCCGAAGAGTACTTACATCAGAATTCAGAATACAAACGAGGAATAGGAAGAAAAAGCCACTGTAAAAATATAGAAGATGCAATAAACAGCTGAAAGGGCACAATAGTATAAATAAATAAATGTGGTCAAACAACGAACACGCCTATTGTAAGTTTGTTATTACTTTTTTATAAAATAATTGTTCCATTTGAATTTTAACACATCGTAATTTTCAAACTAGCAGACAAAAAAACAGAGTGCTCTGTGATCTAGTCGAAATAGTAATCAAATATAAAAGTGATACGCAATAAATGCTACTCGATTGTACCGTTGATAAATTAAGAATGGTACTTTGCTTAATTACTAGACGAATTAAATTAAACGTTAATCTGTAACATATCGTATATATAATATAATATAATTCATCTTGATTTTTTTTCTGAAATTTAAGTAATGTGAGGATAAAGAATTGATTGATATTGACAAATATATATTTACGGTAAGTTTCAACCCTCAACTTATATACAAAGCGAATAAAGTAAGATAGTTTTCTTTAAATATTACATCTCCTATCATTTGCAATGACAAACATTTGAACCGCAATTTTAGAGTAACATTAGAACCAAATTTAAGCCATTGTTAATTCAAAAGAATCATTTATTTGTCACGAGCGTCAAACTAATGAAATTTGAATCTTTAACGTATGTACGCGACTAAGACGTAGAAGAAAGTTTTTTCAAGTCATTACCCTTTATTGCAGAAGGAATAACATAAATTAACAAAAAAAAATGAAGGTTGTAATATTGAAATGCCCGGCTAAACATACGTGATATATGAATATTTATTTACGTATTTTTGACAGAATATCAGATTTCGCTATTAATCGTGGGAAATCACGGTTTCTTCTTCTTCTTCTATCACGATCTCGAAAAACAAATGTTGAACTTTATAATTGCTAATGTTATGTCGTTGCATCCGCTAATTTTTACTACATTTTCTTCAGTTGCATTTATATTTTTTTCACTAATTTCTTCCCATTCCTCCATATCGTTTGTATTCTAAATGTTGTGTGTATGCACTCGAGATTCTTAAAAAAATTCTCCTTCCTGTAAGCTTCATCTTACAGATCTTTCTTCGCTTTATCCATGTAGAAAGGTTTTTGTTCACACTTCATAAAAATGTTTGAGTTATAGTTCTTAATTTGAGTGTGTCCTACCACTAAAACACAGTTGCCTTGCGAAGGGTCCGAGGGATAGTTTACCTAAAACCCTTACACAAAGAACTTTATACCTGGGGTCGTCCAAGACATATCACGTACAGGTTCGACATACACAAGACACATCTATATACAATTCTACCACCGGAACACAATTGACTTACAAAAGGACCCAAGGGTAGTTTGTCCACTACCCTTATCTAATAGTATTACCATTTCGTGGAATCTTCGCAAGGCAATTATATTTTAGTGGTAGGATGACATAAGAATGCTAATTTTATGCATGGCGGCTGTGTTTGATAATATTTGAGCTTTGATCAATATGTTTTTTTTAGTTCTTCAATTTGTTAACTTTACTGTACTTCGTAACGCCGAAAATATGAAGAAATACGAATATTATAACCGACAGATTGATATATTTACTTACATTTCTTCTTTAACTTCTTTAATCACGGTAGTGTTAAAACGTTAATTTCTTCGTCACATTGCACTACAACAAACTTCCTTTTCGGACACATTTAACAGCAAGAGAAAAATACTACAGATACAATTGATGACAATAGTGTATGTTCCGACAGAACCGATTGTGGTTTTTTTACTTATAACACGTAAAAAAATTAGTTATTCTCCACGATTTCCCACGATTTGTAAGTTTCATAACAATGAATAAAACCAATAAACATGAATTTTTCTTTTTGGCACGGATTAGTTTATAGTTATCTGCCATAAGTTATATTATAATACCATGACGCCATCGCAATTGTTTTTAAATAAAATACATTTTTTTTAATGTTACTCTCTAGTTCTCTTAATTCTAAATACAACGTTAGTCCATTTGAGTCTCACAGTTGAAGAAAAAATGCATTGAAGAAAAAATAATTAAAATTATCATCCACTTTCGTCTTTAACCGAACGGGATGAATATTCATCCCCGATCAATGTTCTTTTTTTTAAAGAAGATGTTGTGGATTTTTCCGGGTTGAAACCCCGTCGTAATTGCACAAGATTACTGATGTTTTACTCTTAGTTACACAGCGCATCTTCTGGGCTGCTGCGAACGTTCCAACAGTCTTAATAGAGACAACGGTTACCCGTTACAATTTCAATGGAAACCTCGAGCAACCACGGTCATTTTTCTTACGGTAGCTAAGCAACATTCAGCAGCCTAGATAGAAGTTCTATTCAACTGAGAGCGAAACGTCGGCCTAAGTAAAAAAAATACATGTCGTTGATTATATCCATTTAGTTGCAATTTTGTACTTTGCATATTATCGTAGCCCACACAAATTCTATGTTGTAGCTTCATTTTCAACAGATTTCTTCGATTCTAGAAAATAAACTGGTTAACGACGAACAAGACATGAAACATTTGAACTGTCGTCCGCATACCAGCAGCCCGCTGAACAAATCGCAATCACAAAGGCGGTTACGCATCTTTTATCTGAAATTAGTTTACAACAGACGGCAGTACAATGGAAAATAACCGGAATACTAATCAACAGCCTTGCTTTTCTACGAGACATCTATAGCAACAATCACCTTTAAAGGAGAAAGTAAATTTCACTATATCGAGAGCAAATTAGTCAGCGAAAAGTTACCGGATTCAGCTTTTGATCCGAACGAATCCTTTCACCGTTCAAATCAATTCCCGATTACAAAAATGCCAAGCTTTTGCTGAATAGGGAAATGAAAAATAAGTACAAACAGCAGGTATCATGTTTCTTGCAATGCAATGGAACGATTATTAAAAATCATGAAGAATTCGCCCATGCTATCGTGACAGACATAGAAAGTCGAACCTCAAGAAACCATCATCACCAGAATAAAGCACCTCATAGACTACAAGCTTTTGATTTTTAAAAACACATATATTTACAGTCAGAGATGTAGAATTACACAATTATATTTTTACTTTTTCTATAACTTATTAAATCCAAAGATTTTCGAACAACAATAGACAATGCGTGGTGTGATGATCACGTTTTTGTACCTTGTAATAATAACGATAGTTTGGTAACACTGTATTTCTGTGTATCCTTGTATAC
This sequence comes from Oryctes rhinoceros, assembly GCA_020654165.1. NCBI lineage: Eukaryota > Metazoa > Arthropoda > Insecta > Coleoptera > Scarabaeidae > Oryctes > Oryctes rhinoceros. Next base: position 7,631,338 of record JAIOKQ010000053.1, read on the forward strand.
AAGTATCCAAAAATGTATATGGCAATAATTACTCAAGCGACAGAAAGTGAACATGTAAATGTCGCAATTTTATCCAAATTATTTAAATAATTCAAATAGGTCTTAGTAGTAGATAAACTTTAGGATAGTGCCAACATGTTACGTTTTCGTTTCAAATCTAAGTATGTTTGCGTTGATGTTGGCACTATTAGATATTCTTCTTTCTGATCAAGCAATCTTTGAACGGATAAGTTACGGGATGCTCTAAATTGCAGTTGATTTGGGTTTACTCTGCAACATCTTGAAAATTGTCAACAAATGATAACGGTTTTTCCAAACGTTTAATTTGATCTTTCGCGGCAATTTTTTTGGCCGAAATCCGTATACCCATACATTCACTGGGTATTTTTTTCAAAATCAGGTGTATTTTTCATCTTGGTATTGTCGTTACATCGTTGTTTTGTTGGAACACTGAGGAACGTATTCAATATTACCGGAATCAAACAATTGCTAAAATAGTAATTAAAAATCCATCCATCATATTAAATAAATAACTTCACGAGTTTTGCTGAAAAAATGTCGATATGCTATTTTAAGTAGTAATTTGATGATACTGCTTAGGCTTTCACAACCGGTGTAACTATTACTGCCGCTAACTTCTTCCGAGTTTCACCGTGAGTCAAAACTTTCGCTCGACGTTTCGCAGTTCATGTTGACGGCTGCTTCAGGGTAACTGTACTGTTCAGTTATCCTGAATGACGAAAGTCAAGTTAAAGTTTTGATCGATTACTAATTAACGGCAATTATTTTCTCGTTCCGCAATTTTTTGTAACTGATCGACTTGCTTCCATTGTCAATCATTACAATTTTACTGCTGTCTTGATACTTTGACATTGAACAGTTTTAGTTAATCATAAAAAAGAAACCATATCAAAAACACTTCACTGATTAAACAAGGAAGATGGATCACCGCTTCCATCTTTATTTCGCGAACCTGCAATATCGAATTTTGGAAAGATAACTGTACAACATTAGCTTAGCCCTGCGGTTTCCTTGATCTGGCCTTCAGGGCTTGCTTTTGATGTAATGGATTGTTTTTCTTATGAAGGAGCTGAAGGCAAGTTGGCAACTTTCCTATCGATTCATTAAACTCTTACAATTCTGTTCGTTGAGACTCCTATCAAGATTTTTCGGAATAAATTAGATTTCACCAAAGTAACTTTGGGAAGCATTCTGTAACTTTGAAGCTCTAGAAAAGATACTCGAACAGAAAGTTAAATATATATACATAAAATATTCAAATTGTTATGTTGTGATGATCGGAATATTCTTGTATCAATCCATATTTTTTAATTTTTTTCGTTGATTTCGATATCAAGTTAAGAATAATTTCGTATAATTTAAGATTCTTTTACGATTGACTACAGTAATACTCAGGTAATAGCGTTTTATTTCATATTTAATAAGGAACAAAACTGAAAAGACTGACCAAGGTTTATCTCTTTAAAGACTCTAGACGTAAGTATTTTTGTAACAATAATATGTGATGATGATGTGTTCCATATACATCGCTGAAACAATGGTGCAATTCAAAAATACCTCATATATTGTAGATTATTGTGTGTACTTGTTACTATTAAGATGTTAAATGTTCGATGTTGTAACATACAACAGCCTACTGATGGGTTCTGCGTTATCCAACCAACCTCATCTTTTTAAATAAAATTATAAAAAAAAGTGTGATCATATTTATTTATTCATCTGACATTCACTGCATTGGTATTCTACAATTCGTTATAAGATAAGCATCACTGCACTGGGTAAACCGAAATAAACGTGGGCGTTATTTAAAACAAAACAAAAAAAAAACAATAGAAAAGATAAACACAGAAAAAATCGTTCTACATCTAGCGATGTAATATTCGCGTACTTATTGTGGTCTTTGAATCACTATCGTTAAAAAGATGGCGTAATCTATTAAAATCGACATTTTTACGTATTATAGCATCAAATTTGTACGTGGTCAACAATTTCACGCGAATTGGACAAGGACAAGGAAGGACAATGAGGTGATTTGTAATTTTCTTTTCAATTGGCTACTGAAACATGATTTTTATTGAGAGCTTTTTAAATTTGTTCCAACTTAACGATTTTGGAATTGCATTTGACTTAGCTTTATTGTTACTGCTTTTTTACCCTCCAGTTGTAAAGTTACTCATAGGCTGCGACGATTCTAGTATGTTAGGACATTGTGAACGAAATAGCCGAAAACGTTTCAGTAATTTAAGAAAAGCCGCTTTCGTCTGTGCTATTAGTTGACAGTTTGGTGAAATTTCAAAGTTGTCTAGTGTTCTAACTAACACATTACGCTTCGTCAATGCACCTTTGCTGTCTTTTAAAGGCAGCAAATAAGGACATGACGACCATTGTCCGTGCTACAATCGATACTGCGGACTTTTTTTTAAGTCTATAGTTTCATCTATAGTTAGCCGCAACCATTCATTTCTTACTGCCGTTTTCACACAATTCTTAATCTTCTCGCGCACTGACGGTAAATACCTACATAACGTCCACGGACTAGGCAGTTGTCGTGCTGGATTCTATTTCTCCTTGAAACTGACGAAACATTAATTGTCCGACTTTTGTAAACGGTATATTGCGAGCACTTAACATTATTAAATCATGTCATTCTCTCCTCCCTTTTTTTAATTTATGTATTGCGCTATTTGCATGGTTGCTACACATACATATATGGTTTCCACCATAAACTTCCACTTCTACCAATATGTAATGAAGCAGTTCTGTATCCCCCAACCTCTCGCGATTAAACACCACTGGAAAGCAAGCGAGAATGTTGCAACTACAGTAGTCACACATTTGTCTATTTGAGACAAACTTAAGAATTGATCTGTATTGTGTGGAAGAACTCAAAAATAGGTATTTAAGTAGACAGAGAGAATCGAAAACATCTATTAACGATATTATCTTGATCGATGTCGGTCAGTAGTATGATCATTAATTGTTTAAATTTCTTTTTAATATCAATTTGATCCTGTTAACTCCGCGATGTTCTGTTTGCTTTGCCAATTACGGTTATTAACGGCGTATTAACATTATTATCAAATATTAGTTCTTATTCCATTGAATTCGAAGAAATAGCGCTAAGCTTATAAATATTTTATTTTTTATTGGTTTTACATGTTAGCTATCCTAATTTTCGTAAAAAGTCTCATAATGTTATTTTACAATTCCGATCGAAGTCTAGTATTTTCGCAAGAATCAACAAATTTTCTGGTTTGATCTGCTTTTTTTACATGATTTTTTTACATATTTGAATAAGTATTTATCTATTTGAATCTAAACTTATTTTCCTTTTATAAACAAACTCATACGTACATACAGAAAAATAAACATAAAAGACATTTTTTTCCTTGATAACACATCACGTGCCATATCTTTATCCCATACGTCAGTATGATTTATGTCAGACACGTTCCTTTTTTTTCTTGTTATTATCAAGAAGGAAGTTGAAGAAGCATTGATGTCCCGGCCGACCCGGTTCTTCTGTTTACAACAGCGATTTACAATGTTGTAGGAAGCAAGTTAGCTGTAATTAGTTTGGCTTGTTTTTGTCACTGTTATTATTTTAGTGTGTTCGTTAACAAGTTCAGTTTAGCACGTTATCTATGCGGCCCTGTTAAGTATTCAAATAGAATAATAGATTCTTGAAGAATGATAACAGAAATAATGAACCCTGTCTGAAAAGTGCTCTTAAGTTCTACATTTAGCTTTTCACATTATTTGGAACCAATACATATTGGTTTCCGTTGGTGAAATGTGAAAATTCGAAATATCCTTGTTAAAAAGTGATTTTGTTTTTGGCATAGACTCCCGTGGCGTAGCTTATCCGGCAAACGGAAGACGCGTCGAGTTCAATTTCTTACCGAGAAGAGATTTTTTAAAATTTAGTTACGTCGGAAATACGAAGTAAACGAATTTTCCACACTGATGTCTATTCAATACAAACTTTTCCTTTTTTTTTTTTTAATTCGATGTACACTACCGGTCATGGAAGTTTGGTCTGATGGAAAACGATTCGCTTTCCTATTAGGTTAATCGTAGAATAATTCAACAATTCCAAAAAATTGGCTTGGTTCTGCCCAACCAAATAATTTTTTTAAATTTAAATTTTAAATATCTTAGGTATGCTGGTTTTTATGCATTTTTTTTAAATTAAAGACTGTATTTTACGTTTCCAACGTATTTTTTTATTATTTTTCTAAAAATTAAGATAATATTAAACCTTTAATTTTGCGAAAACACTTTTTATCAGTTTTCACCATTTCAATGTGTGTCAATTAAACTCTGTTCTTATTTCGTTTATTTTTACAATGGAAGCTTGATTTTAACGATGGTTATTTATACTTACAATGCAATAATAACTTACATGTAGATATATCACTATTTCAAATCTAGCTAGAGTTTTAGTTCATAGAAGATTCATATTATTTCTTTTTAAAAGTAGAGTAATCAGTAGAGATGACCAAGGCATGTAAGATGACCAAGTCATGCAAAATTATGACTTTTTTGCAGCGATTAGATAGAGTCGTATTTATTCGACTCTTAAGAAAGAGTTCGTGTGCCTACCGGGTTTCCCTGAGAGTCGGCAAAAGACAAGTCTGTCAAGTCTCTGCAAAAAATAATAATTTCGCCTGCCTTTGTCATCTTTAGTAATCAGCTATATAACGCACTCGAAATGAATTCCGACAAATGATGACTTGTAACTACAATTCTTTCTTTTTGGACTGGCTGCACGAATAACCCGTGACTAAATTTTTCAAATATCGGTGCGAATTCCAAATGCCTGAAGATTGATGTAATCGCACCTAAACTTTTCCCCTCTATCTGAACTGAAGAATTTAAAGTAACGAATACACAAAGGAATTCAATTAAGAACCCAGGTAGACCTCAAAAAGAATTTTATGAATGTTGCTTAAAAAGGAAAATTAGGAGGGCGAAAGATTTGATTGAATCGACAAGGCTAGAAAACGAGATTCTTCATCACTTATTAAAGAAGCACTTGATAACTAAGGGCTTACGCTAATGCAAATATTATACATAATATTATACGTTAAGTCATGCCGGCAGCTAGCCACATGTAAAAACAGCTAGGAAACTGTGTTATTTAGATCTCGGAAGTTTCTGCCTAAGAAAATAGCCGATTACAAGGTTACATTTGTGGATACGATTTTTTGAAGGCTTACTTTATATTTCGTATAGACTGAAAATAGGAGTATGAGAAGCATTGGGTCCAAAGCAAAAAAAGGCACATTCAAAAAATATATTTATTATTCAAAAAATATCATATTACAATGGCCGAATTGTGATTTTTAAATGAATTCGCATAAATTTAACGATTTCTCAATTCAAACTTGAGAAATACAACATTCAAAATGGTTATCGCCCACGATGAATATATTTTCAATGTTGTTTCATACGTCTGAAAAGTGCACCTAATTATAACTTCCATTGACAAAATGCACGAAAAGCAATAGAAACGTTATTATTATATTGTTATTGAAATTGTAGGCGTGTTTAATCAAATTGCAAATTTAAACCAAATTTGTATTAAATTTATACTTATTAAATCCGCTAAAACTTTTCAGCGAAAGTATTGCTTCTTCTCTTGGCCTAACTTATGTGACCGGTAGTGTACACTACAAAAGAAAGAATTTTAGACTTATGCTTAATATCAATACACTTCCTATTGCTAGAATTACATAAACAGTCTTAAAATTAAACATAATGTAATCATATGTAACTACCGATTTAAAAATTTAGCTTAGTATCCTTTCCAATTACACAAACACTTCTCACCGAGTCAGAATAAACCAAAACTATTATTAAAGTATTGAAAGCATAATCTGTCGGAAATTGGAATAAAACGTAAGCGTTTGATTAGCCGTAATATTAACAGTAATCCTAAAAATAAATCTTCAAACTCAAATCATTATTGTCAATACTACATTAAAAATAGCAAAAAATACTCTTATAGTTCGCATTTGTAAACACTGACCTAATAACTGCCGTATAATCGGTTGCTAACGTTGTTTGATATGTATTTTTTTTCTGTTGCGGTAGTTATTTACACATACATTGATAATAACAAACAAAAAAATCGGGGCATGTGACGTCCAGAACTCGAGATGATGGACAAAACGTGAACTCTCATTTCCTACTATTTGTATTTGCCATAAAACTACTTTATTGTTGATCTAGAATAGGATTTATATTGTTCTCGAATGATTTAGAAGCTATTTGATAAGAAAAAAATCTTATCCTTGCAATAAAACAACGGTTTCTATCTTTATAGATCGGTATTATCGCTTATTAAAAGTTTTTCCACACACAGCATTGAGATCAAGGCAAATTCCTATGTATAGGTACTTGAAAAAAAAGGTTGCGCCGGTAAATAATTCAAGTGCGAATTTATCAGTATTTCACTGAAGATTCTACCTGATCGATTCGTACATACCAATCAAGAGCGTGTGAGACAATTAAACAATAGTGTCAAGGCGTCGATATTGTTTGTGATTGCCAAGATTGTCAATTTCAGAGCTAGAACAATATCAAACGTGATACCGTTAGAATCCTCTTTGCGGCAAATTCTTACAGACAGACAACCCTCACGACCGGGCAATATTTCTGGAACCAACTCTTTGATTGTATATTTCTATGTAAAACTTGTCTTGATGAGCGCACGCTCTATCGAACCGATGGAAAAGATATAAAAACATATTAAAAAAGAGCAGCTTGTTCGTTAGCCATGGTGTTTCATCCCAAATCGGAACGGGCTATGTTCCTGGGATTTCCCTTTTGCATTTATCCAATGCTCTCGATTTACTTTAAACGTTAGTTGGTATGTGAAAGCGCTAGAAAATGCGTAAAACAAAAACATATCGCCTAAAAAAAATTTGTTTATTTTTATGATAATAAATTGAAATTTAAAATCAAATAAACAATTCATTTTATCTTTTGAGGTTCAAGTTTTGAACATTGAATTGACTTTGTGTACATATTTTTTTTGTTTTTGCTTTTTCCTACAATAAACATCCATAGTATACCTTGTATAACAAATTTATTCACAAATAAAATTTAAAGAATCAATTAGAGGAAATATATGTTAAAAAGATACATATTTAATAGACCAGTTTGCTTTTTTCTATATTTAACAGCAAGAACGTGGCACAACAGGATACACTACATAATACGATCATTATCGGATGCATCAAAACCCAATTTGTTTATTGATCCAACAATTTATTAACAATGCACAGATGCGTATGAGGATACACAATTTTTTAGAGAAAATATCAAGTAAAGCAGCTCCCATCACGTCAGTAATTTATTTATCACCTTATTTTTAATGGAATATTATCACACTGGCAGACTGTGACTTTTTTATGACAAATAATTTGAATCTCGGTAAATATTAGTTTTATTCTTGAAGATTTTTAAGCAGTAAAATCAGAAAAAAAAGAGTATGATTTTGTCATGTGTTTGTTTCTTGAATTGATATTTATGATTCAATAAAACTTGAAAACAAATTGGAAATGGAATTATTTCTTCTTATGTGTAGTGACGGTCCAACGGGGTATATTAGCTTAAGAACCTATGATAATGGTGCGTGTAGCTTATGAGTAGAGATGTCAAAGGCAGGTGGAATTATTCCTTTTTTGCAGCGACTAGATAGACTCGTGTCTATTCGCCTCATGAGAATGTATTCGTATTGCCTACTGGTGTCCCCGAGAATCGACAATACACGAGTCTGTCTAGTCTCTCCAAAAAAGTAATAATTTCATCCGCCTTTGTCCTCTGTTCTTATGAGTACCATATAGCTTTGTTACTATCATCCTTACCTCACCCAATTAAATGTTTCCCAACATGTGACTGTGTCACACCACACAAGAAAGATCTATCACTTAACCTTAGTGCTTAACTCTATCACCATCTTATCACCGGGCCATAAATAGGGAAATTACTACTAACTAAACTAGAGGAAAGCAATGTTAAAGAAAGATACATATTTCTAAGATACCACCAGATCAATTGTATCTAGCGATGTTTGTATTGCCCCTTTAACTTTGGTTTTAAAAATCTAAATTTATGCGAAATTAAAGCAAGTGTACACCTGTATATAACGCGCTTTAGTTGCCTTAGCCAATTCTACGCTACCTTACGTAATTTGTCCAATATTTTAGCAAAGATTTCTTTCAATTTACAACTATGTTATCAATATACGCAATCGATGCAAAAGCATTTGACTATTCGGCTTCGTAATATTTATCGACGTATGTTACAATCATTCATGGCATTTGAAATGTACACGTAACATTTAAATTCGCCAGTGAAGGTTTCTGAACTAACTCCTTAGAAAAGCTAAAAGTTTGTATTTTGCTGTGTTATATAAGAACTGTAAGTAGATTACCTCTATTAATCTGATTTCTATTTTTTTTTTAACATACCACCAATAAGTGTTTACAGTTACATCCAATGTGTCGCATTGAACTGATAATATCGCATAGATCTAGTGAAATATCTATTGAAATCAATCAATTATTTCAAGAGGTGTTTTACAAATCAATCGGCATGATGATCCTACATGAATAATAGAAGATTAATTCTCTTCGAAGTACTCAAAAGATATTGTCCAAAAATAAAGTTTGTATCCATGTGATTTGTTCAAAACATTTTCTTTAAATAAACTTGACCATCTTATAAAGGATGTCTTACGAGTAACTGTATCTTATGAAAGGATATAAATTAGAAAATTTTGAAAATTTGCTAGTGCACTAAAGCCAGCATGTGAAATAATTGTTAACTTTGTTACTTCATGGAGCGCCTTGTATGTTATTAGATCTTTGAATTGCTAACCTTATTTGAAAAGTGTTACTTTTTTGAACATTTTTGATAAATGGACAAGTGTATATAAGCTTTTATATTTGATTTTATAATAATGTTATAATTTTAATTTAAAAAAACTGAAATTTCAAATTGAAAAAGTGTCTGCCATAATTTTTTTTCAGTGCAACTACTTATTTTTCTCTGTCTTATTAAACTAGTCTTAATGAGGAATACGCATTTGAAATTGATACTTTTCAAGATATTTTGGAAAATGTGCACATTTTCCACAATATGCACAAATCTCCTTAGCTAGCTTGCGTAGTTTTTTAAAATGCTATTTAACATTCTAGGTTGGTCGCAACTATTACTAAACAATGCAGAATTAATGAAATGCCCCTTAGTTTTCAATTATAAAATTTATAAACAATGCCGGCGCATTAAGAGATTAAGTATATAAGTTTGTCAATAGAATTCGATCCACATCAAACACAGTTAAACGATCATACAGAATTCGAAAAACTTCGGATCGGGCAAAATCTAGAAACATTGTTTTTACGAATTATCTTATCCTAGGGCACAAATTATTTTTGGACAACATTATCTGGACAAATGAAGACAAATTTACAGGAAATGGACACCCAAACAAGCACAATTATCACTACTGCAGCAATTCAAATCTCTACGTATCTAGAATTGAAAAATTCACCGTTTCATTAATAGCAGATTGTTCCCTAATGATGATAACTAACGTGGCTTGGACGTCTCCAAAGTAGAATAACATTTCGGAAGAACTACACACAAGTCCTACCTACTCCTTTTTTTAACAAAATTGTGTTCCAATATATATTTTTGTGTAAATCTTAAAAAGTTCCAATTCTTAATGCCTAACGACATTTATTTAATTTTTATAAGAGCAATTTGATAAGAAAGGGAGAAATAGGTAGTTGTAATAAAAAGTGTAGAAACTTTTTTATATAAATATTATACGCTGTGTAACATTGCGACAAATTTACTCGGATTATAAAGCTGCCCTAAACGTTCTGCAAAACTTCAATTTTTCCAATTAAACACTTTCGCAATTATAAAAGTCATAAGCACTCGTCCATCTGTCAATGATTTAAAAAAAAAGTGAAATATTTCAAATATAGTTAAAAATAGCAATATCAAATAAACTTTAAGAGTGAATTGAGAATTCAAAAATATAATATTATAAATTATGCTATACTTAGAATAACAAAATTGATAGCTATTTTCCGGTATAACCGGAAGTGTTATTAAACATATTTCGGTTCAATAGCACAAGTCGGCGTTAGTGTATTGCCACGTTTTACTTATAATTCAGTTCACTTTTTAAAGGAAGTATTAACTCTTATGGACTATATGCATCCTTTATTATTTTATACCTGTTTGTATGTATCTATCCTTTTTTATGATAGGCTCCGTTGTCAGATTTTGGTGACCGTCGGTGATAATAATGTAAGTATCGTGGGTATCGTGTATTTGTCATTTGTCAATTTCGATTACCTTTACTTCACTTTTCCCAATTCTTTTGTCTTATACTACGTGCTTACTTTAAATAGATCAGTTTAGTCTAGAAACTATTACCATCACCATTATTGGCTTGATTGAATTGATATTACTTCAGAACTGAAGTGAAAAAGATAATTATACACCTAAAACGAAGAGCTATAATGTTAATTTATCAACTTTCATATAGATAGAATATAACCCATAAGAAATGCGAACAAATTTAGAAGATTGACATTAAGAAATGTTAACATAAAATTTATCCCTGTTCAGAGCGATAATGTACGAAAAATTAAGTACCTGAATAGATTTGGTAACGTAGCGTACGATATCCATAAGACCAATAAGGTAAATTGGACTATAACTATGGATTCTTGTTTGTTAACTACACGTTAACTGCGTTTAATTAACTTTTTGTTTGAACTTTGAGAATGTTTTTCTCTTTTTTTTTTTCAAGTGCAACATTGTTAATTTTATACCGTTCAAACGGATTAAAAAGTTACACTGAAATAAATAATAAAAAATATAAGTTGTCGTTTAAAAAGAACAATTGATGACGCCATAACTTTAAAAACAAATGACAGCGATGTAGTATAAAGTAGAATAATTGAAATCTCTGGACTCCTTGGAGATTTTTTCAAAAAGTAAATATCAACAAAGATAAGGAATTTCCCTCAGCTTTCAGTAACAACTCCATTCCAAAAACACCCTGTTAATTTCTTGAACTTTTTTATACCTAAACCTATCTGTTTTTATCTCAGTTAAGGCAAATGAATTTAAGAAGCACAGGTCTAAGTTCAGTAAGAGCTATGCTACTTTTTTATGTAACGATCTATTATATATAGCGAACTGTTTTTCCTCACAACATTTCAAAACCTTTCTTCATCTTCAGAAATGTTATTAATCCAAGATTCGTGCGAATTTTCGATTTCCAATTCCCGGATGTCAGCAATCAAATGTTGTGAGACTACAGTCCTTTAAACAGCTAGAATTAGATTACGCTATCTCGTCGAGAGCATCTTGATTGTCTATCAAATAACCAATTCAAATCCGTTCCGAAATATCCAATGATCCATTTTTGTGTTTCCTTCTCTCTCAAGTAAATGCCATCAAACGATAATGATTTAGCCGTCAATATTATTATTGAAGTCGTCAACTCGCCTATGTATATATATAAAACGCGAGTTATATCGAAAAAAAATCGAACCTACAAGTTACGCACGTGATAATTCTCCTAGCACACTTATAGTATAGTCCTCGCTCATAGTCTCATATCATCAATTCGGTAGATCCACACACGCTAGCCTTTACCGCATTCCGGTTGAGAAGATCGGTCAGCAGCACTAAGAACGGTATGGCTGTCAATGGTAATGGCACTAACACGAGGTATCTGGCCGGAGTCCGGTGGTGCGTTGTGGCACTGCTACTGTTCAGTCAATCGGCGTCTGTAACATGCGTTCATCGTTTGGTCACTTCGAAGATGTTGAACGGCCTGGGCGATTTCGTGGAGAGTTTTGAAAATGGTGTTACCAGCAGTGATTGCAAGAACGACCTGCTGTACACGTTGGACAGAGCTACGGAGGAGTTATGGGCACTCAAAAGTAAGTACTCTTTCCTAATTTGAGAAAATTCGCCAAAATTCGTTCCATTGTCTTGGGCAAAATTGTAGAAACGATCTGCGGTAATTCTATGTAAAAATTTCGTCATTTTTTTTCTTTAATAATTCAAAAATAATCATTTGAATTCATTAGCTTTTAAACGGTCAATTTAATTCAATCCAAATTTAATCTCTGTTTAGTTCATATCCCTTCAGTGTGCCAACAATATATTACGTCTCAAAAACCATCTACAAACGTATATTTACATACGTCGCCTTGTACTCGCCGCAAGTATATTTTTAAAATCAGTCTTACAATTTTAGTCGCCCGCCTAAAACTAAGCTTTACGCTGCCCAAACGATATATTTACGAATATCTACATCTGGCCTAATGACTTCTGGTGGTACTCAAAGAAACACATCTTTTTCTATTCCAATAAAATAAGTTAGATTTTTTGCAGACTAGTTTTCGCAAAAAAAAGGTTTACGTAATACCAAGTAGAAAGTTTTTAAAATAAATCTTAAAGCATGCATGCACTTCGAACCAAATTAAAAATAAAAATTAGCAGGAACAAGTTTGGACGAAACGGAGGGACCTTTTCAATTGTTTTTGTTCGTAAAAGTGGTGTGGTCAACATCACGTAGTGCTCTTATGAAATTCCCAATCATAAGTTAGTTTTGTTGTATTGATTTATTTGTTGAAATTACTGTTTTTGTTGGGATTTTTATAAATCATTAAATAGTATTAAGGTGATATTTGTTATCGGGTCATTGTGTAATCCAGTAAGCAATTTAAATATTGTTCTAAATAAATTAATACATATACAGTATTAACATGATGTTAGTTAAAGGAACGTTATAAGAATTTTTGTGTTACCAATTATAATTTTGCATATAATAGGAAATTTCGTTTTGCCAATTTTAAAAGAAAATAATGTAAATTAATAATTGCCCAAAATCAAACAAAAACAATTACAAATTACAAAATTATAATTGTTTGACAATTACAAATTAAAAATGTACAAATAAATTAAAAATTTTTAGTTTTAATAAACTTCATGGTATACACCACTAATTGTTCCGAACGTGTCGTGTCAAACGTACACAACGTTACATGCTATGATTCCCATTCATTCACCACGTGATTTTAGAATGCCAATATCTCAAAACGTGTGTAAATATCCAGTTTTTTTAATCATACTTTCGCGCACATACACCTTTGAGCGTTTAGCAATACGAAATATATTCGGATAACAATGAGATGGAATTTTTCGGAAATTCCATGACGTAGCCACTTTAGTTTTAACCTGCCCAGACACTTGGGCAGAATGTACGTAAGAAAATGTGAAACTAAGTTGTGGAAGGTCAAAAGAATTCGTAGAAGGAGATTTTTTTTAAATCTGACGGTCAAAGACTGCGAGTATGGTCTTTGTTCTTTACTATTTAATTCTCTCAGGCATCGACTTACATTTTTGCAGGTCTTTGCAGTATATACATTGATGTAACCGACATCGTAGCTCAGTTATTTCAATATTCACGCAAAGATAACTTACAGATCTTCTAAAATCAAAATAATTTGCAAAATTATCCAAAATAAACTTTGTTACTCGAGCAAGCTCGTATGTATGCATCTCATCATTCTGATTGTTATCCAGATTTTATTTTCGTATTGCTTCGTATCGATACAGAGATAATAAATTTAAAATGAAACAAACATTGTTGTGCTTGGCTATATAGATTATTCTAAGTTTGACTCGTTGAAATAATAATAATTAGATGAGATAAGCCCTTTATTGCGTTGTAAATCTAATTTTCAATGTATACCGAGAAATTCAGCTATAAAGTAAACCGACGTTATTGATGGAAGTACATGGAAAATTCCGTTGAGCTTTGAGAATGGGAAGTTTCCATACGAAATGAAGTCTGTTGTTTTTGGTCAGACTTTAAAAATATTGTATTGCTATAAACCTAAATGATTACTTAGCCATAACATCAATCAACGTCTTTGAATTTCTCACCGCTTATTTTTTATTTTTATTTTTCTTTTTTTATTCGGATCACAAAAAGAACAATCACAGGATGCCAAATCTAGATTATCTACTATGCGGAGGTCGGCAATCTTACATTTTTTGCAAATAAATTAAGCCCAAAACCTATTTCTTTTTTGTTAAAACGAGTTTGTTTTTGCTTTACTTAAAGATACAATAATAAAATACACCGCAATTCAATCATTTATTACCAAGTCGCGCTGGAACCTACAAATTTTATTTGGTCAAAACGCTATAAATCATTTAACTTGTATGAATAAATTTAACATGTAAGACTCATAAAACATGTATGATTCATAAAATGTATACGAATGATATATAATATAAATTTCTGGGAAAACATTATCTGTTGACTTGATTTTTTAATTCGTTTTTAATAGAAATTGCGTGTAAAAATGTGTCTGCTAAAATATGTCAATCTGAAAATCGACGAAGTCGAATAGTTTTTAATTGGATATAAGTAACGGACCTTTTGAAAAGAGAACGTGGTAAATGCAGAGGGTGACTAGTGACAAGCAGCTGTGGAAAGCAGAAATAACATGTTTAATGCCCGGATATGATCCAAAAATTAGAAGAACGCTTGGGAGATCTAGGTAGAAATGACTTTAAGAAGTTGAAGAAGAACTAACCGAGCCAAGAATTACAAAATTAGAAGAATGGAGAAGAACATGTTTTTTAATAAATTTTTAACAAAAATGATCTCTGTTCAATATCGAATACTGATCGGTTTCGACCGAATCGCTCATCATCAGCCCACGCGCAGCAAAAATTAAAATTATTATAAACTTGTTGGAACCGAGAAGACTATCGAAATTGAGATAAAATTGTAAAATTATTGTAAAGATTGGACAGGCAGATAAGTTGGCCAAATAAGCAGCGAATTTATCTTTCATTATTCCTCACCCCTGTTGTAGTCTGGAAAAGACCCACATAGAGCAAGCAACAAAGATAAGGGGCTGATATTGGGAAAATATTCCTGGATAAAAAAAAATACAGGCGAAAGCACTCATATCCAGCTCACTGAAGACAGCAAAAATAGCGCTATTGTTCAGCAAAGGGGACCTTAGATTACTGGGATTTTAAGCAGATCATGTAGACCTAAAATATCGATTATTTAAAGTTGGAAAGGCCAATAATCAAATCTGTCGCCTATGCTAAGAAGATATGTTGCCATCATACGATACCAATATTTCAGTAGCGTAATTCTCGCATCTGCTGAAGTGAAGGAAGGCGATTATAAAGCATCTGTACCGTAACTCGATTACAATAATAATAATAATGATAATAATAATAATAATAAAAGTTGGATAAAACATATTAAAACTGAGTTTATTAAAACATTTTAATGTTGTTTTGTCCAACCTTCACAATAATTGGATAAATAATGATAGCATGCAATGTGACGTAGAATGACAAACGATACAAAGGTATCGACGCGGTACGAACTCACTGCATATCATCAATCATGCTAAAAAGCAATGGCTACTGGATGAAATCAGATATCAGTATGCAAGACTCTATGAGTTGCATTTTAAAATAACGCGCTTTTTAAATGAAAACAATTTTGAAGGTGGTGTGATTTACAAACACGTTCAATTGAACGGATCGACCATAAATTCAGATTAAAAATGCAGGGCCTCAACAAGAAAAATTCAAACAAACGAAAACACCGCAGGTTTGAATAGGGGCTTAAAACATTGTATTGGCAACTCGAAAATCTTAATGGCAAAAGCCATTGCATCAATAGACGCGACGCGTCTTTTTAAAAGCTTAGGTGTCACAAGTATGCAAAATTACAATTTCAAAAAAACGTGGACGCGATTAAAAGCTTAAAAATAACACAGGCGGTTATTACGAGCCTCAAAACTAAAAACTGTTTTTATTTGAGAAAAGATAAAGGGTGCAAAATAGTCATTTTGGGTAAGTAGGATAATAAAAATGCGGGTTTTATAAAGAATTGAAATGAAAAAGATTCTAGAACTTGTCAATTCGAACCTTATTACTTGATCGGTGATGAGTGTGCCGATGCTTTTGTGTTTTTTGGATAATCTTCTTGGCTCCTAAAGCACATTCAATAAATTTGGAATAATATTAATCCTATGACAATTTTTGCTGTATGTTAAACATAGCCTGGTGATGAGCGATTAGTCCGACACCGTTTGCTATCCAATATTAAACACGAGTCTGTTAAGACCTTTCCAATTAAGAACTACTTACACAGAGCTACCATAGATTAATTATATTATTTTGTTATAATATACGCATGTTATTGTTATATGTTGCCAGCGCTTGTGCTAAGTATTCAATATCTTTGAAAACACAACCGCCAACCCATATAACTTTTGCACATCGCATTAGCTTTTCGCGTCGTTTCAGTTAAACAGGATTTCTTTGAGCTGATGTAATAACTTATTCCACGTACCAAGAAATGTATGGTCAGCTTTCAAGTAACCAAGCATATTGACTGAGCGTGAACTGTGGAAGGCTACTTATACGAAATTACTTTTTGTTTTATTTGGAATACGAATGTTTGCCCAACTCAAAATAAAGGAGACAATTGGAAAGGCCTGTGAGTAATACTATGTAAATACCTTAAACCAATCGATATAATGAAGAAACGCTGTCAAGTTTGGATGGTTAAAAACTAGTTGTAATCTTTCTAATACAGTGTTAGGCGTGAATCCCTCGATTTTCAATTTTACTCTAAACATTTTATGGAATTTCATACTTGTATATATCTCTACGTGCACTGCATTAAATGTTCGCTTACACCAGAAACAATTAAGCTCTATCTAATTCTCTTGTTCGCAATTATAATTGCGGATAATTTATACGGTCGGTTCCGATGCAAGATTATGATCATTATTTTTGTTGAACGGTCATCTGACTTTGGAAAGAACTTCGGTTAATAAATCAACATTGCTTACATGTTGTTTATGCTAAGGAAGTTTACTGCTAAATTAACCGGCTTAATACTTTTTACATGTGATAGCACTATGATTCATAGAGGTTTCGATTTGATTTACTGTATTGCAAGATTTTTTTTTTATTTTATCGCTTGTTTGTTTCACGTAGAAGGTTGAGTTTGAAGAAACTATTTTCTGCCGTGTAATTTACTTTTGATTGTCTGTAAGGGTTTTAATATCAAGGAATGTTATTAGAAGAGCATATATTTTAATTTATAATGAATACATTCATTACTATTTATGGAAAATAATAAAAACAAATAACAATAGTTAGAATTTTCTTTCTAATATACTGATTTGCAATTTTTATAAATATTCGACATTATATTTATAAAATTTAAATACTAATACTAAGTTATTCACATTATAATATTATCTAATATTATAATGGATGTATGCATTTCACAACGCAATACACAAGCTGATTCACGGAACCCGTCCGTTAAAAGTTCTTGAATTGGCGATTTTGAAACTTCGAGGTTAAGTATAGTTAGCTATGATCTATTTAGAGGAAAATAACTTATGGAAAATGAATGTCGCACTTCCGGTTACTTATAGAATCAGTAATTTTTAGAAAACGTAGCTTTTGAATTAGCACTTTCTAGTAAGTACAAGTAAGTACTTAAGTAAACAAAGTATGTATGCAACACCGTACGTAAAGTAGTACAAAGTAAGCAAAAGACTACCGAGCATTACTAAACAATATCTGTCAAATCATCTTAATCTGTATTGTAGAATGTAATCAAATTG
The DNA here is from genome assembly GCA_020654165.1 of Oryctes rhinoceros. Taxonomy (NCBI): domain Eukaryota; kingdom Metazoa; phylum Arthropoda; class Insecta; order Coleoptera; family Scarabaeidae; genus Oryctes; species Oryctes rhinoceros. The sequence continues at coordinate 7,649,109 of JAIOKQ010000053.1, forward strand.
TAAAGCAGAACTTGTGAAGTTAATTGTGATTAACGAGCGGTATCATCATTTCCTGTCTATTAGCAGAACAAGATTCAAGATTTTTTTACTTACTGCGCAATGGAAGCACAATAAGCAGATGCTAAAACCTGTAACAGAGGATGAGAACTATGAAATATTGGTATTAATACGTATAACTTCCTACGTGCTGATGGAAGGAAATAGATATGTATCTGTATATATCATATTCATCAATACAGCGCATTCTGTCATTGTGTGCAAGCATTTAATTCTGGCAATGAGGATCACCGTCTCATTATTTGCGAGCTAATATAAATATGGATCCAAGAAAATCCAGAGTTTTTACAATTGCAATTATTTGGACGGATTAATGCAAATTTATCAGACAAGGTATTGTTAATAGACACAACTGGCAGTACTGGGCGCTGCTAAACCCTCGCTTCCTTTCTATCCTTTCCCTTTCTTTCTTTCGCTACCTTTCAGAATTTAGTGTAATAATAATGAATGGGAGAACATGTTTTCAAATTTATGATGGCACCTTAAACAGTCGACGATATGTAGCAATTCCGCGGCAACGCGTAACAGCCTTTCTCGACGAATTGCCTGTGTTAGGTCGTAGAGATTATGTACAGGGCGCTAGCTCATTGTTTTTATGAGGTAGGATTTATTTTTACAACCACATGGTGTGAAAATATAAAAGACGTTCCGTTTCAAAAAATACGCCAAATCAATCTTAGGTTGTGGGACAGCTTGCGTACTTTTGTTTACTTTTTATGCCTTGGTAAACTAGTCAAAATAAACAAAATTAAAGTCAAAATAACTGTAAAAAGGTAATCGGTAGGTAATAAGATGTTTTGTAAAATTGGCTTAAAAATTCATAGTAAAACCTAAAAATGTAACAACCGATATAGGTTCCTATTTATAACATCAAAGTTGGCCATGGCTTTCAATTTAACTGAAAGTGCGACATTGATGAAGAAATAGATCATCATAACAAATTCAAGAACTTTTAATGGACGGGTTCTGCGAACTACTCTGTATAATTACGTGAACAAGTGTACTTTGACACGTAATCGCTAATCCAAAACCTTTATTAATTAAGAAATAAACATAAATTAACATATTATATCTCAATAGATACCTACTAATCATCCTATCGATCTTTATCGAGATCACGCTTACAGAAGGTGCAATTACAAGTACTCATGTCTTCAATTATTAATTATCTTCACGATCAACACCTTGTGGAAAACGACGCGATAAGATACTATCCTTTAAAAATATATCGAGTTGGTTCATTGTCAATTATGCTATGCAAACTCTAGAAATAACAAACGAATCGGTATACACGCGTCTCCTTGGCAACGGATCGACGACGTATGCGTATGTTGTTGCTTTGAAACGTTTCGATCAGCTGTTTGAGATCCATAGCAGACTTGATATTTTTATATTTACACATTGCTCGCGAGACCGATATCAATTATTTTATGTTGCATTCTATATTAAAATATGTATGTAGAATGTCGTCATTTATTGCAGATAAAATTAACAATTCAGGAAAAAATATATCTCTTTTCCGGTGCAGTCATACTTAAAAACAAAGGCCTTTGTTATCTAATTAGTTTTGTTTGAATACGTAGGCAATAGTTCTTAAAAAACACAGCAGCTTTGTTTAAACAGTAATTACAAACTAGTCAGGACCAGTCATATTCTTTGAAATTAGAAAACGCACTCGAACTATTTTTAGCTAATCGAATCGCGTGTGACTAGTTTGTAATTTCTATTTGAACAAGGCTCGTATCAAACAAAAATAACTAAATAAACCGATGAAGCTCTTTATAGCTTTGTTTATTTACTTTCTTTTTTGAAATCAAAACATGTCTAGAAGAATGCCAAAACTTGCTCTACGTTGAAAACTTTAACTTTAATGACGTACGATTAAAAATAACCTAAATTTTCCTTCAAAATGAATCAATTGCTTCTTAAAGAGCTTGTACAATAGTAATAAAAACCCATGTAATTAAAAAAATCTCAATACTATATTTTTCTCCGTTTAATTTTCTATTCTTTATAGTGTGGGACGCCTGGGCCAAGCCCCAAACAGGAATTTTGACCGGTAATTCTATGCATCTGGGCAATTTTGACGAATGCCTCTCGGTAAATTTTCAAGAGAACGATACGGAAATACAAGGACAATACTGCAGTGTTTTTATCAATCCAAACGATGATGATCTCATAGATTTTTTAATCACCAATCTACATGGAACACCGGTGAGTAATATTTGTAGATGTGACTCTTGAAGCACATTGTATATTCGTCTTTTTTTTACATTTTCACTGATATAAATCTATCAATATTGTTGATCAAATAAAAAAATAAAAATAGTTTTCTTTCCTTTATGTTTTACTACAATTTCAAAACGTAAAATGTATAAACATTTACACTTTATGTTTACGTTAGTCTTTTTGCTGCCTACAATGCATAGAACAATGAAATAATGTAATATCAGCGATAAGAAATGCATTCGATTGCACAAAAAACCGCTATTATTGAAAGTATTACTTATTGTATAGAAATATGTTGCACTATTAGCTCGATCACAATTATAAAAAATGCTATCTTTCCTATTTTTTAATACTCGTAATAAGTAATTATACTAAATAATGACATTTCTTATCGAGATATTTTTTTAATTGAAGTTTTAACTGTTGTTTACAAGGACATTAAATTACGGCTTTCCATTCCACAAATGAAATAATTCCGAGCTACCCAACACTTAAGTACTTGGGCAGTTAGGAAATACTCTATCTTATACATGCTCTTCTAAAACTCGATAACAGGAAAAGGCTCGGGTTTTTTCGTGTGCTTCGGTTAATTTCAACATTTCTTTTCGTATAGCCTTGTTAGTTAAGTAGACAAAGAAAACCGAAAATAGCTCTTTATTTGTTATGCAAATAAAATTATGTATATGTATAAATGCTCGAAAATTAATACATAAATAAAATAAATCCTTTGTGGTATGCGAACTTACTATCGAATTTATTATTAACCTACGCAAAACAGATGCGTATAGATCCAATTTCGTAAATATATATGTCATGTTATTTATGGATATATTACAATAATGCAATAACACCTACATATACCTATTCCATTTGTTTGTAATTCCTTTTAAAATGGCATCAACATTGTTTTATATTTAAATATAATCCACCTAGCCTAAAGTTTCTAGTTATCACGTTTCCTAAAGAGGGCGCTGCTCACAGATAAACAATAAATGTTAACATCATAAATTTAAACAAAACATAATCACTCTACAATTTTAAAATTGAAGGGTTTCACAATTACGATAATTATATTTTAATACAATTCTTAATTTAAGGACCAAATTTAAATCTTTTTTCTTTCCAAAAGTATTCCTTTCAAATTTAATTTGTATCACTTTATTTAATTAAATATAAGAAAAAAGTAGGGACACCTATCCAATATTAGCCAAATGTCTTGTTAACTAAGTTAATCGTGTACATTAGGAAACCTAATTTTTTTAAGTGCTTTATTTTTGGGCAAAAGTTATCTGCTCCACGATACATTCAAATAAACTAGAAACGCCAAACAAACTTTATTCTGATATACTGGGCGATGTACTAATGACGAAAGGAAGATAATACCAAGTGCTACAATTTTAAAATTAATAATTTTAAAAATGTTAGTGAAAATAGTAAAATTACGACAAAGTGAGCATTAGTGAACCTAATTACATTCTCATTTTCTATTTTTATTATAGTTAACTTTTAATATATCTAATTTGGCCTTATTATATTATTAAATTATTTTTTGCAAATAACCTTTGAATTTCAACACGTTTATTGGGCCTCTTTCTTACACAATATCACTCTTCAACGACTAACTATTGTAACTAATACAAGTATATGGGCCATACTGGCTAGGTTGGTAACGAACTAGATCAAACACGCGGCAAATTTAAATGTTGAATTACGATTCGCACTTTTTTAAAATTTTGATTAGAATTGCGTTACATTATTCTTTTACTAGTACAATTAAATATTATTTTTAACTTATTGTCCAACCCAGAGTATTTTCAACGTATTGAAATTTCCACATAAGATGGGCGTTACCGATGATAACACTATTGGCTATTACCATTTATTATTGTTTCTTTCCCGCTGTACATCCTTAATAGCAGTGACTCTTTCTTTTTCGATACTTTACAATTCCGTTCTATGTCTGCAGACGACTAAGGGAATTCAAATTTGAATTTAAACGCTTTTTGTGTTAGTCGATGTACGTACGGCGTTCTTTATCGCTCTATTTTGCAATGCTGCAAGGCTACGCTTAGCTGAATGGAATCTATCTCACTTTTACAATCATGGCATAATCTAAAGTTTCTTTACGAGTTTTCTTTTACGATTTGTCGTAACTATACGACTTTTTATTCGCGCCATCTTGCATCACTGGGTTGTGCTATCTTATCCTAGCTAAATTCTAACAGACAATATTTTAGGCTATATGGGGTCACCTACTAATCCAAATTGTATCTAAATTTAACTAAGAGTGTTGCATCTAGCACTTCATCGAAGGTACAGATGCGACCTTCTTATTTAGGGCGGTAGTTCTACGCTATTAACTTTACTAGTTTGAAATAGCCGCTGTATGTAATATACTTTCAGCCCTACTAAAAGATGGCTCTAATATGGCAGTGAATAGGTCGGCAATGTAAGATGTTTGGTTATGTACAAATCTAATAATATTATTGAACGAAAATAGAACATAACTATATAAAAAAAATTCGGTCAAAATTTACTTAATTTTCAGACAAATCCATCTGGCAAGAAGTCGGGATTAGTGAATATTCTAGACAAATTCAGATTATCATGGGGTATTTGCATCCCAACATCATGTTCGAGACAGAATCTAATGGAAATGTGGAGTTTCACGAAGAATCACTTCAACCATACTTGGGACATCGAAATAAAAGATGATTTCTGTGATTATGAAGGAAAGCATCAGGTTTCTGATTTTGCTTATTTTACTATGTAAGCGTATCTCACATTTAGAGAAATGTTGGCAGTTTGAAATTAAATAATATTGATTTCGTAGAATATTCTTAGGTTTCTTGTGTTCCATTGTTGTCGCAGGAACTTTGTACCATATATATCTGGGTGTTACGGATAAAACTTTGAAAGGTATTTGATCATGCTATGATAATTGTTGAAAATGTATAATTGGATTTTTTCAATTCAGATCATCCCAAAAGTTTCTTATTGGAGTTTTCACTATATTCCAATATTAAGAAGATATTAAGTACCAAAACAAATGATCCTCTACAATGTCTAAGTGCCATAAGGGTTTTAAGTTTATTTTGGATCATTATCCGGCATTATTTTATGTTAATTTTTTATTTCCCGCATCTAAATAGCATGGACTTAAATGAGGTTAGTTTTCACTTAATTTAATTCAAGTTAAATGTTTGAATTAAGCTTTTATCGTAGTGGAAAGGGGAATATGGAAATATGTTTATTCTCTCTGGAAGTATGGCTGTTGATAGTTTCTTCACGGCTAGTGGCATTACAGTTGCATATCTCTTTTTAAAAAATCAAGAAACGGAAAACTCTTTTAATTTATTTCATTATTACATGCACAAACTCTTGAAGTAAGCGATTTACTTATTAATCTTTGTCTATCTAACTAAAATTTCAAATTACTAATTTTAGGGTAATGCCAACTTTGATATTGGTAGTACTGATATATGCTAGTCTGCTAGCATATTTAGGGAATGGCCCATTCTGGGCAATCATCTACAATCTTTTTCAAAAAGATTGCGAAAACAATTGGTGGTCAACCATAACGTTTATAGCCAACTATGTTCATCCCACAAGCCATGTAAGTATGAATTTTATTCTTTGACCATATTATTTTACTAATATACATCAAATTCTTTTCAGTGTTTAACTCAAGGTTGGTACTTATCAGTTGATATTCAATTGTTTCTGCTATCTCCTCTACTTTTGTTACCACTAATAAGATGGCCTAAAGCTACGATAGTTGGTACCGTTTTATTGATTGTGGGATCGATGATTCAATGCTTCATTGAATCTTGGACAATGAATTTGGGCTCTACTCACTTTGAGTAAGTTAAGCTGACTACTAAATGTCCCTAAAAAGTTTGTACTAAATGCGGTCCCAGAATCCATGAACTAAATACCGTAATTTAAACCAAATTATTTTACTTAAAAAATTAATAGTATTCGAGATACAGACTCTCAGAGTTACTGTTTTCGTTTTAGTTTTTATTAGATAGCTTCAATGGCAGTACAAACCTTTTAAAGACATTGTACAACAGCAATTTATGACAGTGTTTTCTAAAATTGTTACTTGCAGCGAAAATGCACATTTCCACGCCAACATCGTAGCAACTCACATCAGAGCCCCGTGTTGGCTTATTGGATTCATAATGGGATATCTTCTACATAAATTTAGAGATGTTCAAATTAGACCTAAGCCTGTAAGTATCTCAGATAAATAAAGTAATTGAAACCAACTTAAGGAACATCCTGTATATTTTCAGAGTACTGTAATCATATTGTGGTCTGCATCTATCTCGATATTCTTAATAATCATTCTTGGCCATGAAACAGTTGCTACTAATGAATATAATGTGATTAGATCGTCCTTATTTAATACTCTAGTCAGGCCTGCATGGTCGATAGCCTTATGTTGGGTAATATTCGCCTGTATGAAAGGATTCGGAGGTAAATTTCCACAAAAATTAGCGTTAGAAATATAAAATTATTTATTGTTATTAGGTATAGCAAATAAGGTTCTTATGGCACCCATTTTCAACATCATCATCAAAATCAACTTTAATATGTTCTTGCTTCATGTTTTACCACAAATTTATTTCATTGGACAAACTAGGATGAGCACATATTTCAACAATATGCATAATGTAAGCCTACAACCTTGCAGTTTTACATGAAATATTTGCTAGAGATAAGTTTTGGCTTGTTGCAGATGTACTTGGTGTTAGCAGACTTAGCTGGTGCCCTGGTGATATCATTCCTGTGGACTTTAATTGTCGAACCTTGGATTTGGGTCGCAGAAAATGTTTATTTTAATAACAAAACGCTTAAACAACAAAAATTCTGCGCAATATCTCTGCTTCAGAACGACAATCCTGACAAATTCAATGATCTCAAGTACGTAACCACTGAGAAAGCTTTGTTGAACGAAAACGGTACGAAAGAAAAGAATGCTACATAGGGAATTACGGCAGTAGAAAACAGAATCTCAAAAAACAAATAGAAAATGTCGAGTCGTTTGTTTCCTTTAGAGACTGTAGTAGATAATGCTCTTAGTTCGATGATATTTATACTTACCTACTTAATTTATAACCTAAGATCACATGTCACTGTCATACATTGTACTTTTATATTATTTATTTGTAAATAATAGGAAAATTGACCGCTAGATGGCGGTTGCTGTATAGCTATTCGCACCACAGACTTTTAAGTACAATGTTCTGCGTCTAAGATAATTATTTCAAAATTTTAATGTTTTGTAGGGGGTACTCAAGACATTCTAAATAATAAACCGTTTTTAAATTAACAACTGTATATATAACGCGTATGAGTACATTCATTAGAACGAAACTTAGTTTATAGATATTTCTGCAGTATTAAATGTTTTATGAATGCAAAATGTGAACTGTACATATTTTAAGTTATTGAATAAAGTATGCCGTGTTTAATAGTTAGTGCTGGTTCTTTTATTTCGGAATTAAGGACGACGCTGATACAAACTGTTGCAAATTATACACTAAGAGTATGTGTGTTGTCTTGCGATGTTTAAATTTAGTAACATATAAAAGCTTTACAGATTAAGCACAAGTAGTTCGTTTGCCATCAGTAAGATGGCTCTCTACTGCTTGTTTGTAAATTTTCTTACGTTATGAAATAGTTCTACACTCCTTCAGATAATTATTTTTAAATTGTAGAATTATCAGTTTATTAGAGTATTTTCTTGACTAATTTATTAATTTTCTTCTTTTATTTTATTAATGATTTACACCTTTTACAAAATATATGGATATGGTAAATACCTGCGTTAAAGAACTTACACTTACGCTGGTTTGTTTCAACAATTGCCTTCTTCGTTTGACTCTGCCAAGCCATTATTTTAAGTTTGAAAAAAGAGTTATCATGATGCTAGATAATTTTTTTCCTTTGTACATTGAGCTTTTTTTTTTAGTTCAGCGACGCATCGGTCCCATAAATCAGATTAGTATTGTCCTGTGTTACCTTTCCCTTCTCCAAGTAACCAATGGCCGTAACTTCTGGGTCTTCGCTTTCGTTGGCGCATGTATTTTGCCGATTGACCTTTGGTTTATAGCATGTAGCCATATATCTGTGTCTTATCTACAATCACATAACACTACAAAAACTCGCTCGTATTGCACTCAAACATCTCCAAACATTATTTCTGTAAGTTACAACGCGATTCCATTTCTGATCAATCGTCAGCTGACGCGGCAACCATCTCTGTGATAGCTTTCGTTGACTACATTTTTCCTGAAAGATCGCTTGCACATGTTCAATCGAGATGTTTATCAAATTAACAATCTTTTTAATCTTGACTCTGAGAACCGCTGACACGATATAATGAAGTTTGTTGATCATATCGTCCGTAGCCAGCTCAATAGGATAACCGGGGCCGTTTTTAAGCAAACGCCACGCTTACAAACTGCATGTCTCTGATTACAGCTAAAGGCGGAACACTTACGACGATTCGACTTTCTTGTAAATTTTGTTCGTATAGTCGATTCCTCATTCAACGGGAATACGTGAGAAAATCGAATTTTCGTGAGCGATCCACGATTAATTCATCACGCACCCACGCCTTCTCATAAATGAAATTGAATTAGTAACTGGTATTATTCCTTCTCCGTGACTCGATAGTCTTCAACTTTTAAAAAAATAGTACTCAGTTGTTAATGCAGATTTTGATAAAAAGCCTCGTCGTCATATGCTCAAAGGATTCGGAAAGGAATACATAAGGATTAGTATTGTAAAAATGTACAAAACAATGGATGAATGATCGCATGTATATGTATTTGTGTTCGAACTTGAAACTTCATGTGCACAAGTACAGTACTGAATTAAACTGTTTTTTTTTTCTTTTGGAGTCGTCAAAGTTACAGTCCCTAAGAGCTTAAGGTAATGGATAAAGTATGGTATTTATAGATATATAACGGTAGTCGTTACTAGTACGAATAAGGCTATTTTTATTTATGTATGTAAATTCGCTATTCTCTATTTATTCATCTAATTTGTATGGTGGTAATTGTAAGAATAACCAGGAAGATAGCGCTGTAAACTGCGATATATGCGACAATAGATTATCCTGAGCTACATCGATCAATATTGAACGATTAATTTAAATAAATGTTTTAAATTTTAAAACAAAGCTACATAAAATTAAATTGGCGTATAGATATTAACATCATAGGATGATTCACCTTGAACATATACCATTTTTGGAGAAGTGCTCAGAACTTGTAGCTTACAGAAATTGCTTATATAGTTATACGTATATAAATTAACAAAAAGCTATTTTGAATTACTCTTTTATTTATTTATTATTATATCTACATAACAACGAGAAAGGGGTGAATTAGATAAAATCCTGCATTGTTAATATCCTTGAGTTAACTGAATCTAAATAATTCTTACTTACATATGTAATATATACAAAATTTATTACCTCGCTTGTTTTTTACTTCTCGGTGTAGATTCTACGAGATACTTTCATTCTACGAGTGATCATACCAAAGCAGATATCATCAACTATCACAACGTAAATGTTACTATATACATATATAATGTTATTTATTTATAAATATGGCAATTGAGACGACTATAAAATGATAATACGTTAAAATTCGCATATTTTGTACTGTATCAGACTTCACTTTCAATTTTTTTTTGTATCGAATGTTAAAAAGCCCCTTCGAAATGTAGATCGTTTGCTTTATATCTGGACTGCTACAGTAGTTTCAAAAACATTGTAACAATGTAAACATCCAATCCGTAAGACGTTACGGAATAACCTATTACTGCAATTTAAACATTATTGGTTTAAATTTCGTCATCGGCAATGATTTCTTCAGGGTCTGTTAAATGTCATACGCTAAAAAAAATGCACTAAATCATATTATCTACGTAAAAGTAACGAGACTAATTTGTACTTTGCTCTTTCAATTAAAGAAGAAACTAATTAGAAGTAAAAGTGAATTGTTCTGCAATAAAATCGGCCATATACATAAGTATAAGAAAATATATCTCGTAGAAGCTATTTTAGTTTACGTAACAACTTTTATCTTACGTTTTAACACACGTTGTATATTCACAGTTTTCTTGTTATTAAATTTGTTTAAAAAGTAGTTCCAAAAAATTAATATATACACAATATACTTTAGCTACTTAATAATTAATATTATGACAATTGTACATCTACAAACTTACTAATAATAAAATCTTCCGTATTTATTGTTCCGTTATTAGTTCGGCTTATTTATCCATTCATTTCTAGTTTTTTATCTTCGATTACATTATTTAAATTGACTAACGTTCTCACAGCAATACTGTTTCCGGTTATTATATCACTTTTTATACTTTTCTTTAATCGTGGAAGTCACACCGTTCGCGGAAAATGTAATTTTTTCCCCCGAAATCACCTGTTTTAGATACTCCCTTAACAATGTGTAAGTGCAGATCATTCGTTTCGGAGAGCACTCTACGTAACAAGTATTAAAAAAAATTATTGCGCATTGAGATTTTCATCTGATTTAACCTATTTACTTATAGTAGTATTATCTTTATTTATAAAACCGACTCTATCTGCTTGATTTCTCTTTCCTCTGGACTGGAGGCGGTCTTGATGATTTCGGGGATCTTTCCGTGAGGTCCTATCGTTATTGGACCGTCTTCGTCTTCTTCCTCGTCCTCGTCAATTGGTGTTAAAGCATCCTGCAGTACCGGCTGCTGTTCTTCCGGCGTGAAACGCTTCAAAAACGGTGCCGCGAAGCTGGTGATCGCTGATAGAGCAAAGAGACCACCGGCTACGAAAAATGGGATGGAATAGGTCTGAGTAGCATCGTATATCGCACCTGCCAGAGGTGATCCGACGATTGCCGCAGCTCCACGGAATAAAATTAACAATCCAAAGGCGTTTGTTAATTTATCCAACCCAAGTAAGTCGACTAGGATGATGGAGGTGAGGGAAATATATCCAGCTGCGCAAAGGAGTACAATTTGTACCATTCAAAGGCAGGTAACTTTTAGAATAAATCGCATACTTACAAATTGCTAACCCAAAGAAGATTGACATTGTAACATATGCCCAATATGTGTGGCAAAAGGGCGTCAATGCTACGGAGATGGTTGAGATCACTAAGCAAATGTTATTAACGAACAATGCGTTAACCGATGGAAAATCTGCGAAGTATCCGCAAGCAATACGCCCCACCGTGTTCGTTATACCGATTATTGATAGAAGGAAGGAAGCACTGTTGTTGTCAATTCCCTAGTGGATGGAAAAGAATACATGCAAATAAGTTGAATATTTTATAATAATGTTAAAAGGATTCAATATTTTGGTATTATGATCTATTGGAGCCAATATATCACTACAGAATCCGAAATTTGATCAAGTAAGCCTGTATTAAATAACAACAGATCAATAATAAAAGGGGATATCAATTTTATCACTTGGATTGCCTAAGATCTGCGACATATTCAAGACTATAAAGCGCTTACGAGCCGAGTGCGTCCTTATCAGCGGCCAAATATTTCACATTTGCTTACACAAACAATAATCTTATATAATTGTCAAATTTCCGTTATGTATTGACACCAATTACTATATTAATGTATTAGTACTTCACGTTCCTAGAGATGTAACAATTTCATTACATTCCATTGTCAAGGGCAACCAAAATAAATAAGCTGTTTACGCCCCACTAATCAGAACAGTAATAATTGACTTACGTAATCGGTAGCAGGAAAAAAGAATTTTCAGCTTTTTTTAGGTCTTTGAACTTTTATTTATTTATTCGGTGTCCTTATTTACTAAGAAATTTCGATTTTTCCAAATTTGTACCACTATTCAGACAGACAAGACAGCCAAGTCACTTGGCCGTAAGTTACATGTCCTAATATCCGAATACTTACGTCTAATCTAGCCACATCCACAAGATAAACGAACGGCACATACAACCCGGCCATGCCGAACAGGTTGGAGATGCCTATGAGCATAAAAACGGGGTTCTTCAACAAACTGATGTCCATCATTTGCATAAGAGCCACCTTAATCCCATTAGGTACGACAAAGCATGGGCATAAGTCATATTCTACAAGGATAAAATATTGCCTTACGCAAGTGAATTTAAAATTTTATCAATGTACTTACGTTCAGCCTTCTCCGTGTCGGTTACTTCACCCCGGCTGGGTCTAGGGATGCTGACAATACTTTGCCTGTAGTTGCTAAGAGATTTTTGAGATTGATATTCTGGTAGGTTGACCACGGAACCTGAGTAAAAAATATCTTTTCTTGAAAGTGGACGTACGATTTGGGGTCGTTCTTTGGCCAAGGATAATTTTGAGGATGCATAGTTAACACTTTCGACGTCAAGCTGAAAAATAAAAAAAATCAGAGATGTAGCCCTTAAAATTGGTAAAAAGTACGACAATAAACAAACCGCCGCATGTGCATTAGATGATTCATACTGGCATACAGTTTATTAAGTTTAAGTGAAAAGTTAAACAAGTTATCTTGTAACCATAAAGATCAACCAACAGTCAGAACTTTATATTTCCACTAAAATCTAAATATAATACAGCATGCAACATCATAAGTTTCTAGATCAAGGTGACAATAATTTCCCTTGGCAACAAGCTCATTACAAATGAGTTTGGAAGTGAAATCAAAATATTTCAATTAGGAGAAAACTTGAAAAGAACGTTTCATTCTAGAAACATCAAACTTCTTCCAACTCGAATAATCCGGTATATTCCCAACATTTTTAATCGCGAAAATCATCTGAAATAGAACGAAGCCAAATCAGATCGAGTAATAAAGAATTTTTCTGACGAAGGTTTTGATTCATCGGCATATTCCAGAACGGCTCTTCGGTATTAAACCTTGGCAAACGGTTATTGTCGATTAAAATGTTTCTGGAAGTGAAAACATGTTTTATAGACGGTTTGGAGTCGATTAATTTACGAGATCACGCCAAAATAACGTGTTTCATCGATTTTGCCCTCGTGACAATTCTGATTCACGCGAACTTTTATAATTTCTCTTTTTACGATCAAATACAAATGTGATACGTTATAAATGTTATTGTTTAAAGAGGTTATTGCAAAATTCTAACCCGTTTTGACTGTTTGGATAATGTCCAATTTAAACGTGAATTTTGTTCTATTTTAAAGCAAAACCGATCTTCTCGGAAAACCAGGTGTTTTGTTCACCTACACAAGGTGGTGGTAGTATTTTGAAATTGTCATATTACTTTCCCCGTACTTTAATTAATTCTAAAATAAAATGTTAATCGAATGGCATTTTATGTTGGAATTATCACGGGTGTTATTTTCTGGCTGTAAAATGATAATCTTTCTTTGAATGTTAACAGTTTTTTTAATGGACTTGACATATTACACATAAGTTAAATTTAGCGTTGGAAAATTTCCTTCCAAAAAGAAGGCTTGTGTTGCTAGTTTGAATATTCGATTGAGCTGGGAATTTGTGAAATTACAATAATGGAGAGAATGAATGAGATTCTGTAAATGTGGCAACAGCAAAACTACGAATAGGAAAACAATGAAAGGTAATTCTTAATAGAGTTGTCTCTCAAATGATAAGTAGAGGCAATTTAAAGAAACCATCTTCATAAAACTGAAATAGAGTGTAATAACGAAATACAGATGCTACAAAAACACTTACCTCAGCGTTATTATTTTTACTTCCGACGAAGGACTTTGTACTCTTCCTTATATCACCGTTAGAATTCACTGTACCTCTCGATGATGACCTTATCGGATTTAAGCTGGGCTTGAATCTTTCACCAACAGATGGCTTCCTCACTCTATCGAAGAACGGCACCGAACCATTCTTCTTCAACCCGGAAACGTGAGTTGTGAACGCCGGTTGACTAGCGTTTCTAGGCATCCTACTATCGTCGCCGCCATCTTGCTGTTTGATCTCCCCAATTCGCGGATTCTTAGCCTTAAGATCTCCAGCACTATCGCTGCTGGAGTTGCCAGAACTCGCACTTTGCTCGGGAATTTTGACTTCAGCAATCGTCGGGAGCGTCGGAACCGTCGGGATTGGAGTAATCGGAGTTCCAGGAGCTAATTGGTCTAGGTTAAAGCTAGAATGGACTCCTGGATCGATGTTTAGCGGTTGCTTCTGGCGGCGTTCCATGGTGCCATCTGGTAACTGCACCATAAAGTAAGAACCTCCGATGCTACCGCGTTCCATTTGAATCCTCCGTTCCTCAGCCATTCTTTGCAATAGAGGTTTAGTGTTAGATTCTTTGGGATATTCCAGGGGCCGCATCAAAGCTCCGAACACTACGCAATTCAATATTAAGCCCGCGAAGATCAGATTCGCTCCCTTCCAATCGTATATTTCTAGTAAGGATGTTGCTAAAGGTGCGAATGCGAAGGTTCCCACACCTGAACCACACACCGCGATACCCGTGGCTAGAGATCTTTTCGTTTCGAAATAATACCCTACGCATACCACCGCTGGTAAGTATATTAACCCGAAGCCTATACCACCCATTACACCATACGTTAACATCAAGATATTAACGGTAGGGCTAAAGGTGGATAAAATGAAAGCTATAGTCGAAATCAGTCCACCGGCAACGCAAACTGTTCTACAACCATATTTGTTCGTCAATGCACTAACTACCGGACCAGCACTGAGGTACATTCCCGATAACAGCGAACCTGCCCAAGCAGTTTTGCCTTTAGGTTCGCCGTAATAAGACACAAACTCTCCTAGGAAAACGCCGAAAGTGTAGGCGATACCATCCACTATCATGTTACACATGAACGAAGCGAAGACAATGACCCATCCGTAACCACCGTCTGGTGGTGGAGGGATGTCGTGGTAGTCGCAGAAGGATCCATCATCTTCAGCGACCTCTCCATCTTGATCTGCTGTCAATCTTACAGCGGCGTCCTCGCAACCTACTTCGCTATCGGTCTGGAAGCAAAAGAACATAGATGAGATATATTTCAGATTATAGAAAAAAAATCCTTCAAAAGAGAATTATGCAAGTTTATAATGAAAGCGTTCTTTAGTAATTATTTGCTGCATTCTAGCACTAAGATTCTTCATTCGAGACGGTAATTTGCTAAACATTTTTACTTTGTTTTTTAGTGATATAAAACCTTAATGTTTATGAATATAATTCACTTTACTGAAGATACTGCAAGAACGGCTGGGACATAAATATTTGATCAATTGAACGATTTATTTTTTTTTGTAGGTACCAGACACTGCGAGAAATTAAGATGCCATATCATTTGAATATTCATAACAACTTGTCCAGCCCTTAAATTAAATTAGGGCAAAAGGTGGAAAGATTTGCAATTTCTTCAGGTCGAGTATTTAAGAATTTAACGCAAAAAGAGATAGTCAAAAGCCAACACCATCTTATTGAAAACGACAGTATAAAAAAAACAAGTCGAATTGCGTAATAAAAGATACATATAATGATACACCTGATAGTAACAAGTACTCATATCCTTGATGCAGCTTCACTCAAAATAGCTTACGAAACAAAAGAAAAATGCATAGGCAATTACCTACATAGTATTTGTCGTCAAGGGCAGATTAGATACGGCTATCATATGTTGATTTTTCAAATTTGGAATTTGGCATTCAACGGTCCAACGTATAGTTTTGATTAATCATTTACCTAATGAACTTATGAAAAAGGTGTTTAAAATTAACACAATAAAAAATACGCGGAATCGATTCAATGAGATTGTTTGTATCTGGAAATGTTCTCTAATATAATTTGTAAATTGCCGTAGAACAATCTCTTCGCGAGAGGAACTATGTAACCCTTTTGTTTAATAAACACTCTTAAATCAACATGCAAAAATCTTTGAAGCTATCATAAAATCTAACGTACTGAAGTACTTAAGAAGTCGATAGAGAGAAAAGTTAATGAAAATATGCACGCTTTTAATTTTTGCTCAGTTTATGAGCTTATACGCGACTCCGAAAGTTTTATATTTACATTTTTATCTTATTTTTTTTATTACTCAATGAAAATTTTGGCAAATCATACGTCAAAATTAAAGATCGTCGGCGATAATTTTATTGTTTGAATAATACTTTTCAAAAGGCATTTGACGTAATCGGCGTAGCGATAATGTACACTTTGTTTTGACAATTATCTTTTGATATTGAGAAAATTGGGCCGTTTCGTTTTAATCCATTATATTTGCATATACATACAGTACGCCCAAATAACATGTACTAATCATAAGAAATGTGACCGGCATCACAAATTTCTGCGTCTAGTAACGGTAAGTAAGCATTTGTAATATTATTACTCAATATACTTCAACGATAAAGATAGCATAAACGTATATTGAATATATACATGTAACATATTGGCAAATAATACGTTTTAGTAACCCTCATGTATTCAGTAATACATAAGAAAAAGATAATAATGATAACAGTAAAAAGAAATACAAATGAGATTCCTTTTCCTCCTACAATCTCACATTCAATTTTAACCATTCTTATTAAATCTGTTGGAATAGTTTGAGAAGGAAAAAGAAAACAATGGACCTTTGCGTTGTTGCAGACTTTCGCGATTGTTGCTTTTTTTTAAGAATTTGGGTTTTCGAGTTGAAACCGCATCGTAATTGCATGATAATGCTGACGTTTCGTCCTCAAATTTCATGGAGCTTTCTCTCGGCTGTTGCATGATGCGCCGCAGCTCCATGAAATTGAGAGCTTCTTAAATTCTTAAAAAAATATTGGACTTTTATTGCGACAAAGAGGAAAAAAGATATTACATTTGATTTTTGTTATATTGACGTGTATTTTTAAATAAATGTACCTTAAAAGGAGACAAGTTACGATGAAATTGTTAAATAAATATAAATTGATTGTTGAATAAATATAAATCGATAAATTGTTAAACACTTCATTCGATAGGTTTCAAGTTTGAAGAACACAGTAACTGAAAAGCCTTAATGGAAAAGCCATATATTGCAGAGATGCGAGAAAAGGTATTGGATGAAGCAGTGGATGAATTTATTATATCACTTGGTAGCTGCGATTTCAATTGAAGAGAATTTTAGATATTGCTTCTGACTACTAACTGTTTCTTCTGATACATAAATGTTACATGTATTTATTTGTTGATATATACGTAAATACCAAATATTTAGCTCAAAACCATTAGCAGTAAGGAAGGTAGATAATTATAACGAAATTAAAAAAATTAAAGAAGAACAAAGCGGAGATTAAAAGGTTCCATTATTATCCTGTTTAAGCCACTAACAAACAGAAAAGAAAGGCAAAACGAGTTAACAAATAATTTTGTCTATTTGCGGTTAACATTTTATTTATTTTAATAAAAATATTTTTAAAATATTAAACCTGACTTCCCTGATATTAAAAAGTTGACAAGACACACAACGACCCAGCAACGAAGTAAATGTAGGAAAACAAAAGGATTTAAAAAGAAGAAAACAAAATAAATAAATTGCGTGTTTGCATTTCAGAGTGCTCTAACAAGAACTAATACCACTATTGCTCATTTTTTTTTATAACAGTTAAATTCAACTTAATTTGGTTTTACTTTCTTTGAGATTTCCGGCTTAT
The DNA here is from genome assembly GCA_020654165.1 of Oryctes rhinoceros. Taxonomy (NCBI): domain Eukaryota; kingdom Metazoa; phylum Arthropoda; class Insecta; order Coleoptera; family Scarabaeidae; genus Oryctes; species Oryctes rhinoceros. The sequence goes on from JAIOKQ010000053.1 coordinate 7,667,053, forward strand.
TTATTTTTAGATAAAATTGCTGCAATACTACGTTTCCATAAATATTCTTTATTCCTTAAAAAAAAATTGTTGTTTACTTAATACTATAATAGGATTTTTTTTATAGTTAATTATATATAGTTAGATTTTATAATTTTTGTTTACCTTTGAATTTATGAAAGATAAAACCTTATGAATTAATTAATTATATAAAAACAAATTTTTATTATAGGAAAAAAAAGCTTTTATAAAAATCCTTTTCGAAATGGCATATTGCCATTTAAAAAAATATATGACTTCAGTATTTTTTCAAGATTTTTATAAAAACAACATTACTGTTATTAAAAAATAGCTTTTTGAAACATTGTTGTTATTTAGGCAGATAGGCGCACTATACAGACTTTTCGGATGCGCTGTATACTGCGAGTTTTATATGTATTTGTTACAAAAACAGCACGTAACGCAATCAACATTCTCTCTTCAATACAGCAAACAGCGTGATCGGTACTTGACATATTTTTTATAACTTTTCAATTGACTTTCAATTACCTGTGATAAAAGTGCTATTGATCAATGATCATAAGTAAGATGATGTTGACAATTGAAGGTAACACAGATATCAAATTTTCGACGGAATATCGGTCTAAGTAGCAATACATATATCAATATGTAGATTTTTAACGAAATAATTTGAAAGATTTTTTTTGTCTTTCTTAAAAATCAGGAATTTATTTGAAAATTTCTTCCTACATTAACAGTCTGAAGTCTTTCTTTATTTATTTTCAAGATATTCAAGATGTAAAAACCACAGCGATTATATAGAAAATCAATTGGAATGCTTTAATCTGTGCCAATAGTGCATAATGGCTCATATTAAATAAGATTGTTTTAGTCTAGTCAGAATTTAATTTTTTAAATTGGCTAATAGTAAATCAATAATTATAAATACATATATGCAGCACATGTGCAGCAAGAAATGCATAGGTACATAAAAATGCAGGATATTACATGGCAAAAATAATGAACGGTAAATAAATTTACATATATATACATTGTTGTTTATAAAAATCTGATCATTTGAGAATCAGTTTTACAAATTCAGCCAAACCTAATTTTCACCATCTCACGGTAAGTATTCTTTTTGCTTTATATGTTATATCTCACATAATGTCAATAATAACGAGGTTGATTTCCCTTAATTAGTCGTTTTTCTTTTAAAGTTATCAAAATTCACGGAAATTCTTTTTTAGTTGATAGTTTAGACAAATAGCTCTAATTTCTTTGAAATAATAATGCAGGCTTCCACGGCCAGAGTCGGTTGAAACTAAACGTGTTCGGGCTTTGGACTACGTCATGATAGGTAATCGAAAAATCGGGCGGACATTTCGCCCAAGATCACATAGAACTTCTGAACAAGAGAGAAAAATGGCAGGGCATAGTTAGCAAGTAATCACGCCCAGTGACAAAACGAACTGAACAGAAAGAAATCATGCCAAAGGCGAAAATCAATTGCTCGGCTCATCTCTGGCATGGTACAGATACTAAGTTACTGTGATCAACTGCTTCCTGTTTGATTTATTTTGCCCTCTGGCGTGATTTACTTATTTAGTTACCGTTATTAACTGCGTCGTACCAGCTTTCCTTCTTTTGCAGAAGCCCCATATGATTGTTGGAAAAACGTGGAGTTTTCGATTACCTACACGGTGTAAACCCGGACCACGTTTAGTTTTAAAAATGTTTTTTTGGAATGCTTGTTTTGTTTGCATTATTCTATTACATTGCTTATTATGCTGAGATCTCAGATTTTTTAAACTTGTGCTCCACAACAGGGCTGTCTAACATGCGACCCACTATGACATTTTCTTTGCGATCGAAAAACACCCAAAAATATACACAACCGAGTCAAACAAACACTGTTTTTGCGTTTAGTACAAAGCTGCATACGCAGGAAAGCTGCCCTTGGGCCATAGAATGTTGGACAGTCCTACTCTACAGTTTATTATTTTTGCTGCTAATTTCAGCACTAAATAAGTTGAAACAAATTAACAACCGTCATTTATGCGACATTATATTAACTACTTAATAATTTAAAGACGAAAAACCGCGGTTTTCGATGAACATTTGCTAATTAAGAAAACGACTAAATAAAATAAAGCAATAAGATAATTTCCCATTAGGCAAAGACACCTACAATCCATTAACTATAATGTACATCTAAATTAATATTTTGTTTTCAAGAGCTGCAATTTGTCTGTTTCTGTAAAGTACATCCGTTTTAATTATGTTTGACACGTGAACGAATGAAGCAATATTGACAGGCAAGAACGTAGCAGTATTTCAATTTAAAGCGCATCGTTAACAATGAAAGAATGCAGTGCTGTGTGATGTAATAACTGCTGCAAATCGAATGTTTTCATTATTACATTATCATTAATAACATTTAGTCTGATCGTAAATTTTATATTCTCTATTCAATTTACGCAGTTTTATATAAGAGATTAGTAAGAAAATCAGGCATACCTTCTTATTGCTGGCCATTTGCGGTAGACTCAACCGCGCAGCATGCACTCTACTATTGTCGTTAAATTGAACACTTCAGATGACGAGATTGATAAGATTGTCAAATATAAATATAACTATCTAATAGCAAATTTTAATAAGTAAAATTAATACGGGGATTAAACAATAAGCTAACAGTCTATATCTCATACTTTCCTTTTACAATTCACAAAAGTAAGTATGACCATGTGTTACGTACTTATGTTAAGATGGTACTGTTACCGAAGCAAGCTACCGCTGTCTCAATAGCACATAACAATATGTGAACTAATTACTGCCTAATTGCTGCATACACTTTGTTTAATATAACAGGAATAGAATTTTTTTACATATAGAATTGCTTGTTTCGATCCGTGTCTAGGTACATATTTCACTAGTAAATGACTATTTCGTTATTGAACGTAGTGATTTATTATTGTAAATCAGCCAATAAGTTGAACATGTTAAGGTTTGCCCTGTAAGACCACCAAACTATAATAGTTTCATAGCATGTGGGACATTGCTGAGGATAAAGGAAAACTTATGATGCTAAGCCCAGCGATGAAGCGTAAATGTAGAAAAAAGGTCGTGGAAGTGCTAATATTTGAAAAGAGTGAGATATAAGGCAACGGCAAAAAATACAAAAATGGAAATGAAATAATTAGGAGTGTTGCGACTGGATGTCTTAACGGTTCCGATGGATTTATCGGTGGCACGTCTCTTATTCCGAGGTTCAAAGAATCATAGTAAACAAACATATAACTATCGATACCTGCGCACCACACAAGTTTATTTATTATATAGTAATATATAATTAGTCCGGGACGGCCGTTTCGAGGACACGAATGGTTTTCATTATTAACCGGTGACCGAATGCCGGACTAATTGTAATATATTATATACTACTATATAATAAATAAACTTGTGTGGTGAGGAGGGTGCCGATACTTATGTGTTGTTTACCATACTACGCCACAGTTCTTGCTATCGTTATCGAAGAACCATATAACTATTTCAGTACTACCTTTGACTAGGTACTATTTAAATGAGCGTTGTTCCGCCCACAATTCCCATATGCAGAAAAATGCAATATACCTTAAAAGTACAATTATATTATGGATAAACGTTTAATTCGTAAATGACAGGGAAATTTGTCGATAGTTATAAGTTATAAATCTAAGATCACTTACAATGTAAAATATTTAGGTTGTATCCGACATTACGGTTAGGATTATTGTCCCTACGGTAGAATTGGCTGGGAATTTCATTGAATATTAAAGTTCTTACTCTGAATCATCTACAACCAGCTTAGCAAGGGGACAGCTATATAAATTATTAAATCTAGGCATTGTTGGAAATTCCGAATATTAAAAGGGTTTAATGTAACAAATAAAATAAACAAATGTGCAATAACATAAAATAAAGTGTCAAATCTTAGGATTAAATTTAGCTTAATTGATACGCCAAGATTCTATGTGCATCTAAATCCAAACAAAGAGTAAATGGATTTTTAAGAATAGATATGGAAGTGCTACTGGAGTTTCTTTAAATGAAGAAATTAACGACGTTCCAACTTATTTTCCAAATTTTTAGAAAAGGAAGGGCAATTGAGTAAGCTAAGAAAATGGGTATCAAAGTTTCATGATTTAAAGTCTTTGAATTTTGGGAGATACGGATCTGGATCAAAGTGTTTATTTACGTAATGTGTTAAACAAATGTAATTTTGAAAATTATCCATCATAATAAGCTATTGAAAAGAGTAAAATCAGAAAATTTATAAATTGAAAAAACTTGTAGTTATAAAACATATAAAGGATATGCTGATTTACATTACGAAGCGATGCAGCAAAAGCTTACTTCGGGTTACATATTTAAAGTTTATTATTTTTGTACAGTCTCTTCAACCTCTCGAAAGCAAGCAATAGCTGTACCAACGACTGACACAACAAACAAACAAGTATGTAGCTCCAGAATGAATACGGGCTGTAGAGTTTTGGAGTTTGTAGAATTTCCCCTAATTCACAGAGTACATTTAAAGAACCTTTCATACGACCACAAATAAACCCTGATAAGTTTAGAAAATTATGTAGAACTACAAAGACGATCTAAAAAGTGTCGAGCCTCAACATAAAGATTTTGCCAATATAATTGTCCATGCAATTGATTTTCGCAAAGATTTGGCCATGTTGAACACTCAATTGTGGTTTAACAGGTCCTAGCACAATGCAGGGGGTTGTTTGTATCAAGGGTTGTTAGCATCTGTAAAGTTGAAAAAATCGGATACCGAAACATTATTGAATTCTTGCATTGAAGTGTGCAAGATGGACACTATTTAAAGGGACTTTACATCATTATTTGAGTAATTGAATTTAAACGTATTCGCACAGGCTTGGTTAGCGACGGATTTTCGCAATAGCCAAAAACTGAAAGAACGTGTTCGTTGCTATTAACTGCAGATTGGGGCGTAAAAGAGCTGACAACGAGTTAGGTGCCGCGCTTGCTTACTTAGGACCAAAAACATGTTCGAATGAACATTTCCAAAGTATAGTCGAACCAATTTAAATGCAATACGTCGAGGTTTTACCGTCGATTAATAACTGTTGATGAAACTTGGATACATCGCCAAGACACGTTCAAAACAGCGGATTACGAAGGATGAACCGGCTCCAAAAAAGGCGAAGACTGCTCCATCGACGGCGAAAGTGATGGTAAATGTCTTTTGGAAAAACCATGGAGTAGTGTTAATCGACAAACTCGAAAAATAAAAAACAAATAGATGGGCATACTACGTCTCGTTACTTGGTGGAAATTGCGGCATTTGAAGAGAACGAAAATTTTGTACCACGAAGACAGCGTAACCGTCTCATACTTCAATGATGGTAAAGTCGATTTTGCAGAACAAGATGCCAATTACTATTTGGATGGATTAAAGCGATAGGAGTATCGCTGGAAAAAGTGTATGACACTTACTGGGAGATCATGTTGCGAAATAAAACTAAATTTGGCAAGTCTCTGTGTAAGGCTGGAAACTTCCATAAATCAAATTTAAGGGATTTAACAAAAAAATAACTTGTACACAACGATCCCTACTAAGTTACAGAAATAAATTCCATTTGAATTTGGTAACGTCACTTACAACAGCAATACTAGTAAAGTGCAACGGAATATTTCCAATACATTTTCAAGGTCGGGACAACACTGATTAAGGCAATTTAATTGCTGCACAATTATGTTACGTGTTATTTGGAAAAACAAAGAAAAAAGACAGAGGACATCATTTCTACGTAAACATTTCCTGTATCTGAAGGTATTGAATCCTGCGATCTTACGACTCGTATTCGTTGAAGACATAAATTGTAGGTGACGCGTAATACGTAAATAGTTGAAATGAAATAAGAAGTTTAAGAATTAAAAAAGAGACCAATATATTAAGCGCATTAGGAATGCTAATCAAGAATTGCTCAGTAGGTATTTACTCAGTTAGTTTTATCTATTCTTATATCGCAGAGAATCGATAATTCTAAATACTGCATTTCATTTCAGCAAACTCGTCGAAGTTGCTACATATTTAAGGATCGTGTGATGTCATCTCAATTGTCTCAAATAAGAAGCAGCGAAGCAATATTGAACTTGATCTAACCGGAAATCATTGCGAAAAACAAACAAATGTACGCTCATCAAAAAATAGAAATACGGAATACGTTTTTTGTTTCACCATTAATGACAAATTTTAAACATTAGCATCGGCTAAATGTCCAGCATCGTCTTTTTCCAAGGACTATTTAATAATTGGCATAAATTGTTGATAATTAGAATATTTTCGTTATTTTTTGCGTAAACAATACATATATTTTAGGATCAAACAAAATTGCACCTTTTCAGAAAAAGAATAAATATCTTATTGGCCTCCCAATTGAGTTCAGCAGCAACTTCCGTTGATGATTGTACTTAGATGTAACCTGAATTCTATGAGTACAATACAAAGATCATGCCGATCAACTTAAAAACAATTGATATTATAATAACATGATTGCAATGGCAGATATTGTTTGAAAAGAATTTATAAACAAATGCGTAAAGAAATTAATGAAGAAATTCAGAGACAAAGCTTAAATAGTTGCAGTACATTAACCTCTCTTTGTTCAATATACATACATACGTAGCATTTATAGAGCTGTCAAACTCACAAATCATTAAGTACTCAATTCGCTTATAAAAATATATTTTAAGGATTTTACGAAGAAAATATTCCCGAGCTTAAATTGAAAACACTCAGATTTCTCGATAGATTGTTTAGTATACATCAAGTAAGATCAAAACCATGTCAACGCGTCCTTTACCATATCTGTGTTCAGAAAACTGCAGCAAGCTACGCGGTAATAGTTACAAACTTGGAATCAATTAATTATTACATGCACCTAATCAACAACACGAAATAATTAATTATTCAAGATCACAGAGCGACTTCCTATTTTATGTATAGATTGTCATACCGTGTGATCAAACAGTACTAATTTTGCTTTTCTTCTCGTAATTTATTAATATGCATTCGTACATGTAATAAAAAGCACAACTCTATTTAGACACTGAGCCAATGGAACAGACCGACTAAAAATGAATTATAAAAAAAAATTGGATCACAAACGGTTGAGATTATTTCGGAGGAGACATATTTAAAATCGATGAAATATTGGAGTGGCTAGTACAAACTCCATTTGCAACCCAATGGAACTGTAATAAAATCATTTAAGAAGGCAGAGAATACGATATAGTCAAATTTAAGCGGTAAATACATAACATGGAAGACTTGCAAGCTTTTCGACACAAGCTAAAATGAAAACTAACAACATTTATCATGCTTTAACGGGAATTGTATTGAAATGATAATAAACACAGTTTTCCCACTGAACGCCTTATATCACCACCTTCGCATCTTCGCCAGGATCTACCCAAAAAATCCATGCATAGAATACGGCACGACACTTTGTATTATCCTTATATCAAGATACTCTCAATCTATTGAGTTTCATCGATATCCGGCGATCCATTGCGAGTTCCTCAAATGCAATCTTAGACAACTATGCCACTTCCTCGCTTTTATAAGGCAATAATAAACATTAATGGCGGTTATTTTGGCGATAAACAAATATAATTTTAATTAGGGTCTAAGAAATGGTATTGTAAAACAATTTAATGTTACCTGATGAAAATAAAATATTACCTTTCTTCCATTCTTGAGCTACTCGAGTAAATTATGAGCGTATTTTCAGTTTACGACGTAAAGTACATTTGAAGCGATCTGTTTTATTCTATTTTTGATACTTCAATAACACATTTCTATTATTGAACGCCTAGCAACTGTAAGGTATCCCATGAACATTATACAGACGAACCTTAATCACATCAATAAAGATAAGCTTATTTTGCTCGATTAAAAATTATATGTAGGACCGAAGGCGGATACTGATCTGCTAGTCTACAATGTCGTTTAAGATTATTATTATTAAAAAACAACATTCATACCTGAAAGTAGTTAGCAGATACTGCGGATGCGATATTGTCATTCCCATGATATCATTGTTTAAACTTTGACATAATGTCATGAAGAATAGAAGCGCGCATAAGAGCCAGAGGTGTGGTGACATCTTGCAATTTGTGCGTATTGCTCGGTGCAAGTGATTAAGAATCACTTTATAAACGTTGCCGCTGTTTTTAGTTGGAACTAACAGACCCGTATTTAATTTAAGAATTCTTTTATAGCAAATGCCGTCTGTCAATTTGTGATAATTTTTTATTTTTACAATTGGTGTTAAACAAATCGACATCTGAAAATCTAGATGCTTGAACGATACTGAAAAAGATAAATAAAATATTGCAATCGCGTGAAGTTTCGAGAGAAAGAAAACGTTTTCTCAAACTCAACCGGCAAAACATCGACGAAACATTGCTCACAATTGTTTCATCCTCTAAACAAATGCTAGAGAGTTTACATAATTGTTTAATATTTTCTTGTGATTCGGGTTAATTGCATAGATTCAAAAAGCGCCACTTGGGGATGCTGCAAGTGTAAATATGGAAACTGCGATGGATTGGGACAAATCGACATTAGGTCCGCTTCTTTTGAACTATTATGGTAATGATGTGTTCAATGCCGATGAACTTGGTCTTTTTAACACGTTCGCTACCAGCCGGCTCATATTTGAGCCATATGGTTTTCTTTAACAGACCAACGACTCATATTTGGGACGATGATATAGACATAGTCATTTTATAATTTTTCATCGAGGTTTATAGCAATTGCATTGGTATTAAATAGTGGTCTATAGGAAGCTATGACTCGTACTTGTGACGCGTGGTCTCAGGTTCTCAGTTATCGTTTCTAGGTTAATTCAACAATCAACAAAATGTAGAAACAAAAAAGACTCCAAAAATATCTCATTTTTTGAAAAAATTAGAGAAGAGAGTTAGGTGCAGGATATGCAGTCAGAACAAAAAACGGAAGCAAACATAGTACATTTGTGACTCGTGTACAGATGAAAAGAATAACCCAGTAGGACTCTGCGTAAAGTGTTTTCCTGTGTATCATAATGTATAACGTTATTTGATGTATTTTGAAATATAATAAAATAATTTTTTCTCATTCAAAATGCTTTTTCCTAGACAATTAAGACTCATATATGAACCAGTCGGTTCATTTAGTGAACCAAAGCATTTATAGACCTATGTCCCACATATGCGCCATAATAAAAAAAATATCAAATGCATATTTTTAGTTAAAATGCACCTAAATTCTTGTAATAGAATTAGTTTTGTGTAATACTATTCAAAAATATATCATTGGTCTGTGGGAGACGGTACCCTTTTGCATAGTGGTAGTGAACGTGTTAAAAAAGAAACTTGCTCCAGCTCGTACAATGAACGTTACAGGTGAAAATGTGTTGGAGGAAAACTTTCTAAGGAACGAATAACACTTCTTATGTGCGCAAACATGACTGGAAATGAAAAACGTCAACTTAAGAAGGAACAGGCGCATATTATTGCTTGTTGACAACTATCCTGCTCATCCGCATCTTTCGAACCTGAAAAAACATTAAACTAGTTTTTTTTTCCCCAACAAATTTTACATCTATTCTGCAACCAATGAGTCAATGTGTTATTGACAGTTTGAAAGGCTATTATCGACGATTATCAGTAAGCTTTTAGTTTTTTATTGTTTTTTATTTTTTATTTATTCTTACTATTGAAATGGTTTCGAAAGCATGGCAACAGGTCACCCAAAAACTATTAGAACAGCCCTTCCTTTGTAATTTCGACGAGGAAGATGAATTACCTCTCAACCAGTAGCTTACTAAACAAGCTGAAGAGGATGGGAAACAATTTCCGCTTAAGTGTATGGTTAATCAAAAAGACGTTTTCAATGATGTGAATAATAATCTTGCGACAACAAATACGCCTAAGATCAAGAAATCACACCCGAGATTAATCAAACTGAACAGCTTGAAAGTAACGAAGAAGATGAAGAAGAATCGCCAGAAGAAACGTCCCCAAGTTTTGACGATGCCACTAAAGGAGTCAAAAATGTAAAATGATTTTTAGAAAGTAAAACAAGCACAGAATCAGGACATGAAGGCATCCCTGGAAAAAAAAAGTACTTAAACTGTCAAAAGCAAACTCGTACAAGCAAGATAATTTATTTATTTTTTTTTCCTTTTACTTTACACAAATAAAGGATTTGCGTTCAAATTTTTTAACCTACTTTTGATTTTTTGTTTAATTCCCCTCTGGTACATTCTAATCGTGCTTCATTATGTATCCAATCTATCATAGAATTAATCAAAAATTGACGAGTATTGTTTAGAAGTAAATGTAATCTCGATTATTAATTTGCAAATAAAGGCACAGTGCACAGCTATCAATAACGCCATTATGCTAAAGGGTTAAAAATTGAATGCACTTCAAATTTTTTATAATCGGCAGTAAGCGTCTGATCTTTAAGGATGCGCTAAATTCAAACAATTACTTCCTAACTTCTTCGCAACGCAAGCCAACAATTTATTCAACGACATGTAGTAGGCCGCTTCATTACAATTATTATTATTATTATTACGTATGTAGAGGCATATCGCGTCGTGATGGTACACAATTTCATTAAGTTGTTTTAGTTGTTTATTGTTGCGTGACGCAATAATAGCATCGGATATGTAATAGCAAACAACTTTGCATATAATTTATTACGATGATATATAATTGTGGTGGCAAATATTTTCGATTTCTATAAGGAATTATACCAAGACCGATAAATGATTTGGTTTAAAAATAACCCTCATTAAGGTAATTAACGCAATTTGTCTATTGGGATTTGTCCGGTTTGTGCGAAAGTATGTAAATTGATATTGAATTCGATTGACAAATATTTTTTGTAATAATATTGGCAATTATGTCGTACTTATTAATTTATTGTACCTTTAAATAACTTTTGTCATTCCTACAATGACATCTGTGCCTCGATGTTCAATTTGCGAACGATTACTACCAGTAGTATTTTTTATATTCACTTATCTTGTTAGATAGCGAACAATTTGTCGCTGAAATTTGATAACAGATAGCAGCAACGTATTATCATTCCGAGACCGTTAACGTTTTACAAAATTCATCAAGGATTTGGCCTGTATCATAATCATACGGTTTATTCAACATCGTTTTATATCAAATAAAAACACAACGGACATATGGAACAATTAAACTGAAGTCTTTCTCTAAATGCAACAAGAATTAAAACAGAAATTAATGAATGCTTAATGGTCAATGTTATATAATATAGATATTTAAAATAGATTTTTTCGTATTCATCCAAAAACCTTAAGAAAGCACATCACCCTGATATGTTAAACGTCACTTGTAGCTAATAGAATAAATTAAAATCCCTTGAAGATCGCAATATATCCTATTTGATACACGTTCAAACGGGCGCAATGCCAATTTTGATCGAACTTGTAAAGTGGTTATTAAAAAATTATACTCAGCGGGTAACTGGCAAATCCGAATTCAACTTTGGCAACTTTGGAAGAACTTTGGCTTGGTACATAGACGGACCTTTAGCGGACCTAAATGCCAAATTTCAAGCAGAAAATGTTGCTTTAAACTTGTGCGTCGAAAACTACATTTAAAACAAGATGCACCCATAAATATTTTCACCTACAGCCAGGCAGTGGTTCTCAAGCCACCAAGAGATTGAGTGAAAGAAAAAGGACTAAAAGCTAGTTAAACAAGCATCGAATTTGATTTGCAATAGTGCAAACCACTGCTGTGCTGCAAAACATCCACCTAATACAGTAAATTACGAGACGGAAGGAACATCAAAGGATCTCGTATTGGCGAAACATCACCCAAGATAGCAAAGGCATGAAAGCTCTAAGAGTACTGGCAGGCGATTTATTGATAGGTTATACAGTTCCAAAATATTATATAAATGATTAGAAAAGGTAAAGGTCAATTCTGTTGTCTTTGCCAACAAGATCTGCAGACGGTAGAACGCCGCATTCTCTACAAATATGTTGCTATCAGTACCTGACGTAAAAATAGAACTTTTCAAATCACAGTGATTAAAGGCACCAAATCTAGAGATCCGTGCCAGTAATAACAACAATATGGGAGGAAGATTATTCTCTATTATAACTGAAAACATTAAACATGCTAAACATTTCAACTTGAAAATCCTTCCTGCAACTACAATAGCAATTGTACATGGTTCAAACGTTTGAACGTATGTCCGATGATATAGATGTATACTGTATATTTCAAAAAGATTTACTGGCATCTGGCCAAAAAGCTTGAGGAAGCACCACATACCATGCTAGATATCACCATGATAGATATATATACCTTTTACAAGACAAAGGAAGGCGATTCGAGGAAGAATTACGTAGAACTAATTTTGGCCAACTCAACAAAAATGTTGACAAAAGAAACGCGATATATATGCGGACGTTCTTATACCAGACAACAACTAATAAAAACCGTTTTTGTTGGCTATAAAATCCTTCGAGACAACAAACTAGGAAACCAAGCAAGAATGATTCAGAAATTGTTTGCGTTACAGAAATCAACGACACGTGGAGTAGTTATTCAAATTTTTATTTTGCAACACGTACACGCGGATACTTGACTATTTAATCTATTTTGAATAGATCTTTACAACGTAACGATGATAAACGCTTCGTTTCTTCGTTTTTATTACTTTATTTTTCGAGGGATTGGCATTGTTTGGCCGGAGGAAGTTGAAAAAAATCAAATAGAGAAATTCGAGATGTTTTTTAAAGATATAAATAGAAAGAATGAATGGTAGGGTTACCTTTTGGAATCAGTAATAAAATAGCAGGAAGATATCCTGTACATTGGACGGCACCTCGGTTTAAGAACAAAGGAGAGCAAAAAATAGTTGATAATTGGGCCACGGACCCCAGAACATAAAACCATCCTTTTCGCATTTTCTTTAAAAACAGTAAAAAGAGAAGCTGTAACTTGGCAACATCAATTTACACGTTTAGCAAAACTAAATATGTAACAATTTAACTTATTTAAAAACATGCAAATATGTACTTAATAGTTATAAGAATTATATACAATTGTCAAAGTTGTTCTAATTCGAATCACATGGCTGTTGGACAATAGCATCGGTAAATTGAAGTGGATGTGACAAAAACAATTATGTTTTGCTAAATATGCTAAAAAAGTGGTGTTAATATATCGCGTAGAATGGGGATAATGTGAAAACATAGTTTTGAATTTATTTTTGGATTTGCTCGTTTTTACGCCATTAATAGTATTTTTTTAAATACTATATTTGTTTTATTTATTTTTATTCATATAAATGACGCTGCGATTGTGTTGGCGGTGGCTCTATGTCTTTAATGGTAGGCTTTGCACGTACAAAGAAACCGAACCCAAATTGGTATATGTAACCTACAAATATAAATATATTTGTTCAATGCACAAAGGTTATCAGATTTGTAAATAAATAAATATTTGCTAAACTATCTTCAATCGAGCGTAAAAATTTCCAAACCAAATCGCATATTAGTACAGAGTTGTAATTCAACGAAGCAATCCAGGAGAATCAAAACTTATATTATTCTAACCAACATTTTCCTTGTATTTGTTCTCATAATTCAACAATTCATAATTATTCAATAGTACCAAGTCTATGTTCCAAGCTTTTGATTTTCTAATGGCCGGCAAAAAAAAATAAATTAAAAGACTATAAAAAGTTATTTTTATTAATTTTGGAAATTCCATGTATTTCAAAATTTTATTCAATTTTTTTATTCAAAGAATCATGGAAATCCCGTTGTTATATCCGAATTTCATTTTAACCACATTTTGATTTTACTGAAAAAAATTAATAGAAACAATACAATGATATTTTTTAGTTTAATCAATTTAAAATTGCATCCGACTACATTATTTTATTGAGAAAATAATCTAAAACATAGATTTTCTTGATATTTGGTTGCTTGTAACTAGTTTTTTTGAAGCATTTACTTTGTTGCAGGATAGTTTCTATTCTACTTTGAGCCATGAGGAAGTTTATGAATTTAAAACAATTAAAACTACGCCAGACAAAGTTTACAAATTTGATTCAACTGGATTATTTACTTGTGACAAATAAATAAAAGAGATATAGTATACCTTGGAAGAGGAAATCAAAACCATTGACGCAGAAAAAATCATTTGATTAAGAAAATTTTGACTTGGCAAACTTGGCATTAGTGGCGAACATGAAAATACCCTAGATATAGAAAATTTAAAGCTTCCTAATGTTAAAAAAAACAAAATCCTTTTCTCAAACAAAATTATAAGATAAAGTCTGCCTTTTATGTACATGGTATTTTAAAAACAATAGAACTATAAAATGTATAAAGTAATTTTCATCATGAACTTCCTTTTTTTACGCAAGCATACGATTGTCTCAAAGAGTTCTAGATAATTTAATTTTTTACCAAAAAATCTATTTAAAGGAACATGATTTATTTTACATTAAAAAAGATGGGAAAATTAAAAGAATTTGGGGCATTATTAACTAAATTATTAAAAAAAAATAAAACGCATATATTAAGAACTGAATCTATAAAGAATATAACGGTAGGATTCTAACCTAAAAATATCGATTGGAATCGGAACAGCTGATCGAACAGCTGAGATACGAAAACTCGTTGTTTATTATTAAAGGTGTTAAGATTATGGCATGACTATGGCATCTATTATTGACTATACGTATATATCTATTTTTTTACAATTGCAATGCTATATAAGTGAAACACAATATACATGCGATAGAAAACAAAATAAAAAAGTTAAATATGTTGTTTATCACGTTACCCTGCTAACTTTTCTTGATCTAGGTTGCCTTGTCATTTTTACACGATTGGATTCGCTCACAGCCGACAAAACAATTTTCTTTGTCTGGATTTCCTCAAAATATTTACGTATCTTATTTGTTTATAATATCACACACGTTAACACCAACGCAGGTTTATCAGTTAAAATTTATTTGCTTATCTTTTCAAATAAAAATTAATTATTGCTTTTAATTTTAAAATTAGCGCGCTTTTTTTCAATGTTATTCACATCGGCTCACTTTAAACGAACACCGTCAGTCCGACGTTAAAATATTTTATTGGAATTAGACCGACCAACGTGAGAAGTTGGTCGTCTCTGCCGTGTCTTGATTATCGAGATAACGAATCATTTTGGCCACTATTTTCTCTTGACACTCGACAAACTGTACAGGAAATATGAGTGATTTTACATAATGAAGTTTACGAATGAAATGGCGTTTTAGTACCGGAAAGTATATCCAACGTACTTTGCGCAGTAGTCGCGTTTAACTGACTAAATCATGCTTTTAGTCTTACTTAATTTATAAATACGGGTTTGTGTTATTTCAATACGCATTCGTATTTAAGCTCTGTGTGTGTGTGTATGCGTGTGACGTCGATAACGTGTTGAAAATGGGCGGCAATTTTATTCATGTTTACGCTTACAGCTAACTATGTCGGTTTGATTTTTTTTATATATTTGGATGGATTTTGAAATTAAGGTACGGGGTGTTCGAAAATTACGGCTTCTTTTATGATTGTGCCTTGTTTGACAGTAAATGTCATGTCAAACAATTGAAAACAATTAAAACGGGCCAACCAACGTCATTCATTATGTTCTAATCACGGAAAATGAGGCAATAAATAATCAACGTAAATTGCTTATGTCTATATGTGGATATATTGGTTTAAGATTCGAAAACCCCTAATTTTAAGAGAATTCTCCATCTCTTATGATCAATATTTGACTAAAGCGTATCTTCCTAATTATGTGTCGTACCATTACGGACGTAAAACTTTATCGCGTTTATGCAGTTTATTACCAAACGTTGACATAATCGAATCTATGCTTTTGTTTCCCTATCGTTGTTTTGTTTCCCACGATTCCTTGGATCGGGTATTTAATCCAGTAACCTTTGATTTGTTAGCAATGAACGAATCTCTTTTAATGTACACAAAAGATACGGATGTTTACGACGCTTATAGCCGTTCCTAGCAGTGTTTAGTAGCAAAAGTTGCAATCGAATGCTTTGTACTTTATCAAAGACAGTTGCATTACTTAACAACGTGATGATACGCAAATAAATTATCTATTATCATTAACCGGAAGTAATGCACAAAGTCTGACTCTTCGAGCTATGACAAACAAATGAATCAGTGCATGGAGATATAATAACAATGGATGAGAAAATTGGTTTATGGTATTAAATAAATAATCTCCTTAACTTTTTAAATATTTTTTTTCTTTTCCAGCAGCGACTCATAAAAGCGGACATATTATTATTTATGCAACCAAATTTACCTTGCCAATCCAATAGTTTCCAGCTAATTAAGCAAGAAGTATATCTGCACTCTGCACATTGTGCTTGCTAACACATACAAAACCTACTGGTAAACCATGCTTATGCATGTATATTAGAACAAGTAATCGATAAAAAGATTACTTGTAATCGGCTTATAGAAAGCATCGTAAAACCTTAATATTGGTCTAAATAAAATCTGGCTGATTACACAAACAAGTTAGGCATTGATTTTTTGCGATTTCCCGTGCTCCCAGCCTTCCCCGAGCAAGGTTATGTTAACAGGAAATACGAAATAGAATTTTTGGACTCCATTTAAGTACAGGAGTACAGGAGGGAGACGTCCAGTTTTTCCTGCGTGATAACCGTTCGAATTTCTTCGATATCGGCACCTTTTTCTTGATACAAATGCGATTCGCAAAGTGAAATCCAAATTACTGCTTGAAAAATGATTATTCTCTTACCAAGTTCTGCGACGTCCTCCTGGACTGGTCGTCGTCTTCGGGATCGTCCTCGTTATTATCGTCGCGGCTAGCGGCTGCCCCCATGGCCCCCGATTGGGGCGCATTAACGAGGGCGCCCTACCACTAACGCGAACTACCTCCTTTGCAAGCGAAGCCCAAGTTCCAACGCCACCCCGTTACCAACGAGTTTTCAGTTGCGTTGCTGCCGATGCTGCCACTACACATGGTAGAATTGATTGTCGGGAATTTTTGATGTTTCATTTCGAAGGTATGCATTAATCGCAAAGAAATCGTGTCGTACGCGAAGTTGGTAGTAATGAATTCGTTTTAAAAGGGTTGATAAAGCAGCAAACAAGAAATTGAAGTATTAACAATTTTTTTTTATTATAATGTAGGGCACGAATGTAATTAAAAAAAAAACAGGAGGGAATATATTTAAAATTCATTCTATTTAATGGACGACAAAGGAATGGAATGTCTACAACCCTTCCTTATAACTTGTTCGTTTTCATAAAATAAGCGAATAACAAGTTCCGGCTAAATTTTAAATTGAAAACTGTTCAAAAATGTCTAGCTTGTAATCATTATTTCAAATAAATTCCAATCTTTAATTTAAATAAATCACTCTTCCGAATTTTCTTTCAGTTGTCCCTATTTTTATCTGTAGTTCCTATAACTTATAGAGCTCAAAAATATTTATGCAGCAAGTACCACACGAACAATAAAAGGCAGAAACATAGTTAAAATGCCGTGTGTATGTCCTTCTTATATATTAACACATTTTGAATTAGAATTTAAACAGCAGGACCATTACATAACAATGTTGTTTACATAACCTAAACGTTGGAAAATTTCTCAACAATTACAATTATTTAAGCATTTACAGCAGCAGTATTTTTGTAAAATGGCAAGCAGAATTCCTAAATCAAAGTTGCTTCGTTTTCCACTTCTTTTCGGTGGTATACTTCTACTAGGATCTTTAGGTTTTATATACCGGTAAGTATTGAGGTTGTGTATATTTAGTCAGTTTAAAAAAAAAGGTTTTATAACTTTTCAGGCAAGAATTCATGAAAGACATCGAAGAGAAACGAAAAGATTTGTACAAAGAAGATTTGGAAGGCCGGAGACTTATCGAAGAGTTTAAAAACAAACGTTAAATAACCGTATGGAATTGTATACTTTTAATATACAGATATTGCGTTTATATTACTTTTTTATTTTATTTTTATTATGTAATTATATAGAAAATAAATTTGTATTTGTAACAATTTTTTTTTAATTCATTTTTTTCTTCTGCTGACAGCGGCCGTACATTTCCATAAGAAACAAACATAACCTCAACGTAACCTGTAATTGTTCCAGGACCCTATCACAATGTCTGATGGTAAATATTTAATTTTTTCCAATTAAATTCGGTAAGTTATCGTATTTCTTTTATAGAGGAAGTAATTAGGAGACGTCTGTTGATCGACGGCGACGGAACTGGCGACGATAGACGATTAAATGCCCTGTTGAAAACAATGATAAAATGGGCCAACTCTACAGACGATACACCAGCTGAAAACCAAATGGTTTACGATCGTATGCTGTCTCAATTGAGTCAATGCGAATTCGCCGTTAAAAGATCTCTTTTGCTCCAAAAAACTAACCAAAGAGAACTTGATAATTATAAAAAATTGCAGCAAGAGCTTGAAAAAAGGATTGCGTACGTTAAGAATACAATTGAAGTGAATAAAGTTGATTTGCAACAGGCAAAAGTGTTAAAACAAAATAGAATGATGTACGATCTACTAGCGCAAAGTATTCAAGAACAACCAGCTCGTAAAGATACAGATAAAAAACTTGCGAATTTAAAATCTGAGTTAAATGATTTAAGAGAAGAGAAACAATTACTAGAACAGAAATTGGATATGAGAAGAAAGCAATTTCATGTCTTAATTTCAAGTTGCAACCAATTACAACGTATGTCTAATGATATAAAAGACGATGATGCTATGAATACATCGTTAGATGATATTACGAATAGTCCAGGACCTGAAGCTATGTCTGAATAGGTTTATTTATATTATAATCTAATGTACACAAAGTTTTTTCTTTTGAGAAATATATTTATTAACAAATTACAATCGTATTATTTACAAACTTAAACGAAGTAGATAAATGCTATTTTTTTTTCATCAAGATATTCATCAAATTTGTTTTAGCTACTTTAAGGACACTTCTAATTGTTAATGATATTCTTGTGTCTCGAATTAATTGGTCCCCCACTGAATATGATCCACAACATTCTTTTAAATTGATGCAATCTTCATCTAACACGTCACTAAAACGTTCACTAATTAAATGCATGTATTTTGTATATAGATCGTTTTTCACAATAACCAAGCTTCGTCTTTCCAACAACACATTACAAATTGGAAGTCGATTGCCATCGTTATCTTCAACGAATTCTAAAATAGTATGTGAGCCACAGCTTATCGTAGTTATAGTTGGGAAAAATAAGGTGCCGTCAAAATGAGGCATAATTCCTTGTCCGGGTTCATACTCATTAATTAGGACATGATTTGCTCGTCGAGTTCCAAACGTTTGCAAATCAGATACTCTGTCCATATAGAATGTTAACCACGATGGTATTTCTTCTGTTATCATACCATTTCTATGTGGGAATCCTCCATAATCTTGAAGTCGCCTGTGTCTTAGGTAAGTCCATTTGGGTTTTGGTACTTCGTACACATTCTTGAGTATGTGTGCCTCTTCTTCTTCGGTGATGAAATTGGGAATGTAGTACAAGGTATTTGGTGCATTGTTTACTTTATATTTGTCTAGGCTTGTGACATTCATGCTACCTGAATTTGCTTCGAATTAAATGCAAAAGCTTTAAAAGTACGTATCAAAAAAAAAGAACTTTAAATTCATAGACAAAATTGACATACGATTTGGAAACATTAAGCCTTGGAATGTATGTAAAAACCGTAACAAATCAAAACAATTATATCGTTCTTAATACGCCCTCTACGATTAATTATTACAAAATATCGTTAAAAACAGGAGGAGCATTGAAAAATTGTACAAATTTTGCATCCATTTTGTACTGGAATTTTAGTATTTTAGGCGTTCTAGTAGTTGATCAATTAGTTACTTCCTAAGCTATATAATTATATACTAATTTAAAAGAAAAAAAAAAAAATAAGGAAAAAGGATTTATTTATTTAGTATTTTTATATTAAATCCTGCCTTCTTAAATTTCGCGGATGACTTGTTGGCTGTTCCGGAAACAAACACATATTACCCGGGAAATTCAAAAAATACCAGGTTGAACCTCGAAAGTATGATTAAAAGAATGTACATTGTTTGTAGCAATTGTTTAATGCAAGATTTACCATAGAATATACGGAACCGGTTTTTCTCATTAAATAGTTTATTAGTAACCATAGTAATGATGATAACATCAAATTATCAAATTATCAAACATGAAATAAACTGAAAATAAGATACAAGAATAAAGTTCGAAACATTCCGCAACACATCTTTAATTAACTAATTCCGGACAGCTGTTACGCGGATCCTTATTTTCAACCGTAGACGGAATTAAATTAAAATCACTAAATCTGCCACAGCAGCGCCCCCAAGCATTCGGTGAGTAAATTAAGCGATGCGATCAGGTAGCTTTGGGTAGCTCGTATTTAACGTTTTACATCCTTCACACTGGTATTTTTCTTTTTTTCCGGCAAATAATTTTTGACAGTTTCTAACCTCTAACTTGCCATATTAGAAAAATCAGATGAAATATGTAAGTTTATAATAGTCTTAGTTAAGATTAAAGTGATGCCTTTTAACAATCTACTTATATGTATATATCATAATTTCACCCGTAATATAACAGTTAATCACCGTAGAATATTCACGAATCAAAGAAGATATTTAACATTATCGCGCAGTAAGTTTGTAAAAATGAAAGAGAACGTTTACATTTAAGCCCCTGCCGCCTTACAGATCTATACCACGGGGAGTATGAATGGCAGGATCCAAAATCCGAGGATGAGGTGTAAGTCGCACTAAAAGTTAACGATCAGAATTTAGTATTGATTCATATAATTCCTGTAGAGTGAATATTACTTTTATTAAGAAGGATGGAGAGAAAATCAAGGTGAGGGGTAAAGTGGGCGACAATGTACTATATTTAGCCCATCGTTACGATATTCCAATGGAAGGCGCTTGCGAAGCATCATTAGCATGTACAACATGCCATGTTTATGTTGATAACGAGCATTTAGATAAGTTAAATCCGCCTGAGGAAAAAGAAGATGATTTATTAGATTTGGCACCATTTTTGAAAGAGAATTCAAGGTTAGGTTGCCAAATTATTTTAACGAAAGATATGGAAGGAATGGTGTTGGAATTACCAAAGGCAACAAGAAACTTTTATGTTGATGGACATACACCAAAGCCACATTAATGTAGTAATTTAATTTACCATAGTGTGCAAATATATGACAATGAGATCTTGCCATTTTTTTTGTAAACTTAGCATTTGGATTATTGAGAACAAAGTGAACGAAAGCAATATAGATTTTAAATGAAGAGTAGTATTTTATTTCCAAATAATACAATTACATAAAATACATATGTAGTGATTACATCAGTTTTTTTGATCATTGTCAACTTTTATTTTACCAACCTCTTTAATTATTTGATCTAATTTGTGGATGTCCTTAAATGACACTTCCCCTGTTCCTCTTTCAAGTGGTTTTGGATGTTTTGGATGCGGTTTCCATCCAATCATATTAATTATCTACAAATACAACATATTTTAGACAAAATACAAGGAACTAACTAAAAATATACTTGAAATGTTGCTGGGATGCTTGGTTTTCCAGTTTCTTGATCGTATTTCCCATAGAATTGTTGATAAATAGCTGCGGCTGCAAATTGCGTGTCTCGATGTAAGTGTAATGAGCGATTTAAAGCTGCGTTACTTTCAGCCATTCCTACAATATAAATAAACTGGCAAAACATATTAAAACTTACTTAAATAATAACACTAACCCTTCAAGTCCCACATTAATTCAAACATAGTGGGATATTGAACAATGATCTCATCGGTATCAATAGTCAACATACTAAACCCTGCCTGCGTTAAAAGACTACCAATATCACGAACTTCTGTAAATGGTGAAATATGGGGGGAAATACCTCCACGTCTTTCTAATTCAGCTAATTGTAATGATGATCGTAACTCGTATAGGGTGTCACCCCCAAAAACAGCTGCCATGAATACCCCATCTTGTTTTAATCCATTTATAATTGTTTTGAAAGCTTTTGGTAGATCATTTACCCAATGTAGATTTAAACTAGAAAGTACTAAATCTAAAGAGTTCGGTTCAAACTAAAATACAATCTTTATTATCGTTTATCTGAATATTCTCAGTCCTTACCTGCATATTTTCCTCATCTAGGATTTTCTTTCTACACTTAACACCATCTGCGATTTGTACCGAGTCCAAATTTGCTTGACTAGAATCGTATAAAATTATTTCCTCAACGGAATCAGGAGATATATGTTTTGATACATATCCCCGACTGCAACCTGTAAATTTTTATAATTATTAAAGGTATCTTGCACTACCTATCAACAAAATTGTACCAATATCCGCAGCCCTTTTAAATTTTCTTTTTATATCAAATACTCTATCTGCCAAACGATAACCAATTTCATCTTTAAGGTAATCATAAAGGTTAACATCTTTTGCTACAGCAGCTCTTTCTCTTTGAAGACCTTTTGTATATCTGTCGAATATTTGCACCGATGTAGCTTCATTTTTGATTTGTTTAGAACTTGTACTAGTTGAAAACCAATTAAAGATACCAGTTTTTATGTCGTTAGATCGTAAATTCTGTGAGCAAATGCATAAAACTTGTCTTGATACGCATTTTCTGGGGATAGAATGCATTTCTTATAAATGGTTCATTAAATAAATAATATTTTTGGCAGTGCAATTTCAAGGTTAAGTATACAAATTATATTATACACGACAGGATCAACTTGATAGTAATGATTTGCAAGGGCTGTGGCGTAGTATGGTAAAATAAAGTATTGACACACTCCGCACCACACAAGTTTAACGTTTAATTAAACCGGATTATTTTATTATTAAAGTAGGTATGAAAAATGCTGATTGCTGATTCAAAAGTATTCGATAATTCGTCTTCCTCAAAAATCTAGAAAATTATTTTAAAAGCAAAATAATTATTTTAAACACTTTCTTGTTCAATTTATCTGTACGGATAAAATCTGTTTGGATAAAATCATAACATTTAGTTCGAATAGATTAATTTGAATTTGGCGCCTTTCTAAATTAAATTTCAAAGTAAATTCCCAGAATTTTTGATTTTAATTTACTTAACATAAGGTATTAATGCACTGTTAGAAAAATACATTAGATAGAGTTGATCGAATAAATTTATTTTTAGAAAATTTATTAGTTCCACTAGAATCGTCTTAGTTATCGATTCAAATTATGTTGGTAGTGTAGCGATTTCATATATTTTCTCTGTCATTTGTTTAAATATGGTTCAATTCTGACAGCTACAAGTTCGAATCTGAATTTCTACATCAACGTAGAGGTTTTTGCTCAAATTAAAACAAAACCACATCAGCAATGGTGTGTTGGAGTGCACTACGTCCTGTGCTTTCAAATCTAATAGGAAGAATACCCAAAAATGGAGGTTAGAAAACACAGCATATTACATAACTATATATTCAACAAAAAAAACCTACCTTCTAGTTATCCAAAGACAGATGTCGGACCACAGAGTTCTCCCCTACAGACCAACGCGATTCCAATGGCTAAAATTCAAGGATTTAATGCATCTGTATATTGCATTGGGTGTAATACCATTGGGATTGTTTACGTTGTACTGCAATGTTTTTATTGGACCAGCAACGCTGACAGAAATCCCCGAAGACTATGTGCCGAAATATTGGGAATATTATCGAGTATTTTAAAGAAGTACCTACATCAATTTTTCATATAAATATTATACTCATTTCAGAATCCAATCTCTCGCGGAATTGCTAAATATATACTAACTAGTCCCCAACAAGAATATGAAAAATATCTGCATCACATCTTTGAGGAGGAGGAAAAGAAAAAGATAAGGTGAGTTTTATTATTTTTCTATATACTTATTAAAAAAGATTGTTTTAGAGCATTGGAAAGGAAAGTTAAAGAGAAAATGAAGGAACGGCAAGATTATCAAGCGTACTATTACAAACCTGTACTAGGTAAATATCATAGAGTATCGAAAGAAGCTGCAGACTACATTAAATCTGTTACTGGTGATTAGTTTTTTAATATGTAATTTACGTAGTGGTGTTAAATTAAAGTTTAGTAAAATTAAACTTGAGTTTATTTTATTTCTAATACAACGTTATTTATCAAATTTAAACATAATTGTGGTATATTGATAATTATCAAAGTTTCAAAGTTAATTTTATTTTCTTGATAGTGCGTATATATAACATTAAAGACAATAAAAATATGAGATAATACACAACAAAGCTTTTTTTAAGCATATTAAAATTGGGAATGTAGAGAATAATTATTATTTATTTAGTTGCAGCACTTGAGCTTTTTGGGATTTCATTTAAAAATTCACTATTCATGAATTTTTGTAATCATTGGGACATTGTGTACATGTCTAAAAATTTTGATTATGACATTTTTCTCGGCATTTTTGCCTTCCATTCTTCAGGGATTAACTCGTCTATCCTTCTATTCAAGAAGGACACCCTGTGGCTAAGTGTATTAACAGTATCATCCATATGCGCCCGTCTCCTCCATTGCAGTTGGGGCACTAGTAATTCGGCTTGATTTATTCTTGATTCCATTGAAGCTATTTTCTGTCTGATTGCATCTAAGTATGCATCTTGTAAAAGGTTTGCATTATTTTTAGCTAAAGGAACTGACAATTTAATAATAATAAATATCTGCTTTCCTATTCGGCTACTTACTTGAGTGATGAATCCGAGATATATCAATAATAAACGGACTAAAATCATAAATGACTTAATATTATCTTAGCTGGCAAGCAAATGAAACCTACTTGTTGATATCATTTCCTTTTAATATTTCCGTCATTGGGATCAATACACCATCTTTGTTTCTTATTTTGATTACTTTCTTGTCCTCCTTTGTTATGCCGAAGTATTCGTCCATTTCTCTCTTTAATGCTTGATAATTAATACCTTTATCGAGTTCAATACACGCATATTCAGGTTTTGGATTTTCTTAAATTGTATAAATGTAAATGTAAATATAAAACCTTTCTCTAACATAATACCTGTGCGGTCAAATCTTCTAATATTTATGTGGGCATTAACTTTTAAAGACATTTTATCCACAAAATATTTTTGTTTATATTTAGATCGTATTGAAGGTTAAGGTTTAACACAAAAAGTCAAGAGAAACGTCAGGGAAAATTCAAAAATTGGCGGTACTTGCAAGCTAAATAAGTGAAGATAAACAACTACCTAATTAATAAGATTGTAGTAAGATGGGGAGCTTGAAGGTAGTTTAAGCACCCAGAAAAATAGACCAAATTCAAAAAGGATTCCTGTTTTACATGAATATAAAATTACCTGTAGCTAAATTCATACGTTTCTCCTATATTGTAAATTTCACACTTCACGTTTAATACCCGCCGATTTCCGCTTCCTTTTCGTGACAACCGACAGCCATGAAGGCAAAAGGAGAGGTTTGTTTCCATTTATTTATGAATTTTTGAAGTATTATTACTTTATTAACAACTATAATGGATGTTTCTCATGCATCTGCATCCTCTAGTATTGTTATATTCGCTTTAAATTGTATTTAATTGTATATATTTCATACACGTGTTCGTCCAATTTGTTTATTGGTTAATCTCGTTTGTTGTAGCTGAAGGAATATGAAGTTATCGGGCGTAAACTGCCCACCGAGAAAGAACAGACTACTCCTCTCTATAAAATGAGGATATTCTCGCCAGATCCGATCGTGGCAAAATCTCGGTTTTGGTATTTCTTGAGACAGTTGAAGAAGTTCAAGAAATCCACGGGTGAGATTGTATCGGTTAGATTAATCCCAGAGAAGACTCCGATTAAAATTAAGAATTTCGGTATTTGGCTAAGGTACGACTCCCGATCAGGCACTCACAACATGTACAGAGAATACCGTGATTTGAGCGTATCGGGTGCAGTAACACAATGTTATAGAGACATGGGTGCACGTCATCGTGCTAGAGCTCATTCAATGCAGGTAAATTTGCTTTGATCGTAGCTAGCCCTGATGTTTTATAATATATTTAAATTGAATTGCAGATCATTAAAGTTGAAGAAGTCAAAGCTTCTGCATGCAGAAGACCGCAAGTCAAACAATTCCATGATTCTAAGATTCGATTCCCGTTACCCAAACGTATTCAACAACATAGATCAATGAATCGTTTCTCAGTCCGTAAGCCACGAACATACTTTTTGTAATATGTTGAGTAGTGGTTAAGCGGTAAATAAAAAAATTATTATATTTATATTTTTGTGTTTTATTGATTGCATTTGATAAGAATTGCAATGTTTGTTGTTGGTTAAATTTAATAGTTTAGAAATAATTTGCTGGTAGGAAACTGTAATTTTTGGATAAAGAAAATAGGAGCAGTATCTGATGCCAATTACTTTTTTTTAGTCTTGCCTGATCGCTTTGAAATAGAAATATATCTTTGAATCAACTATCTATTGTCAAACTGAAATTAAATACATAATTCATAATTTCTTCTATGTTTCATGTTTTCATGAAAAGTATGGCATAAAATAGAAATATTAAAATTATTTTAAATAAAATGCTGAAAATGAATATTTTTAGTTGTCATAGTGATGCCCAGAGAAGTGAGGAGTTACACGAAAAAAGAAGCGCCTGCATAGTTTTTGTTAGTTCTCATGTTGCTTTGCTCTTGTGAGCAAATGAAAAGCTATTTTAGTATAGAAAACTGGTTTCATGATATGTTTTACCGCATTTGTCCGTTTAAAAAACAACTTCAGCAAGTTTTCCAAATTTCAGCCGTATGCGGCAAAATATCTTCATTCACTGTGGTCGGGAATTCAAGGGAAATCGCCACGTAGGGCGATTCTATGGTTATTTCTGAGTCGAAAATACTAGTTCAGAAAAAAGTAATATGACAATTAGAGAGGACGAAGGCAGATGGAATCATTCCTTTTTTCGCCTTCCTTTTTTAATTCGCCTCATGGTGTTGCCTACTGGTGTCCCCGAGAGTCGACAAAACACAAGTATATCTAATCTCTGCAAAAAGTAATAAATCTATCCAGCTTTGTCCTCTCTATTCATTCATTAAGGCACACAATTCCATTCAAGTTCAAAATGTGAGACTAAAATTTTATTTAACTTCTTGAAGCCACTTTTTATAGCCAAGTAGAATTATGAACAGTACGGTGGTGTCATTAAACGTTTTATACATGACTCCACGTTTTTATTATTATTTTCCATAAGAACTATAGCTTTACATTCTATATAGTACTATGGGCTACGTAAGAAAATTATTGCTATTCTGACTGGAGGGATATAATATGGGGGCGGGTCGTAACAATATGGAGTGGTAGAGCCAATCTGGGACCAACTGTCTAAGCCTCTCTCCCTCATTTTATCTATACATATACACTAAACAATAAATACTGCCTAATCGGAACTGACACACAATTAGGCCAAGTTACAACCGGGTACGTCCATCGTCTGGCAACGCTTCTTCCTCCAACTCTTCGCGAAGCTCCACAAGACATCTGAAACTAGAAATAATTACAAAACACGTTCCGCCGCATCAAATCATGGCGATAGAAAATTGTCTTTAATGATTAATTTGTTGTTTGCAGTGGTAGAGTCATGGCCTCTTGATCCTTTATAAGGAACCGCTATTATAAGCGAGATCGCATACGTTCATATAGTAAAAGCCGTTTTAGTAAGCTTGCATAAACGAGTGCTTTCGCCGTAGCGCACGGCTCAGTTGCTATTAATATTAAAAATAATGTAATTGCTTAGTATTTTAGTTTGACTTTGTTGTTGTAATATTGTATCATTAGCATTGGCTTCCTGCGATTTTAAATTTAAGATACAAGGTTTAACAATGTACGAAAATTTCTCATAATATAAAACAGCTTTAGGTCATTAGCTCATCTTATCAATACCGGCTGCGGTCGTTGAGAAATGCCAGGAGAAGTCTGTCACGAATACATTCTGAAGATTGCATAAAAACTTTTTTGGTAGAAACTATTAATTGATCTGCTTTTGGATAACTGTTTCTAATAAATTCAGCTACAAGATGACATGCATGCAGGTTACATGAAGTAACTGAAGACGAAGTTGTTTTAGTAACTTTCCAGCTTCAACCATGTTTGATCGCTCTTCTGTAACCAATATTACAAGTTGGATTATTGAACCTCCTAAAGGCATTTATTATACACTCTCGTTTCCGGGTTTATCTCCTGTATTATTGTACTACGTAAAAAAAAGAGGCTCGGAGGCCAGATCGCTTTTTAAAGTGCGCTGTAACACATTTGAAGTACAATTCTTTCTTGATCCATACTTGCGCTTTTCGCCCGCAGTAAATTAAGATATAATTAACCTCTTGTTGGCAATCTCAATTCCGGAATGTATTTCCGCCAAAACTTTCGAAATTCTTCGTTGCCTACAATGCGAAATGTTGCACCTACTCAACATAGAAGTGAAGCCTTTTACAAATAAAACTACTGTACGCTAAAATGTTGATATTGCAAATAATACATTTAACAATAGCGCCAGTGTATTTTAATGTTGGAAATCGATTAACACTCGTCGAAAATAACAATAACAAAGCACATCGTCGATTCGCCACAACCAATCCAACCCGTCATTCGTACATCTACTAACCGTATGACCATGAATCCTGACTTCGCTTTCGAAATCGACATCAATGAATGCGCTCTTATTTTTGCAGGCGTACTTTTTAGTAAGGACTTGCCGCTACTTACTAGTAAGCTTTACTAATTAATGTCTTGCAGTGAAACTCATTTCTGCAGGCTTACTTACTAAATGCAAATATATTTTGTTCCCAACGCAGTAGCGCATCGTTATTGCTATAAAAATTATCAATGCACCTATTAACGGTATCACATTTGCGGTATGTGCTTTACTGTTATTTACCTGTCCTTTACGTCCCTGCGGAACTAAGTAATATCCGAATATAACAATAGATGTTATTACATACCAAAGTTACCAAATCTGATTGTGGATATTTTGGACAATATCCTTGACTTCAAAACGTAATTGTATGAACTGAATTGTTTTGAAAATATAAATATCTGTTAATATTGGACAACGAATCTGGGATTTTGTTTGGGGGATTACAATAAAGTGAAAGAGAAAGAGATGCAATACATCATAAAATTATTTATTTTCTCTTTAAACATTGTTACATATATTTTGTTTTTAATTTCTTTTTTTTTTTTGTTTTTTTGAAACACTACTTATATACGGTTTTATCTACAAATAGCTAGGAGAGCATGCCTGGTAATACATCTTTTTGAATGGTATATAGGTTTTTTTCGGCTTTTTTTGGGAATAGAATCCATTTTCAGGTATAACGCTAGGTAATAGACAAATCACATAGATAAAACACTGCATATGAACGGGTTGTGTATTATAATTGAATACGTAGAGAATTCTTGACAGACAAATAGCGTGAGGCACAGATAAATCATATTTTAATTGAAATAGGATTATAAATGCTGAGGGTTTACAAGTTAAGGATTACGATCGTTTATTTGAAGTATACAGAGTTATATTATAGAGTTAGGTTGTTTTACATACAGACACAAAGGATAAAGCTTTTATGGATCTAATAAAGTATATTATCTGAAATACAGCTATTATTAAAATAACATCAGTCTCCTGGAAACAAACTAAAATCGAAATTTAGATCATACACATATGCCCGTACAATTTACATCTTTACATGTTCATGCTATCTTTAACTTATCTGTAAGACAGTTTGAATTGATAATTGAAATTTTCAAACGAAATATCGTTACGATAAAGAGTATCCTTGTTGGATGGGCCTTAGTTGTCCGAATGGTCAGTTGATTCTTGGGCAACAAGGTAGGGTGATGCCTGTAAAACAAAAGAAAAGTCTTATTAGTGGAGTCCGTGATAAATATTTGTTTTCTCCTGCATTTGAAGTAAAATTAAAAATTCTACACAGAACGTGAACCAAGAAAGTTTTGAGATCGAATAAAAACAACATCAGAACTCAGAATAAATTTATATTTCCGGCTAAATGACGGAATACACAAGTTTTCTACTATAAGAAAGTCTCGATTCACAAGATGAATTTGTTGATAAAGACCATGGGCGTATCAAGTATTTGGTCCAGCAGAAAGTTGTTAACAAATTAAGAGAAATTTTCGATCGTATAAATTGTTCTATGATACTTAAGGATGAAGAAAATTAGATACAACGTTTGATTAAGTACAATGCTTGTTAAAGTAACGGAATTGTCTTAACTATCCGCCGTTGCTTGCTCCTCACAACCATCTTATTCTGTTAATTGTGACTTATCAAATACGTATCTGTTGTTTATTTGATTTGGAGAAATAACAACGTACGAAAACTTATTTGATCTTCTCCCCAAACAAACTTATTTATGGAGTCTATGAAGGCGCTAGTATCTTTGAATACCCTTAGATAAATTTAAACGAGGAATAAGGATTGGTCAAGTTTAAAAATAAAGTTCGATTTTCAGGTTATTTACTCTTCGATAACTTTTGTTGTCCTATTTCCGACTGACAAAACGCAAAAAAGCAATTCACGTGGTCTTAAATTAAAACAGATTCGCAGAGACGGCCGACGTAGTTCCTATAAAGCTACCTCTTAAAAAAAAAAAAACTAAACGTTCCAACTTACCAGAATTGTGCTTGTTTTTATCTTAAAGCCTCACTTACCAGCATGTTTGGATCTGACCGTCTTCCAAAACGAAGCCTCAAAGATGGAGTGCGATTGGATTTCCTTGAAACTTGATGGGCACCAAGCCTGTCCTCCAATGCCTCTTTCTGGAGAAGGAGCTCGTATAAATCCCTTATACTATCTGCAAGAGAAATAAATGATATTGAAACACTTTTTGAAACACACTTTTACTTAACACAATTAACTAGTCCGGGACGGCCGTTTCGAGGATGCGTCGATTCACAGTTTCATTCGGTCTTGGGTTGAAAAAGTGGATTGACGCATACTAGAAACAGCTGTCCTGGATTAATCAAGTATTAATTTCTTGCATTGTCGACGATATTATTGATTAACAATTTGCTATGAAAGGTTATCTGAGGATAGGCTTAACTGCCAGATCCAATTCTGCAACTACCTACGCTAAGTTTAAGGTGTACAGCTTTTGTTTTTCATTTGTTGTAGCTGTAAATCGAATATCAAATTCCACTCGGAAAGTTCAAGTTTTCCACTAGATCGTCATCAAATTCTTCCTAGTATATAAATTTCTTCTCAAAGTTCGATTAATCTGTTTAATGCACTATGCTTCTAAACAACTTAATCTATTTACGTCATCCTACATAAATGTACTGTATTCGCGAGCAAGAACCAGTTAATGACTTCCTTCCAAAGATTAATATACACCTTGACAGGAACTACCTTATCGAAGTTTACATTGTAGATTTTATACACCTCCTCCCTCTCCCATTTTTTTTCATGTCTTGTTTTTCCATTCTTCGTATCAACCTACTGCGTCGCATCGTAGGAATTTAATTAGCACAATTATGGATATTTATAGGGGTGATATACATGTTAAAATACGCAATTAAATTTGTTAAATAAATTTTGTAGATAAAATATTTGTTATTGTTGAATACATGGAATTCGTGTCG
The DNA here is from genome assembly GCA_020654165.1 of Oryctes rhinoceros. Lineage (NCBI taxonomy): Eukaryota > Metazoa > Arthropoda > Insecta > Coleoptera > Scarabaeidae > Oryctes > Oryctes rhinoceros. The sequence continues at coordinate 7,698,875 of JAIOKQ010000053.1, forward strand.
ATTAAAATTCTGTTTGGCGAATAACATTCTCGCGTGAGGTGAAATTGTTTTGGTATTAAAGTCTTTTATTAATTAATAATTAAATAGCATAAATACTAAATGTGCTAGAAGTGTAATTTAGTAGTTTGAGTTTAGAGTTTTAACTGATTTTATATGGTGTAAGAAGCGTTATTGTTTTTTTCAAAGCAACTAAGTATTTCTATTATACACCCTGTTCGTTTTATTAAGGCCACCTTATAAATTTAAGTTTTTGCGTGTTTCCAACGCGATTATTTACAAATACAAGTGTAAAATTTATGAACAGGGCTTACAATACCTATCTCCCTAATCCCAAATTATCTTTCCAAGATCATTCTGTACTGTATAGAGAATGGGTAGAAACAAGATTGAAGGACACAGTAATTCGTAGAATATTACTTGGATCGGTGGCTATTGTAGAAAGAATATTTATTTATGTAACAACGTCTTTTCCCTGTTTACGTGTTAGTGTTGCGCTTTAACTTGTTGTTTGCATACGCTTTATATTTTTTCGTTATGAGTAAAAAAAAGGGACATACCAAATGAGAAAAAAAGAACTGCGTATTGAGGCATTGTTGGTTACAAGAGTGTACTCTCAACGCACAATTGCAAAGAAACAAGAAGTATCCCGATAAACAATGCGGCGACTCGCAGTTTTAATGAAAGAGAAGGTACCAACTACAAGTGTCGGAAGAGCGTTTCACGGCAAGAAAAGGATCACTACTCATCGAGATGATCGACGTATCCTGCAACTAGCAACTGAGAACCGAGGTCTATCCGCTAAAGAAATAGGAAATGTAATGTCTCAATGGGGAGTCCAAATATCCACGCGTACAATACGTAGACGGTTGTACGAAGCTGTGTTGTCTCCGGAAAAAGCCAAGATTAACACCGAAGATGAAGCGAGCACGTTATGAATGGGCAAAACGTCGTCAATATTACACAATTGAAGCTTGGCGATATGTAAGACGAAATAACTTACATGAATATGTAAATCAAGCAATTTCTTTTTGTTTGAACAATGTCTTTTTGTTAGAGATTACATTCAGCGATCAGCCAATACTAGAAGCCATGACTCAAAGAGCTCAATTTGTTAGAAGACGTCCATCCGAACGGTTTGGTGAAGGTAATGTATTAAAAACGGTGAAACACTCTTCATCATTTACGGTGTGGTGGTGTATGTCAGTTGAAGGTCCTGGACCTGGATGAATTTTTGCCAAAGCACCATGAATCAACACCAATTAAGGCGTGTATGGGAGAATATATGGCTTGATGCCATATATCAATGATTTAGATCCGAATGAAGGCCCTTACATATTCCTGCACGATAAGGCATCATGGCACATGGCCAAATCCATCCAAAGTTCTTTGGAAACGCACGCTCAGCCAGTGTTAGCTCAGTCAGTGGTTTTTATATTAGAAATAATGTAAAAGTTAAAATATTTTCTATAGTTGTTATATGAGCGGGAATTGCGTTATATATTTTTGTCCCTTATACGTGGACGATAAGTCGGGATACTCACTGTCTCCATGTTGATAGCACTAGAATCGTGATAATATTTGTTTTTCTAGAAATTTTCATAATGATATTTAACATAAAAGGTTACTTCAAGAATGTATAGATTGAACTTAGTAAGCGCAAGTGCTATCACTGACAACATTAACTTTGCTGGACTACTTTGAAAGGATTAATTTTTAAACCAAATCTTCAAATGACAGAACACAAAATAGAAGAATCATTAACTAAAAACAAATACATAGCTAAACGTACAAAACTGAAAAATAGCATTTTCATCGGTGCACGAAACTATGGTTACAAATTAATGATGTTCATTAGAGAACCCACAAGTTGTTTTTCCGTTTGCTTAAATCATTGGGTAAACTGGCTTTCATTGTCGTGACGATAAAATCATTACAATAGCTTACAATTATTTATTGTAAATACAATTTTGTGTTTTTATATTGTATTTGCTTCGAAATCAAATATGCCATTTTGGAGGAGGTAACAGTATTAAGAAATCGAACAACGAGTAAGTACTTGGTAAATCTCTTTACCGAAATCAAAGATTTGAAACATTAAAAACTTTTTTTTATCCTTTTAACGTTTTCACGTTAATCCTGTCCCTTGTTATTCGTACTTCATTTGTTTATTTTCGAGTTTTTCCCATCGACCGTCACAGGATAAACAAAAATATTCCTCGGAAAAAAAGAAGAAAATCTACAACCGCTGTCAACTTATGCATTAAGCATTTTACCGAAGAGACTGCCGCTACCTAAATAATTCATGGTGGTTGTAGAACTTCGGTGTAGCTGCGAGACGTTGTGGAATGAGGGGAAACAAGATAGTTGCTAGCGTTAGACGAGCGACGCGCAACTTGTTGATCCTCTTTCCTGCAAGCACGTCGTCGTTGGCAGGATGTCCCGAAGGAAGAAAAGAAACAGATTCCCGCTCTTCGTTAGGGAGACGGCAGCATGCCAACTAAATATTAAAGTACGGTTTTCGGTCGACGCAAGAATGTCGAACTTGAGCGACTGATGTCGTGGCGCTGTCACCAGGAAGCTGTTCACATGTGTCAGAACGTGCGCGTGTATCTCCCGTTCATCTATTTGGACGAGCGCGCTAATGCTAAACGACAAATCAAATTTGAAGGCTCTCCTGGGAGAAATAGACAGAATTCAATTGTTCTAGTTTCATGAGTAATGCGATTTTATCATCCTAAAAGTTTTATCTGCTTTATTTCTTAAAAAGTGTACGACAAATGGAGAAAGCAAGGGGATTGATGAATTTATGGAAAAAAAGGTTTTAGATTGTAAGCAATAAGAGTTAATGCATCGAGCGTTTACGAAGCAAACTGTTTTAATTCCTTTTGTGCGGCTAGTACTTAAAACAATATAGCAAGTGTATGTCCAAAAACCATAAGAAGGCACAAATCTAGAATTAATTATATGATTAAAATGACATATGGTAGTGCGAAATTAGCGAAAGAATTAGTGCAAATTTTTACAATAATTTGATAACTGACACTAATATTTTGTTTTGGCATAACGTAACCAAAACTTCTTTTCGAATCCACGAAATTACACGAATTCGAATGCACGAAGCGTTGTATGGCATGTAGAATGCCAAAGTTTGGCGTGTATATAATTTCGCAGTACACTAATTTTTAATTCTGCATTGCAACACTGTGTGAGCAGTCATTAGAACATTTTTTCATTCTCTTCCGCTATTTCTTCGCGTCCATTTGTTACAGGTGTTGAAGTACTATTGCTATTGTGCTATTGTGTAGAATTACTTACTTATCATCCTCATTTTCAGCAGTTGAAGTTTTCGCTAGATCTAAGGCTTACGTTGTATTTTTTCAATCATAATCCAAAATATAAACGGTACCTTTCGTCACTTTTGCATTGCACAATCACAAGTAATTCAAAGTGTTTCGAAAATCAAAGAAAAATCTTTTCGGATTACGCTCAAGACCTATTCCCTCGACAAGGTATTAATTGAATAACTCCATCCAAAATCGTTAAATATTCAATATTGTACTATATGGCTAACCGCTGGCTGCTAGAGGTTAAAATTAATTAAAATTTTTCTCTCCTAAGAAGATCGACAGTCTAAAAAGAAAATTTCTTACGGTCATCAATTATGCATAAAATCTTTTTCCTTCCATCTTTAATTCATAAATATGCAACGGTATTAACGATGAAAGTTTGAGGAATCTGCTGAATTGTCAAATCCGCTTAACGATAATTTCCGAAAAGGTGTGCAATACGTACAAGTTCATCAATTATAACTGTAACTATGTCGACATGTAAATGTTGGCTTTATCTGGATAATAAGGGCAAGGGATTGTGGCAAGCCTCCCCTTTTTGTTAGAGCGCCGCGTAATTAGGGGGAAGTGTCTGCTACGACATCCGCCCAAAGTCCCATCTATCCTGAATAAGTGTACGTAACCCCCGTCTCTATTAAAACTCCGTACAGTAGGTAGCAACTTTGAAAATGGAGTAGGTTTAATTCCAACAAACTATTAGTAAGTTTTAACTTGTTAGAAACGGTTTACCATTAATGATACCACTGCTAATACATTGACGGTCATCGCTTTGAAAGGCTTTAAAGCGTATACACGGATCGTAAGCTGTAATTTCAAAACGGCGACACTATTAAAGTTTCGATCGCCATTTTGATTGCTTCCCTTCGTTATGTTTAAGCAGGATTTTCTCTTTCATTGCTGAATTTGAAATGTACACTTGCAACCATGAAGTGGTCTAGAGGTTTTACTCAATGTTATCGTTTGCAAATTAGCTCATGCTATCGTATGGTACCAAGGCACAGATTATCGCGAATTATATATAGGTGGTTTGAATGTCTCTAGAATTCAACGAGATTAAAACTTGAGAAATCTGGTCAAACACAATTTTTTTTGCCGAAAACGTGTTTTCAATAGAGAAGAAGGATTGAGTAGATTTTATATAAATTCCAACATCAAAACGTTTGAAAATTCAGCTTACACATTGCATGGATGAATTAGAAACAACTCTGTATACTTGTTCATATGTACATCTTGAGTATACGAATCTCTATCCGCAGCCAAAGGATAGAAGAAGTCACAATATATTACGGCTGATAGATTGGAGCAGGATCAATTCCTTTACCTCTTGTCAACCTTGGCCCCTCAGGGACGTTTTCACCACCATTGAAACGTATTAACTTAATCCCTTGGTACACTCCAATCAAGTTTAAAGTAACTTCGCGTTTCCCGTTTTATATTAGCAAATCTAGATTCATTTTCTCGGTTCTAGATACCTTTCACGTTGATTTGCTAAAATTTCTCATTTCCTTTGCCCTTACATTTAATCCCTTTATCCTTTGTTTCGATCCATATTGCAAATATTGATTAAGAAAAAAGGAACAAATTAGGACTTTAATCTTCGTGAAGCAATTTAATCCGAGTTAAACGTTTTACAAGGAAAACGGTCAAGTTTTCAGGCATCAAGAGAAGATTGGTAGGGGACATAAGTAAGGTTAGTAACAGTATGTGGAGACATTAGAAGTTGATTGATTACACGTATTCTGTGATGGTGTTCTTAAGATTAACAATAGACATACTGAGGTAAAAGGATGGCCAATCGCCAATTCACTTTGAATATATAGCATGTGGGTTGTTAATTTGGAAATTGCTACACGTATTAACGTAATGGAATTAAGTTAATTTGGCAGCATCATTTATCAAAGCAAAACTACCTTCAGTATTTGCTTTAGTTTAAATTTGATCTTTTCCTGGTGTGAAGACGAGCTTTTTTTGAAACCGCAGCAAGTATACAATCTATCCTTTCAATCTTAAATCTAACACTTCTGCATATTTTCCTTTTACCGTTACAGATTTCCTTTTACGCCATCTACGAAAATAAAAACCAGTTTCAACTCTCACATTTTATCGGTGAGCTGTTTTCTTTTTGTCGATACCGCATCGGTCTAAAGGAGTAAACGTTTTTCTTTCCTCTATTTTCTTTTGGCCTGCTCTTCAACAGTGGGTGGGTTATAAGGAAAAAGTGGTGGAAGTAAAGTATTCTGTGAAAGATATTCGATAAGCGGGCTCGTAAATTTGACTGATAGATGTCCCTTGGATGCAATTCTAACAAACAAATGCCGAGGCTACGAAGGGTCCGATTCCACCAACCTTTTCCGTCGGTTTCGAGTGATAAAGTAGCTGTCAATAACTATGTACCGCATGGATGGGCGAACGATAAACGGACGCGCTAGAATTACCGTTAGGATTTTAGCTTCGATTTATGGTGTATTTGTTTTGATTTGCGTACATATATATTGCAAAATACGATTTTATATGCAGAATCGCAACATGTTACTAAAAACAGTTTAAACTACCATGACATAGCCTTATTAAACATCCAACAAAATATTTTGCCTTTTATCTGTTAGCTTGTCCCAAAGGATGTGAAGAAGTCAATTTAGAGTATCCCAGCGTAGTAATGTTCTCTTATGTTTGGACACGAATGGCCAAAGTTTGGATTTGTTCGATTGTTGGAGTATGTAGAAGAATTTTATATAATCGCCATAGCAAAGCTTTCGACGAGAAAACTTAGCAAAAAGAAGTTACCTATTTCTATTGATATTACTAGAACATCAAACTGTACACATCGAGCGAAAAAGCGTCTACAAAGAGTTCTATTATTGGAACTAACGATCCTTTTCCTGGAAGAAGATAGCTTAATATAGAACAATGTCCTCACACGAAAATAGGACCGCAAAACGCCGCAACTAGCGCCATCTATCGCGTTATCCGCAAACTACGATTAGGAGCGCTAAAGCCCGAATTATCGGTATGTATTTGTTTGGCACTTCCTTTGTGAATATCTAGTTCAACGTTATATTCATCTCCGAGTGGTGGGATTTACACTATACGGAAGGTGTAGGTATTTGGGGACTGGTTTGAGAGAATCGTTGAGTAGTTTGCGGCGAGTTCAAGAATTTGTGCAAGTACTATGTGTGTCCTGATATCGATTTCGATGATATTTCAAAGCAAATATGTGCTGGGGACTTAAAGATAAGTTGTCAAGTGATCTAAGTGATTTTTGAAGAAACCTGAGAATATTATCTAAAGGTTGCACAAATTATTTGGCGGATGCTTCAATTCTTCGAATCTAGAAAACGAGCAGTACTTCCATCAGAAACCCTTGAAGATCGCCCCTAGCACTCCTAAAAGCAGAACCACTTCAATTACGATTTTAAATTCATTTTTACGAGAGCATCAAACATTTTACGAGTTATAGGCTATTGTTTCCGGTATATCTGCGCAGATAATTTCTACCACTAAACCATAATCTCTCAACCCTGTAGGTTGAATCTAAATCAAATACTGAGGAAGAATCCACATGGAAATATTGCCAGCATTCGTAGCGATAAAGCAAATATAAATGGTAATCGACATCAAATAGACTCGTCAAACTACCGTTCTACGCGCTTGACGAATTTATTGCACCAGTAATTACCGGATATTTATTCGCGGTCTAAAGAGAATGGAGCTTTTGTTAAGAGAGTTAGAACCGATTGATTTAATAGATGGGAAATCTACAGGTGTTTTTAATGTTTTTATGCTTTTGAACTTTCAAAGGCAAATTTTAACGATTTTATGATTAAAAATATCATAAATTAGAAAAACATGAAGGATATTGATGGAAATTCTATAAAAAAAAAACATTTCGCTACAAAAGTCTTAAAAATAATTGCGAAGATGATCGCCCATATTTCAAAGTTTTCTAGATGTTTAAGTTTGGCAATAAAATTAATTTAGCTTTCTATGTTAGATTTGATCTTATGTATTTTTTATTATCAAAGATGTAATTACATTGTAGGAATTGAACCCATCTCAAATAAATGTACTTATTTATTTCAATGAAATTATATTAATTAACTTTATTCCAGCAAGTTGAATATTTACAATAACCTGAACAAAGATGCCGCAGCACCACTTTCTCTCAACCCGAATCTCTTAAATTCGCAATATTTTACTACAAAATGTTGTTTGATGGAAGTGGGCAAAGTACTCTAACAATCTGTCCTGCGGGGTTAGCAAATTTAAACCGAGGCATTCATATATCCATTCGCAAACGCTTGCCTTTATCCTTTCAAAAGTTTACCCGGATTATTAATACCATTTATGTTCCTTATCGTACCGCTTCTTCTAAGGAATCTCACCCCCGTGGGTGGATTAGGAATTCTTTTTGAAAATCGCTGAATACGTCTCTGGTATTATGTATAGAGCGCGTAGCGTTGATCCCTTGGGACTCCATTAATGCAGTTGCAGAATAAGAACGAGGGAATTTGGATCCTGGTGTTCTGTCGGAAGTTACTGGTGTACACTACGGTATCTACGCTGATGTAAAGTAGGCGTGGAGGTTATTATACGTGCTTCCTTTGTTGCATGTCGTAATATTTATGGATAGAATAAGTCAAGTAAAAGTTGAAATTGTTGGAGTTAATTACTGCCTCCTTTTTGGCCTAATGAGAACTACATTTGGAAAGGGAATTTTGTAGAAAACAATCTTCTAACGACTGAAAGTTATATCTATTTACCGGATTAAATGTCATTTGACCATCCTCTAAAATACCGGACATCGTGTCGGTTAATTTGTTGATAGGGATCTTAAAAGTAGCTTTACGTATTCGTGTCTGCAAACATTCCTCTCTCCCTGAAACCCAATTCAGTTGATATTACATACATCGTAAGGTCACTTCATTCGTTCATGAGAATATTGTAGAAAACAAAAGACGTTGTCGCTAGAAGCTAAATATCGTAGATAATTAATACGTGTAATTTAGAGTTTGTTTGTTTTGTTCAAGTGGCTACCAACTTCCTACCTATGCATAGACCATATTGATAATAGCTTATTGATTAAACTATCCTTTCTGCTTAGAAAAAAATGTGCCGATGACGCAGCCTATACACTCCGTTTCACACTTTTACAAACTTATTACTTCCACATGAAAACTGTTCCGTGATTTTTCGCTGAAATGGATAGACACAGCAGCTTCTCTAACTGGCTAGATGGAAAGTTCTAGTTGGTATCGATAGCGAGAAAATATAGAAAAATCGACATAAAGAGGACGTAAAAAATGAAAGCTATATTGGCTCGAAAATAAGTTTAACGGCCAAAATGGGGGGATAAGGTTTACCAATATATACGAATTACGAAGTTAGAATAATAAAACATCGATCCTTACATTTTGCCAATCTAAAAAATGAAGAATAAAAGTCCGGAATGCGAAATCAATCGGCTAGGAGTGTTAGTATTCTTCAAGACAATTTTATTTTAGCAACCAATTGTAATTATAAGTAAAAGGAAATATTTTGAAAAATTCGTAACTAACACGTTACTCTGACATGATTCGTATGCTGAGTTATCGCGATCAATTGCTGCAGTTAGTTTCGCCCTTGGCGTTTACACGTAGTTTTACCGTGCTAACTGTTGTCCGCCATCTTTCCCTCTCTTGAAGAAGCTCCATATGGTTGTCAAATTTTCGTTTAACTATGGCACGGTTCGAACCCAAAACATGTTTAGTCTTAACGTCAGGCTGGCAAATCAACCCAACTAATTCCTAGCACATAAAGGTCGCTTTCAAAACGGAAAAAATTCCATGACATTTAACTTGTTCGTAGATACAATAAAGAGGAACAAATCCATCATCCTCTGCTAAATATCCACCGACCATAAAGCGTTTTATCGAGGAAACCAAGGACAAAATTCGTATCAAGTTATTTCGATACGATGCGTAGAAAAGAAACGATTCTATATAAAACATGGTTTAAAGGGGATTAAAATTAAAGTCGGTTAGATAATAATAGCGTCGAGAATGACAAAAATAGACAGAGCCATAGCTTAAGTGAAATTACATCTAAGTTGTACAAGTGAGAATTAGACATTTAAATAAGCGAAAGCGGAACTGGTAGTTGTGCGAAGTCGAATGTTCGGTCAAATACTAATTGTAACCGTCGTCTTATTAGAAAAGGATGTTATACGTGTTTGGGTGCCAGGAGCATCCACCAAAATTGTGTATATAAGTTTTTTACCAAGTTAAAAATGAATGAGTTGTTACTAATTACAAGTAAGATGTGTGCTCAAAATTTCTCTTATGCGATCTACGGCCATTAGAGTTTAATTCAATCTTATTTTCTAATTCCTAATGCGGTTCCCTGATTATCTTCAGGGACAAGCTCCACATTTCGCAGAATAAATTCATAGGGAATTCCCTGGAGGAGACCCAAGTTAACTTCGCGAATTTTAGATGATCAAAGTGACAGGGAATTATGGCCAATTACTGGGAATTTACGTGCATAAATAAGATGGTAGTAATTTATGTTTAATATACATAATAAGATTTTTACTCCTTTTTGGAATAAGCAAAGGTTACGTTAGATTCCATAGACTTTAGAGAAACACTCCTAGATGTCGAATGATTACGTAGCCTACCTTTGACAAAGTCTATGATTGATCAAGAGCAATACGAAGAGTTTTTTAAATGAAATCTTGGCATTTTTCTTCTTTTGGATGTATTTGTTAATGATTAAAAATCAGTCATTAGACACGTACAATGTACGTTCATTATTTCGAATTTTCTTCTCAAATCTTCTTCAAAACTTCTCCTGCATGCAATATTAATTGATAAACTTCACACAAAGAATTTTTAACGAGTGAAAATTACACTATAGAAAACCTGGCTGAAATCTAACTTCGTTCGTAATCTTCCCTATTATATTACCGCTAGATGCCGAAGTTTGATAGGTGCTTTGCTTTTATTTATTAGGGGAATTCTCATTGTTTATTAAAGTCTTATATAAGTTTCTCCGCTAATTTTGAACAGGATGCGGAGCATAAAATATTAAATGACTTTGTGTTATTTGAAAATATCTTTCGTCGACTATTACGAGGTAGAAATTGAGGTCTTTGTTTTTTGTGTACATCTTTTTCTTATATCCATCTGAAAAGAAACTGCGCAGAAATAAATTGGGACAGACTAGTAAATTAACGATAAATTCCAGCGGTTTCTGGATAAGACAATTCATGCCTGCGACTGATGGTCCTTTTGTTTACTTTCAGTTATTAATCATTACGTGTCCGCCTAAGATTTTATGCTTGGCTGAGCATCCTACACAAATTCTAGATGTTAGTTCTGTAGAAAAAGAGATTTTGCGATTTATCTGAGATTAAAAGAACGAGATAAAGAAGATTTAGTTACTTTAAATATCAATATTTTTATTTACGCCATTACGCGATTTGGTAACTATAGTAATTCAATCTATAAGTTCGATTTTATATGAAGAAGGATCACTAGTTGTCTTGTTAATTATTACTATTATAATCGAACTAATCCAATTGGTCTTCAATTGAATTATTTTAACATACATCCACCAAAGAAACACGTAAAGCATCTTCTTCCATGGACAAATCTTTAATTGATACATTCCCTCCAAAATGTCTCAATTTTCTAGTTTATTAACAACGTTCGCCTCTAGATGCAACATAGATTACCATAGCTGATAGTTGGTATCTCTGCGTGAAATGATTAATGGGAAACCGAAAGCTCGTGTGTAACATGAGCACGTTCGCCACGCCCTCTATTATTAGCGTGGCACGTCACGTTAAATTGTTAATTAGGCTCTGGCTATTAAAACCGAAATATTGCCTTCGACAATGGCGTTTTATTGTCTTTGCCTATTTTACGATCATTTCTAGGAAGATGAGAGAAGAGGGGTGGGGTTTTTGCCGAGAAGAAAGGACCGGAATATGTACAATGTAGCTAATGCGTCTCTATGTGTAAACCCGTAGAAGTCTACTTTATCGATAGAAATTTGATCGCGCTAATTATAGTTAGGTGTGAAGAGGAAGAACGATCTTTAGGGCTGTTTTATGAGCGTTGTTCCATTGATTTTTTATTATTATTGGGTAGTTTGGGGTTTGTTAATGTTGCTTTTTATTGGAAATGGAAAAGGCGCGGTGTCAAGATGTCTAATACAAGAGGGATCAAATTTAATTAAAATTTAGACTTCTTGTCGGGTTTGGTAGCCGGTTTAACTTTTGAAGCTAAATATACGAACAATGATGTGTATGAAAGTTGAAAATTCTTAACTTAATATGAAAAAAAATGAGTTTTTCCTTATCGTACCATTCGGCGTGTTTTTAAAATAAAGAATAAGCCATAGATGCACAATAAGATACTTTAATAACCCAGCCCAACGAAAATATTGTAGCAAGGAAGTAGTAATTCTAGTAAATATATTATTTGGTTACGATGAAAGAAATGGTACATTTTAGCTTTGCATTCAAATGTTAAAAGTGACGATATTTTGATATTAATTATTGTAACCGTGTAAAATGTAAATACATATCATGTTACTAACGTATCACACTGTAAACTGTTAGAAAAACGATATTGCTCGGAAATTGTACTTACTTTCGTAGTCTGCATATGTAGGGACTGCTGTAGCCATTTCGGCTACGATGACCATCACGCAGAGGACAGCGCATAAACACCTTAAAGCTGAGTATTTTTGCATATTTAAAAAGTGTATGTGATACCTGAAAAATGAAAAAGACAAATCGTATTAATAAATTGAATAAGAGCATTTATTTCGAATTAATTCAATAAATCGTATTCGTCGACTTCGTTGTTAAAGCGACAAATAAGTTATTATATTATGCTTATTAAGCTGCGTTTATAATATTGAAACTTGTTTATCGATATAATAAGCACCCGTTTATCAATTTTGTTTCGTAAGACGTGAGACAAACTTTATCAGATATTAATAAATGTATTTATTCCTCTATATGTATACTGTGGTGAACGTCCAACAGGGTGTAAAAACCTTTAAATCTTGTCATAACTTCAGGAACATTCTTAGTATGTGAATTATGGCCTTGATACTATTACTTCCTCGCCACAAAAGACGGGCTAATTGTGATTGTGTGAGCGAATGGTGACTTGGGAGTATACCGGGCTTGCTAAGACATTTGTTAATACTAGCTGCACTCGAACACACCCAACACTTCACAGTCAAGAGCACCACAGGACCACCGAACCATTGTGTTCATATGATAGACAGCCATTTATTGAAATGATAAACTGGTTGGTTGAACCAACTGCTAAAGAAATAATGATGTTAATATTATATGATGATTATATTATATAATGATGTTGTAATTAACGAATAAACCGTTTTTAGATTTTTATTTTCAGTATTACATAAAGCTCAAAGATTGAAGAACATCTTAGTTACTTTGGTCGTGTAATTATTGTGCATTGTAACTAAGAAAGGTACCCAGCCCGCATGTTCATTCGCGGTACTTTAATTGATTATGTAACAGGTTTCTGTTTCTGCTTTGAGCACTTTGAGAGCGTGAAATAGATTTTTGAAAATGGTTATTTGCAATTTTATGGCATTTAAGGGTTTGGTTGATTTTTAGTTATTTTTTTGTCGAAAAAAATTGGCTCGCCTTGATCAGTAGACGTTGTAAGAAGCTAATTTGTGGAAAAATGGGCGATAAAGTGTGAAAAATGATTTTCTCTTAATTTTTTTTAATAACAAAATCGCTAACAAATTTTTGCTATTTTCGGTTTGGAAAATCAAAAAAAATCGTTTCGTTTTAGCTTAAAATTTACCTTGATCCTTAACTATTAAATTCTTGGACAGACCACTGCTTTAATTCTTTACAAGAATTTGTTACTATTAACAAGGAAGTGAATGTACGACTAATCTCCATAATAACAACGGATCACGAATGGAAATTTTTCAACTTTGTAGTATTTAAAAATGTTGATGTTGATGATTGATATTGCTAAAAGGTACTAAATGACACATAATCAGTTATCTGCACCTATACATCGACATCTATTTGTCTATCCTCGGTTTAAACTTCCTGGATCGTTTCGACTATCCCATTGAGTTTGCTCTTATCATTGTTATTAATTCGCTATTAAAGCGAGCCTGGTTTACTTAAAAAATGGAAATAAATGTTAAAATTTAATGAATTAACATTGTAACCATTAAAACAAAAATAAAATTAGCATCACAAAGTATAAAATTGCATCACACCATATCTTGGTTTTTATCCGGTTTCTTTTGAAGTAACACCTTTCTTTTTCGTTTTTTCTTTTTTCTTGTTAATAAAATTATAGACGTTGGAATTAATAAACTTTACCGCTAATTTAATAAAGTTATAGAATGCCGAAACTTATTGAAGCATCCCCAAATACCGTCAAGCACATCATGTAAATTTTAATAACGCCGCTGAAAGTTTGTCGCCGTATATTCATATAATCATCAAGGGGATGAAATAATTAACAAGGGATTCGCCAAAAAAGTTTTCAAATTCACAAATTCGGAAGAGGTATTTTGAATTATCCGATATGGCAGCCCGAAATAATAGAATAACTTCATATAACTTTTAAATATGGCGGATAAATCGGGAGATATACGTATACAATGACAAATTCTTTCCTTCCAACGAATCACGGCGGTGAAAATTAATCAAAATGTGCGAACGTAGTGATCATTTATAAGGATTAAGTTTCTTCCCCAAATTCTGCTCGAGTTCTTAAGTATATCAAGGGCTCTGTTTAAAACTGAGAAATTGACGCAAATCCTCTAAAGATAATTACACTAATACTCGAGTAAGTTCACTCAGAATTCCAGCTTTAACTGGAGATTTATGTCTTTAAATGTTGGCCTAAATTAAATACCGTTTTCAAAAGGAAACCTCGCATTCCGCGAAGACATTTTAGACCGAGGAAAATATCTAATAAAAGCATATGAAAGGGTACCAAGTAACGCTGGAAATATACATAAAATCAACGATAGATTGATTTCTCACAATATGTGATATAAAGGCGAACCCTACCTAGCCACCAGTTTGAATAGAGTGTACTTGCTGTGATTCTTATTTTGTTCGACAAATAGCTCATAAATAACTTCGATGTATGTACGTACGGTGAGGAGGTAATTCGTGCAGTAGGTTACAATTTTTCGCATTTCAGAAGGAAAGATTTCATGGATTCTTTTTATTTTTTTTTTGTGTTGTTGTTTTCTTACTTTTCTACTTAAATGTCAGTCTTTTTTATGCGGTTAACCAGGACGATGTTGTTTTGTAAGTATTATTTACACGTGGCACTTGGTTTGCTATTCAAAGAACGGAACGAAGAAAACTTGAAAAAATAGTGTAATTTAATAACTAACCTTTGGAATAACATGTCTCTATTCCCAATAGCGTAAAAAGTAGGAGGTTTCGTAAATAAAGGACAAGTAGTTTAATTTCCTACAGGAAATCGTCTCTGGCGACCTCAGTAAATGCCTTCTTGAAATATAATAGTTTTAGATGTTTAAATTCTTGACGGAGTAAAATACATTCGTTTTTAAATTATATTCAGATGTAATTTAATGAGAGTGCTAACGACGAGATTTGAAAAACAAATTGTTTGTTTAATTTTATTGATGATTTTGAAGTTAAGTTCTTTAAAGAAATGTTATTTATGAAGTGTGATGCATTAGAAACACACAAGAAAATAAAAAAAAGAGAAATATATGCATAAAATATCATAGTCCTACTTTAACGTCAATTTTAATTAAAAAAGTCCTTGATCCTACATACGCAGATGCCAACCAGATAGTTTTCAACAGCTTTCTCAAATCTGGTAGCTTTGCAATCTGTTTTATTGAGACTAGATTGTCGGCAGACAAATAACAAATATTTCACATTTTGTGGAAGCACGCAATGGCACAGTCAGGTTTCCTCTTCCTTCGGTGTGGTAATCATTGCACCTTTCAATTAACTATTCGTGTTCATGAACAAAGGACGAAACGAGTCGCGAATTTTTAATCTAAAAATTAATCTAAGTAGACTTTGGACACACTCGAAATGACATTGCAGCGCATATGCCAGCGCGTCATAAACGCTTAAAAGATCACGAGAATCTACCGTACCTCGTACTTTTAGAATAGCATAGTATAGTACGCATTGTTTACCTTATTCGCAGCGTAATTAACGTGCTTGGATCAACTCAAATTATTGTCGACACCCACACGCTCTGCTTCAATCGATTCGACCCTCTCGGGAGATATGCAGTAAAACGTATCATTTCTGTTTTAGGGGCGATCTGAAAAGAATCGACGTGTCGCTAGCAAAGTTTACTATTTCCTCTAGGTCTACAAAGCGGTGGACACCGTTTATGTACACCAAAAAAAGTTACTGGACCAAATGATCAACCCTGACCCATTTGATCTAATGCCATTAGTAGCTTATTTACATTTCTCCGAATCTCTAACACATCTAGTTTATCTTCCACGAAAGACGCATCAACTGCGCCAAATGTTCGTGACAAGTCCAACGAACGCTTTTCTCAGCATCTGGTTCGTCCTTGATGTGGTGTATAATGTCGAAGGTCTCAGACAGCCCCACACATTTTACACCATTACAGCAGATTTAATAAAATTAATTGAAGTAAACATTGATAGTTACCTCAAAGAAATATTTTCGTGATAACCTAGTGCTTGATTTCCTATAACAAAATTGCTGTAAATATCCTGATGATTAGGCTGATTAATTTTAACGCGCTTGCTGTATTGTGAAACGATGATGAATCACGCGACTTCGTTATAAATCACATTAATATTTTATACATTAAAATGGCGTATTCTTGGAAGTTTAAAAAAAATATAACAATAACATTATTTTTTTAGGTTTTTCGTTATTCTATTTCAAATCTTCGAAGAAACTTCCATTAACCTCCGTAACCACTACTTCATAATCTCCGGGGCTTTTATTTTCGTGTTTATATAGGCACAAAGTTGCAACGACGTGATCGATAATAAAGTTGGCTATCATCGTATCGTACATCAGCGGACGGTTATATGGCGGATAATCTTATAACACCGCCACGATGTGTTGATTATCACATCAGCATAATAATGCGGTTGCAAATTCGACCATCCATGCAACTTATTACATGGACGTTGCATCTAACGCCCTTGGCTGATGTACAAATGAATATATGATTTTAGTTCGGTAACGTATTGAATTGGGATGAGTTTATGTGATTACTATCATTAGCAATACGAAACTGACGAACATTTTTGTCTATTTATGTGCAGTAAATTATTTTCTTGAAGTAGTAAGTAAAAATTAACTTGAAGCTTGATTGATTTTTAACGCTAGCAAGTTTTAACAATTGTTTTTGTTTAGATACTTGGTGGGTGTCAGGGTGTAAAGCGGCTGTTGTAGAGACATTGAATTTTGGTAAGTGTAATTAACAGAATGGCAAAGCACTATTATTTATACATTTGTATATATGAACAGCCAACATGATGGACGAAAATTTTTATAAGAAGGTGTCAGAGCTTCTTTGGATGCTATAAAGGAAGATAGTTTTCTACGATTTCTATATTGAAATCGTTGTTGAAATTTTACTGACGTGTTACGCTAACTTTATGTGGCAATTATGCAGTATCTCGCGATAAAATAGACCGAAATGCACAAGTACGTATTCATTTTAATTTTGCATAAATGGTTGCTGCATCGTAGAGCGCGTATGCTCAATAAAACAAAATTGTACGGTGTACAACAATAGCACACTAAACGAAATAAGTATCCGAATTAATTGATTACATTAATTGATTTATTGATATTAATACTTTTTCGTTGCGCAGAAGAATCTATACTGTTGCGATATAAATATAAAGGGTGATACGTAAATAACCGTGAACAACATTAAAATAATGTATCTCCAAATAAATTTATTTCGTTATTATTATATTATTTATCAACTGAAGCAGCAACACAATAAAATCTGGAAAATTTTTGGCAACAACTCACATACATTTTTTAAAATAAATTTGTTATAATTTCACTTTAATTATTTCTTTCTTTTTGCATTATTTCATAATTACTTTTAGAACTACACACTTCTTCTTGCATTGTTCGTAGTTACTTTACTATTACGCTATATGTATAAATTTCAATAATCAAGCATTAACAGATGCATCAATCGATTTGTCAAAACGATTGATTTATTACTTTCATAAAGCTTACCGATTGTTATGACAACTGCACCGTCAGAGCTATCCTGATGAAACCTAATTGGTTTAAATAAGGATCGTTGAGATCCTTATTCAATATAGAAAAGTACATAGTTTCCTGTCTAGAGTATAAAAAATAAGAAATATAACACTTACCTTAAGTAAATATTTTCTCTAATTACTGTTATCAAGGAAACAATGTCTTATTCGGAGAAATTGCCTTTCTTTACTTGAATGCGTTTTGCTTTCAATTAACTGAATTATTTGGATCAACAAATTATTTTCTGCGACTACAAAACTCATGTATTTGACTGAACAAGTTGAATATTTAAGCAAAATTTGATATTGGAGAAGTTACGATACTTGCTCAAAAAACGTCGTTTACTCAAGCGAGAAAGATATTCTTGTTTTAAGAAAATATTTTTTTTTGTGTGCATTATATTCCATCTACCTGATCTATAGTCCGTTGGCACCTTAAAAATCAGTATTAGGTCTTATGGAGTATTACCCTTTCTTCCTATTGTCAGGGAGCTTGTGTATGTACATCTCTTTTCAATTTGACCAGAGTTGCGCGATCTTTGTACTAGTGATTTTTTTGATAGCTGTATTATCCATGATTACCCATCTCCCATGTTTACATTATTGGTGTATTTTAGTTAAATTCACTTAATTTCATGCTTCCGTTGTAATTTGTGTCTATTTTGTGCGTCTTATTAACCTAAGAAATATGAAAAATAAATGGTTATGTTCCATGTGTTATTTCTTCATAAACTGTTTAGTTTAAAACCTCCTATAAATATAATTTTAATAAGAACCGACAACCGTCTTCACGATTCCCATAAGAGCTGTACTGATTTCTAAGATGCGAACGGAAAGTTAATGAATGGTTATAGTTGTAATTTAATAACTGTTGAAGCTACCAATTTCTTAATGCTACCAACTTAAAATTTGACGTTACTAACTTCTTTCGAAACAAAGGGATTAATAATTATATTTATGTCCACAAGTTTGCTTCCCATAACTATTCCCATACGGGAGCTAGATCGTGGCTAATTAAACTAATGAAATAAACAGTTCTGTCATGCCATTCTAAAACGTTTTATAATTATACTAGAGAACGCGTTTCTTTACGTTTTACATTACAGAGCACGGGCTGCCGATAATAACTATGTAATGTGTTGGTAACACTGATGTCTAAAAAAGATAGGAAACTTGACGCTAAATATCAACGCCACACCCGATAAAAGAGAGGATAGTCATCGATTGGGAATATATGTATATATATATGTGAAACACGAGCATGTACAAAACATACAATATGAATATACTTGTGTGTGATGAATATTTCATTTGTCTTAATTAACTTGAATTTATTAGCTTTGTTTTGTTGGCTGAATTAATTTCTTGCGTTCAATAGCTTTTTTAAGGGTAATAAATATATTAAGAAAATGGGGAAACTTCTATCAAATATAGCTAAAAGATTAAGCAACAAACCTGGTTCAGATTTGGATTATTCAGTTAATACGAACCAATAGTAGACTTAGGGAGAAGGCGTTGAAATTACCCTCTGCTTCTCCCAAAAAAAGGCATTACGAATAACTCTTTTTCAATATTCTTCAAAGTTAAACATCGCAAAATTTTCCCAAGAGGTATTACAGATCCTTATGATTAAACATTTTACTAATATTGATATTCTGGTCTTTATCTTTTTAATATGATTACAGCGACATCTAATTAGTATTTTGTCTTCGTTCAACGTCTAAAGTATGTTGACATTTTGGATTGGATATTTCCATTTCCTTGGCTGAAGGATGATGGCATTTGAAGTCTTGGGCTGTACATTCGCCTAACACCGTGATAACTGATCCGTTCTCCAACAAAAAACAATGGGGATCACCGTTAGCGGTGCAGCTAGTATAGTGGCAAACTTCATCTGGGATTTTAAAACTCTTGGAGTTACCAATCAGCAATATAACTAAAATCATAGATGTATGAAGGTAGCAAAGTGATCTGTTGGCAAATTTAGGTTTATTTTCATTTGAAAGCAAGTTTTACTCGATTTTGTTCTAGAATAGAATAATATGATGCTTCTTTTTATTTTAAGTACAGCATAGTATATTGTCGTTTCAAATACGTACCACTGGTTAAGAAAGCAACAGATTTCATCCTCTCTGTAGAAAGTGATTTCGTTTAAACACGCACATACATTTAGAAAATATTCCGCTACCTAGCAGCAATTTTTACTTTGTTTCTGTTAGCGCAGTAACAAATATGGTCTGCAGTTAATGGTTTGTTTATTATTTGGACGAAACGATAGGCATTGTTAGTGACGTTATTCGAAATATATGACTATATGTATACTAGTTTTAAGGCACGTTGTTCTATTGTAGGGATCAAAGATTCAGTTCACGGAAATGGAATGTTCTAGAGGAAGTTGGGCAAAGGAAATATATCTTTTGCTAATACAGAGAGTTTCAAGGTGGTTTCTTTTAAATTAATGTCAATGCGTTGAGATTTGAAAATATCACCTTCAATTCCTCTTTTAGTTTTGCCAACAAAAAAAATTGTGCGTTGTTCAAAGGAGATTTCATGTTATTCTTTACAAAGAAATTCGCCAGTTTTACCTTTTATAAATTAGGAGTATTGTGGAAGTGTGGCCCAGCTGTTTATCTTTTCAAAATAAACTGCTTATGTTATGGAAAATAAAAAAAAATAATAACAAAATGTATATTAAAGAATTAAATTTTATTTTCAACTCGAAGAATGCAAGACCTTTCACAAAATCTATAAAATTCGTCAGTTTTTAGAATTTTTGCGAACTCCTGGATATATGTGCCTGGGGGCGCAATTTTCAGCGCTCTCATTTACGGCTATTGCATCCGGATGATGACATTGGAAGTCTGCCGCTGCGCAGTTGCCCATTACGCCTAGCACTGACCCGTCAGGTAACTTAAAACAGAAAATTTTAGCTACCCTCTTACAAATTGGAACGTGGCAGTTCTTGATTACGTGAGCATCTCCGATTGTCAACGCAACTGCAACTAGGATCAATTTCTTTTAAAGTATTATAAGCCGTTGTCACAGAAACAAATTCTACTCGATGAAATATGATCGTTAAAAGGTTTTTCAATAAAAAGGTAAATTTTCCTTTAAAATGCTTAAGAATTAGACTTACTTAAAGAAAGAATGGTGTAACAGCGCCATGTCATTTTTCAATTGTATAACCAACCCTCCGATACAACATCTGTTGCTATTGGAAAACGATAAGGTAAGAAAATAATTTCTATTCCAATTTGCTTTCAAAAACAAACAATAGCGATTGTTTATTTTATCGCAAAGATATCTTCTATTGTTAGAATTTAATAGACTAAATACACATTCGCATTAGCAACTCAAGTTACATTCTCACTATTTGTATAAATGTTTCCGTGTAAGTTAGATTATTTATTTCACTTCGTATTTGTACCAACTTAGGCAACGTTTAAAACTTCCGAGGTTACAACTTTTTTGGCAAACATTTTCGGAAATATCTACGCGTAAATTTTTGATCAAAACAGTAGATCTCCGTCTTTTACTTTTCTTCTTACGAAAGCTATTGCTTCTTGTACGTCTGTTGTTTCGCCATGCGAATATCGATGCGACGCATTGATTTCCACATCAAAGACAAGCATATTGACATTTGCAAAATATGCGCCGGAATTGAATTATAGAAGTAAATTCTGACACAGAAAGGAGCGTGGAACGTGCATTTCTATTCACAAATTTCATATGTTTAGACATTCTTTGTACTTGTTTTATTTTCAGTGTAATATGATAAATTTAGCAAAAGAAAAAGCAATTTTAAAGAAAATGTTGGTAGTACTTGCTTATTATGATTTGATCAAAAACTTCACTTATGATCTCTCTCTCTCTCTCTTTGAGATCTTGAAGATGACAAAGAGCGACAGATGTCTCTATTTCCCAAAAACTTCAAAATTACTCGCCCAGATGGCGCGTATGGAAAAACCATTATTAATAAAAATTAATACAACACAACAAAACAAAACAAAACAAGTTTGCAGATTTTCATTAATACTCTATTCAATATTTATGAACGACAGAGCTATGCTTAACCCAAATAAATGTTGTACATTGTTCTAGGAATTTCCCAAATCGCATTCGAGTACGTCATATGTTGTAAGCTATTCAGAACTTCCGATTATAAAACACATTTTCCTAGCAGAAAACCTCATGTTTCCTCCACTTCAAAGCGTTCGTAAATATTGCGAGATGTAGGATCGGAAGAACTTCAGAAAAACAATACTCCGTGAGATTCGTAAGTTTTCAAGAGCTGCGATGTAGAGGGAAACAAAGGTTTACGCGGTTCAACACCGTTAAAAAATAAAAAGAGTCGGTAGAGGAAAACGTGAGAATTATATTAAAGTTTTATATAATCACAGCAATGTTTGCATTTTATTATTTATATACGTGACCTATCGTAAATTAAAAGAAAGAAAGTTTCCTTCTTGATAAAAGTTTTTAATTAATACTTTGTAAACAAAAATTATTAACGAACTTCGTCAATATTCAACTGTACCGGATGGAAATCCACGTATATTACGTCAAGCAACACGAGTTCCTCGAGTGGTAATGACAACTTTCACATTAACAACGGGATTTGCTTATGAAAGATGTGAAAAAAGCTAAAAAGTAAATTTCTGCTTTGTCATTTTAAGGAAGAGAAGCTATTTTTCTGTTGTTGACAGGTTCTGATTCCAAGGAATTGATATTTTTAAATTACCGCGTCGTCTAACTAAAAATATGAATAAAACAGATCTGCGTCACATTCGTTTACCATGCTGCGAATTGAACGTATTAAAAATACAACAAGTTGATGCAAAACTGCTTGTTATGTAACTATTACTCGTGAGGAAATGAAATGATCAATATCATATGTCATTGAGAATATTCCTGAATACTTCTACCAATTCTGTTTGCAAGTTAAAATGTTATTGATGGTGGTGATTTTTTCTTTTAAAAGTATCTGTCACGTAGGCTTCTACGGTCGTCAATAAAACTATACTGTGGGTTTTCATCTATTAAACAAGTCTTACATTAATCCCTCCGGAACTTATAGTCTCAAAACAATGTAGAGTAATAGCCCTGCTATTGTCCAATAAGGGTGTGGCGCGATTCCAACTCGAATATCAAAAAATATAGGACAAATTGGCGTTTGTATTTTTGCAAAATCTAAAATCTTCGCAATTTTAAACTGGCAACTTAGATTTGAGTAACGCTATATATTAACCTTTTTTTTATATTTTATTAACTGTGAAATATTTAGAATCGAAAAGATCGAGTTAGTATTTATTTCATTCCTTACACAACATTGTATCCTACCTAATCTGTGCTAATATAGTGGGAAGGATATTCCAAGATATTTAAAACAATAAGATGTATTTTAAGGCTTCGCTAGGGTCTAATTCAAATTTACGCAATTGAATCTGAAAATCCAAGGTTTACTTTCGTTATCTTTTGTACCGACACAAAAGATAACGTACAAAAAAGTACATCTAAAACAGACCAACTTGATTAATTTGATATACATATATATAGATTGTATATAGATTGATTGTTATCTTTCAATTGAAATAGCACTTTTATTGATCTTAAAAAGGTTTCAGGGCCTTATCTTTATCTAAAATTTGGGTTAACGTGACCAACCATTTTCATAAGTAAGCCTGCAGAAACGAGACTACACAGACTCGTGTTTTGTCGA
This sequence comes from Oryctes rhinoceros, assembly GCA_020654165.1. Classification (NCBI taxonomy): domain Eukaryota; kingdom Metazoa; phylum Arthropoda; class Insecta; order Coleoptera; family Scarabaeidae; genus Oryctes; species Oryctes rhinoceros. Next base: position 7,722,230 of record JAIOKQ010000053.1, read on the forward strand.
CTTTCGGGAACGCGAACCCATTTTCATGAGACGAATGAACACCAGTCTGTCTAATCTCTCCTAATTTCGTAAAGCGCACACAGGCCTATTTATAACTAGAGAGGACAAAAGCGAGTGAAATCATACCTTTTTTGCAGCGACTAGACAACCTCGTGTCTATTCGTCTCATGAGAAAGGGTTTTTGTCCTCTCTATTCATGACATTGAACGCCGTATAACGTGAACAAGTTCGCGTAATTTTAACATATTTCCCCATATCGGTATGCACCGCATGTTTTAATGCTGTTGTACTTCCTTGAGTTACAGCTTGATGTCTTAACTGAATCTTTTTCTTACAGTATCTATTTAACTGAAGAAGATCCTGAAATGAAAAAAAAGCACAAATGGTCCTTGAATCAAAGAAATCAAGGTAGAAGCATTCAATTCGGAGATGGAAGAGAATGCTATTGAAGATCTTACTCGTGGCTGCAGAGGTTTAAAAAAAGATTCGGAATTCGATGTTTAAAACTTGCAGGAGAAAAATTATCATCTCAGCCAGAACTAATCCATTAAATACATCTATTTGGAAGCTTTTTCCATGAAAATCCTTTGTTTCATCTCAAGAGAAGACTGCTCCAAAAAGAAAACATGAGAAACAACGAGTAATATGTTTGGCATATGTTAATGCCAGTGAAAGTAATATAAAATAAAAATTTTTAGAGCTGTTAAAAAATGTTCTCTTCCTACATGGGTATGACTACTTCAAATTAGCTTTGATGGCGAAGTCTATTTTTAAGAATTGATTCCATAATTCTTTTGCTCCTCAGATAAGTTTATGATGGAAATTTAATTTATCAAGCATGAATCTCCCAACATTACTAACAAATCATTGATTGTTCTGTTGGAAGATTACACGTTTTCGTAAATCAAGTCATCACTTAATAAAAGCTCTACTTGTTTTGGATAATACTTCATCCCGTCCCACAATAAAAGAATTACAGAGTAGAAATGAGCAAATTATCGTAACGTATCTTTCGCTAAATGTAACCCTTCTTATCCAACCAATAGTTCAAAATGTGATCAGACTTGCGAATGGTTCCAATTTACTAATATTTAACAATAAAAGGTACTGTTGCCAATTTGATGTAAGTATGCATGGAACCAATGAGACTTAGCAATGATTAGTAAATGTTGGAGAAAAATTCTAGATTCCAGTAATCAAGAAGACAAGGATGATATGCCAAGCAAAAATGGAAAGGGGGTCAGACAAAAGCTCTAGCTGAATTTATTTCTAGATTGAAGTGAATGAAGCCTACATAATTGCTTGGAAAGAAAAGAAAAAGGAAAAATTGCTTCAGGCGGTGCAAAACATCAATCCAATGGACAAAAGAGAATTTTAATCATATTCAAATATTAAGAGTACCATAAAAAGTTGCAAAGCACAAAAAACAAACAAAAATTACACAATGTATTCTTATCTTTTTCAAATTAAACAAATGTACAATTACAAATGAGTAAACAATTATTGATACAACAATGCCTATTATTCACTCTCTTTAATCTGAACAAATCGTTAGTGAAGGCTCTCTCCGTTCCATTTTGTTCACGGTATTGAGGGTCTGCTATAATATAAATATACTATTTTGAAGCTTTTAATTATGTTGTCGCTAAGTGGAACTTACAATCAAAAGAAAGGAACTCTTGTGCATTATTACATCTTTTATATCTTTCATGTGATTTGTTTAGACAGCTGTGACACGACCATTAAGTACGGTTTTTTTTTTTTGTAGGAAAGGGGTCAATTGATTTTCACATGGACGGAACAAGACAGACAGAAATTGTAATTATATTTTATAAACATACCTCCCGGAAATGGAAATCGAAATTTTGTTTTTCAAACATTGCTTGCTCAAATAGCTGTTTGTCTGATTGGAATCTGAACTCCGATATCTGCTGATACTGCGATGATCGGTTGGCTGAAGTAAAATGGTTTTTGGCGGAACGGTAAATAAAAGAAAATTACAGTACTGCCAGCAACAGTAGCATGCAATTTGAGAAAATCTTATTAATGCCAAGTTAATATCATTACTGCTTAAAAATATACTTGCTTCAATAAATTTGACACCTTCCACAACATAAGTAATAGAATTTTTAAATTAGAACTAGCAACCTCGATGTTAAAAATTATAGGTTAGGCGTGTTTCTCACAATCCTATACTAGCTTATATTTGTAGTTGTAGTTGCTTTTCAGCGTATTCTAACGCGTAACTTGTTATTTCGCAAATATCACGGGGGCAACCATCTTACTTAACAATATAATATTCTCGATGTTCGAATCCTAAATTTAAAACTGAAATTGAATGCTATCGGCTAGAAGTATTGTTTGCTAGAAAGTTGTAATTTGTAATGTACGATGTTGTATTAAAGTTTGGGTATGCCACCTACGCTCTGAGAGAGGAAAGAGGTTGCGTTTACGAATTTCCCACTGAGACATAAATAAATTATACCGGAAAATTTGCTATGTAACTACCAGCTGTGGGGTGATTTGTATTCTATACGACATAGGAGAGACGAAATTAAATTTGCAATGCTTTATATTCTCTCCAATTATAATAATAAAAAAAAGCGAAGAAGGTACGAAAATTCAATGTAATTTTTCGCCAGGAAGCTTAACTCTTCTTGGTTTCTTACGCTAATAATAAATTAATGGCTTCCTCTGTTTAAATCTCTCTGTTTTTCCTCTCGTGAAGCTTATCTCTTTCAAAAAATATAAGCTATACAAATTCTCATCTGACGGAAATTCTAAAAGGACGTTCCCTACCTCATCAACAGCCTCTTAATTTCTGACCTTTTCTCGGGTATTTTAGCGAATGTTTTATAAAGATATCCTTGCAGCGAAAAACTGCTACGTAAGCTGCGAAATGACTGATGAAGTTCATTCCGGAAACAACTTGTCAAACGTCGGGCTACATATAATAAGATCTTTTAGTTGGTTTATAAACCAGCTACGGCAAGGTATAGCGCATAATACGACGACGTTCCAGTCGTTGAAGGAGCAACATGTAAAGGAGAAAGGAGTTCGGGTGAAGCTGAGGATTAGGTGGACTTTCTCATTTTATAGGATGATGTATGAACGCGTTCGTAATGTTACAATCTTGCAATTTAATACTATAAAGGAACGTGTTTTTTATTTCAATCTCGATGTATCATTTCATAACCATTTTACAAATTATTTTCTATCAGCCTAAACGATCTACACAATAAAGGGGAATCAATCGATCACAAAGAAGAGAATAACAGAAACGAGGAGCGAGGTTTCTAAAGGAGCTTTCCATTCATTTCAACACATCCACTTAAATCTATAACATACTATAACATCTTATAACTGAGTACCTTCCTTATATCTTTCCTTCTTTTCCATCCAACGGTTACGTTATTATCGTCATCTCCTTCGATAAGGATTCCGTTCTAAAGAAGCCAGATGGTGTTAAGAAACTCCACGTTCACTACCTCTGATCGCTGTTTTATACGTCAAACGTTACATCGTTGTCGTTGTTGGAAGTTTTGTTAGGGGAATTAGCACTAGGCTAGATTACACAAATAATAGCTGTATTTTAGTGGCAATCTACTCGAAAATCTAGTCGGCCGGCAATGTTATTTAATACGTATATGTAAATTTATTCGTTCGAATGGGAAAAATTGAATCTCAGTCGATTATTAAGCGTGCAGTAACGAACAAAAAACACTAAACTGCTACCGAACGGAACCGATGCAAATAATATCGATTTAAGTGACAAAATGAAAAAGAGCTACTACGATTTTCATTCCAAACGCTTTTTGTTTCGAATTTGTTCGGACGCTTTTAAGCTCTAGTTTTAGGGTATTGTGAAGCATCGATGCCGGCGAAATCATTGTTTGAAAATGAATTGACGTTTGAGTTCGAATTTAGCGTGACTCAATTGTCGCATTGGTGAATTTAGTCAATAGATGGCGATGGCATTGTTTTAATTCATATTCACCGCAAATCTAAATACTTACTATTATAATTTTTTTTTGTAGATATTTTAAATCTACACATTTTAAATAGCTCAAATGAAATAAAGCCACCATATAAAAGTTGTCCGTATATACACCTTTGTATAAATATAGCAAACTACGAGGGTAGCGGTGTAAGTTTTTGCAAATGATCACAAATGGCGTTATTAAGACTCGAACATAGCTATTTTCGTAAAATTTAGTATTTGTTACCGTTGAAACAATGACAACACGAAATTAGCCGAGTAGCTAGTTTATTTAGAGCGAGTGTTCCAAGAAAGGTTGTAAAAAATGTAAATTTGATGTGATTGGACGATTTTTTTATGATCGAATCACCTCGTTCAATCACCGGAAAAGATTGTTTACAACTAACTGGTTAGCAGAATTTCGTTGTGATCGTGCTTCCGTCAGTTATGAAGCTTTGTGAATCAATCATCACCCAAAATCGGCTGTTTTTCCAAAAAACATTGATGATGTGCGCAACATATTAGAAGAGAATCGCCATATGGCTTACTGTGACATAGAGGCATCGTTAGGCATTTCGAAGATCACGTTATATTAAATTTTGCATAAATATTTAAGTTTCCAATAGATTTCGTATAATTTAACGCAAGCAGAAAAAAGTTCGTGTTAGCCGGTTTAAGAAAATGCTCAATTCAAAAGGTGTGTTTAGATGAACCGAATCCAACAAAAGCTGTTCGTTCATGAAGCATTTTCAAGAAAATGATTGTTCATTTCTTGCGTTGTCCTTGCCAGAAGTCCTCGATAAGGCTAGCAAAAGCTGTTGATAACGTCGTATCCCGTCTCGTAACCCGTTTTCAGCTTAATCATCTTTAAGCATAATCATTTGTTCTTAAATAACAGTTGAAGCCTTCAAGATCCGTGTTTCGAAAAAATTTTGTGAAAATTGGTTTAAACGCATACAAAGATGTATAAGCCTTAAGAGCGTCTTTCATTGTGTAAAAATTTAAAAGCCATCCAAGTCTAAGTGCGTGCATTTTCATTTTAGGGGGATATCTCAAAAAATGAAGTCTATACATAGCAATACCTCACAGACTAACCATTTTGAAAGCACATGCTCTTGCTATATTGTATGAGGAGACATTGCAAAATATAATATTTGTTTTATTTCTTAAAATTGCAAACATTTCTAGTAAATGCTTAAAAGAAGATATTATTATTATTTGATGTATGTTACTTAATATATTATCTTTATTAAATATTATTTTTATCAGTTATTAATTATTTAATCAGAGTTAATGATTGACATGTCAGTTTCTAATTGCTTACTTGTAATAAGAAAAACTTTTGTTAATTTATAGTTTATCGATCAATATTTTTGTCGGTCACTGTATATCTTTAGAGCTCTCGACGCTGCCAGAACTGCACACGATACGATATATCATTTCTCTCTCAAGTAAGTTCGATTGCAAAATAATAAAAATATTGCTGCATAAAAGTATCCCATCCATTTTGGTAACTCTTCGGGAAGGAACGGGATCTTATAGATAACATGAAGTTCCTATACTAAACTATCTTAGATTGTCCGAGATGATGGATTACCTTGCCATCTTTAATCATTAACCACGCAGTTTCAAGTAGAGCGTCTTTGTTTCAAGCAGGGAAAGCTCAGCATTTCTATTTAGTGAGAAAATAAATGGTAGATTATCTGTTCTAACGGATTTAGGTGAAATTAATTAAGTGTCATTGGAAGAAATTAAAATAGAAATGGCTAGATCACTATAACGTAAATTTTTATTTAGGTAGTAATAAAAATCTGTACAAAGTATTAATTAGTGTCTCCACAATCATCCAAGAAAGACTTTAGGGAACAATGAAAGGCTACCAATCGTTCTCCTAAATTAGAATACCCAGAATTACCTTAGACACATCTTACACAATTATAAAAGATGATAAATTGAACCAGCTTCAAATGATAACCGGGACAAGCTTTCGACAATCGCCAATTAGAAAATTTAATCCCCAAACTTTCGCTTTTCATAGCTGAATTCTCGATTTCACAATTGAAACCTGTACGAAAAGCGTTACCAATCAAACGCAATTAAAACAAATCTGACACTTTGCGTATTAATGAGAAAGAAAAATGTTTCTCGTCGACTGTTTCTCAAGCTTCCCCCGCTAATTTCTTTCAAGATTCCTTAATGTCTCAACGACAATAGACTAATACCTGTCGTTCATAATTAAATTGAAAAAAAAAAAATAAACGGCGAAGTGGAAAGCGCGTCCAGATCTAAAGAATTCCTCATCGAGATGGAAAAGGGATGTTAAGGGAGAAGAAGAGGGCAAATATTAAAGAAATAATTTAACAGATTCAATTCCTTTGATGTTAATTGAAGTAAAATGGTCTCGCTTTTAATTCCTTACGTCTGTTTCTCCTTTCTTTTCCCGAAAATGTGTATAAAGGAAAAAAATACAACGAAAAATGAAAAGGATTTCTGTCTGAATAAACCGGTTGAATACAACGACATATATCGTCAGAACTCTACGGTATAAGTATTGCAAATATTTATCCTCTTACTGTGGTGGTTTTTATTAGCGTGCTCCGCTTTACTTTGGAAAGCGTTTTGTTTGATTGGTTCTAAATGTACCCTTATTGGATAAATATTGTTTGTACAATAATATCACATGTTCGCCGTCGAAATTGTTGAAGGATTATTTTTCGTTGAGACTTTAACTTTCAAATTCTAAATATTCTAACTTCGGTTTGAAGATTCTTCTAGATAGTTTCCTTTGCTTGCACGCAACTCTCTCCTTTTCAAGGTAATTCCTCCTTGCTACCATATGGTTTTTCTTTTCAACTTTAGGAGTTCCTTTGCATAGATCAAGAAAGATCTAAAAGGAGGCGTAACAAAAGGTTCCAGATCGTTTTAGCTTCCTAAAAATGGGATGGAATGGTGTTTTTAGACGTCAGGTCTCTATCTTAAGATAAACAGATTAGAGACCTCTATTACGAAATGCACCTCGATGGAATGGAAATGGAAGGAATTTATGCGGATGTGAATTTAATATAAAGATGGGATTTCATACGAATCAATTCTCAATGTGGATCTTTTAAAAAGAACCAATGCGGAAGTGAAATTAAAAGGAGATCGAGCGATAAGTAAAATATAAGTGTTTCACGAATAGAACGCAACTCAGATGTTTTTTCCTTCGTGAATAAGAATTAAGTTACTTAATCCTTTCTTTAATAACCGCCATTTTTCTCAATTTTTCGACTCGAAATAAAAGAAACTAATCGTCTGGTCGTCCGTTAATCGTCGACCATTCAGAGGAACTTTTTCCTAAAAAAGAACCTCTTTCAATATCCTGTAATAAATGATTCTCATAGATGTTAAAACGTCGATGCTTCCTAGACAAGGATATCTGTAAGTATTTCAAGGGTCAAGCGAGGAGCAGGGCAGTTTTTTAATTAAAATTTTCCTGGAGAGTGGAAAGGATTTCCTTCCATGGATACTGGATTCGCTGCGAGTTTTCTTTTTAAAACAGCGCGGTGACGATTGTCTTCTTTTTTTTTCTTACTCTCTTCATTCACAGCGGAAAAGACCAAAGGGATGTGGACTTTTTTGCCCAATGTATCACATTGCATCTCCATTGCTTTTTTCCCCGCTTAGATCTATTAGCATGCAAACTTATGCACAACTTATGCACTTTACAAAAATTAGTCATGTTTTTAAATGTGAAAAGTTGGTGAAAGATGGCCGAAGGGGGTTTCTTATTTTTTCATAACAATGGATGAGACAAATGAAATTCAGATAGATATCTAATATTTTTGTTATATAAAAAAAAGAAACAGAGATCAAGGTATGATGCAATTAACAACTACCTACACATAAATCAAATAATATGAAAAATTCGGCGCACAAGAAAATTTAAAACTGTTTACTTTTTGTCATTGTGAATGGCTCCGAAAAAACTCGTATGAAATACACCCTAAGTAATTTAATATTTACCAAATTAACCATATCTCACACTCTGTTCATATCGACAAAGACACTATAACCAGTATACCACGGCGTTTGATAGTGCCTACGTTATGTCACATAGTTACTTTGTGGTTGCTTCTAGCACATCGTAGATAACATCATAGAACCGCATATTAACGAGTTTATTAAGTATTTTAATGGAATAATTATTATGTATAAATACCAAGTACACATAGGACTATATGTTTGTTCTGGTGTCAAATCATATCTGATTACCACGACGCCGACGATTACGAACACATCCAGAATGCATATCAACAGGTATAGGCAACATAAAAGGGGAATGTATCGTATACAAGGCTTTCGAAACGAATCGCCAAAGCGAATAATGGATGTTACTTGCAACTGAAAATTCAAAGATAATTTGGAATTACCGCCTTAATAAAATAAATGACTAAACTAAGATATAACAATTGGAATAAATGTGGAAAATGAGAAATTTTGCCATTTACTGGATTCCGAAATTAGCTTAATTATTTATTGATTTGGTGAAAATGTAATTTCCTATGCGGAACATATATGTAAGTTCATTTTGCAGGTTCACTGAATCAGTTGAATAAACGATGTTCATTGACTTCGTTTTATTAAAGCAATAAAAAAATTATTACATTAACCAACAAATTTGTTAAAATAATGAACTACGTTTATCAAACTGTAACCTCTTTATTAATACAATAAATACCCGTTTATTAACTTACTGTGTGAGAAATTAAACTAATTTTAGAGATTTTTCAGTAGGCTTTAATAAATGCACTTTTTATTACAGATTTGTTTATTGTATAACAGTATAAGTACGAAAGTTGATTGAATTTTTGATTGCCATTTATCAAAATGATAAAATTTTGATAAAAAAAGAAAAGCTAAATTACGATCATTTAAGTTCAGTGTATTAAAGAAAATTAAGAAAACTACATGTGTGTCTTTAAAAACTTTTAAAACCGATTCTAACTGGGGATCTTTGTCAAGATTTGCTGTTCAAGTAATTATATAACACATAAAATAATAATAACAATAATAATAACATATAGTACATAACATATTCTTTGATAATCCTAAAGTGAGACTCGACAGTGTTAGAAACAAAATTACATCATATGGTTATGATGGAACTTATGACAAAAAAAAATCGCAACATCAAATGAAAACATGTAAACGAGTAAAAAGCGGAATAAAGCGAATTTACTGCAGTTTTGCAAGTAGGCCGTCAGCAATATCGTATTACCTTCACCACCGCCATTACGACTATCCTTGTTCCGTGCTCTTTTAAATTTTCTAATAATCTAACTTTTCCTGTATTTCAAAGGGTGACACGAAGCATATAGGACGTGATCAGTATTTCTAAAATTACCAAGCCCAAAGGGTCAATCACTAAATGTCATTGAGATATCGAAAAGTTTGTCGTTTCATCATAGAGGTTCAAACCGTTGGGAATAGAAAGACGAGAGAAAGGAAAGAATTCTATTTTCTTTGTTATTTAATTCTCTTCAAATGTTGACGTTTATATGACAAGAAAAATGGTTATTATTCCAAGAAATTGACTAGTTATGATATGCTTTGTTCGACTTTTTAGAAGGAGTTGTTCTAGTAGTTTTTCAAACATAAAAATAGATCTTTTTTTTTTAAGAATGGTTAAAATGTCGAAAAGTAATTTATTTAGGTAACAATCATCTTCGAACAATAAATTTTATAGAATTTCAAACTAAAGCATATGGCCCCCAGAAACGAACGCGCGTTGGTGAAATAGTGAAGATGATCAATAAGTCGAAATCTGTTTATTTTAACGCAAAATATGTGGTATAAATGAAGAATAATAAAGTAATTTAACAATATTGTAAAAGTACTCAATATTACGTATTCAATACAAAATAAAGTAATTCTTTGTTAAATTATTTCATAGTGCACACCCAAAAATATACTAGGAATCTTAATTAAATATTTTGCTTTTTGACATGAAAGTTACATAAGAACATATAGAACGATGAAGTTCGGAGAACCTTGAGTGCTTAAATTGCTCCTTAACTTAACTTAAATTTTTGAAAGAAAACCAATCCTTTAATTCCCGGTGTCGGCCGTTGCAAAATCCGCATTACTCCCAAAATGTGATATTTAAGCTGATCTAATATGGGATGCATAAAAGTAGCAAAAGTAGTTGTTCGCCGATTAGATTGCTACCAGAAGAAACAAATGGTGCTTAATTTGAAAATTTGCTCTAATTATTGCAATTTTGGGTTTCATTTTTCATGTATTCAAAATTGAAAAAAAATTTTCTGGACAACTGCTGTTGGTCCGGCGATGATCAAAACTAGAGAATTCAGTTACAAATTTCCTCACAACAAAATACTAATCATATTTTTTTTTCATTAATTTACTTTGAAGCAAACACGTGTAAAATAAGATAATCTAATAAAATACTAGATAAAAAGTTAGTTGTAAAAAAGTGAAACAAATTGACTTACGTTGAAGTACAGGCTAGTTGATTAAGACTTGAGTGGTCGGCGACTATTTCTTCCTTGGCCTTCTGGGTATGGGCAAGATGCTGCAGATGCTTCCGCTACTGCTGGTGTTAGGAGATGCACGAGGAAGAATGGTTTGAAAGTGGCGTACCGCCTTTTATACCTGTGTACTTCGGCGATGTCGAGGCGTCGCAACTTTCGGCGTACAGGCGCGTTGCGTGCCCATCGTGCGACATTAGCGTCGACGGCACTCAACCGCGCTCGCAGGCTTTGTGTTTTTCGACGCCTACACGCGTGCCAGAAAAAAAAACGCGCTTTCCTTCGAGTTACAGAAACCGAGTTATAGAAAGTGGCAGAGAAATACTTGAAAATCTTTTTTTTGGCATATCTGAAGCACTGTAGGGATTTGTATTTTTGACGACTTTTGGTCAAAGTAAAGTAGGCAATGGAGTAGAAGGAACAAGGGCGAAAAAATAAATGAAGGTATATACACAGAATTTATTCGTAAGATTAAGATTACATTTCATATACACTTCAACAAATCTGTAAAGATAATTTGTTATTTTGGCCATCATTTATGGCGTTTTGTTTCTTTTGTATTGAATTTTGTAATAGACTCTAATGGTACCACAAGTGAAGAAGTTTTATTTTCTTCTCACATAATACATATTTCAGCATACCTATTTCAGCAGTTTTCAATGTTTCTGTCTCTTAGAAGAATTATCTTATATTAACTGTAGCAAATAGTTAAAGCAATAAAATATGAAAATATATAATGTTGCGAAATTTTTGTTTCTATTGATATTAAGTGCAAATAGTACATGTACATTATGCACTGTCTATCAAGTTAACAACCACGTATGAATAACAAACAACAAAAGTAAACAAATGAATGAAGCAAAGGAATATTGATTAGAGTTCAGAACAAAACCAAGACATTTATTGAAAGCATCCCACACTAAGCTTTTTCAGTAGTAAAACGAAAAAAGTAAATGGATGCCTAAAAAATCATCATTTAATTAAAGAAATGCTTATGAAAAATGTTGGAAAATTAGGATTTTTTTGTATCTCTTTAGCGGGTCAACATTCACACGATGAAATGGCCAAAAAATCAAGTGATATATCAAAATTACAGCTAGTACTGGAGGGTACTAAGGTTTTTTTCTAGAGGAAACAGATCGTTGATGAAGTCATTTCTGTTTGATTTATTAAGGCAGGACATACGCTTTGTACTACAATGTCAAGATATCCTTTCGTTTATCCTTCCGAGTTTTTCGCATGTCTTAAATATAATAATTGAGGTGTGTAGATGGCAAAACGAAAGTAAATAATTTTTTAGTTTTTGAGGATCAATGCATCCTCGAAACGGCTGTTCCGAATTGATTAATTAAGTTTGTATGGTGCGGAGTGTACCGATACTTTAGCGTTGTTTCTCTTTTTTTTTTAATATTTCAACACTTATAGAGATGTTCTAACAATTTAATTCATTATATCCTGGTGGTTTTCTGGGTTGAACACCTTCTCAAAGTAATTTATTTCTTGCCTAACTGGTGTACTCGAAATACTATCGTGTAAAATGTGTCTATATTAGAACCAACCGTCTAAAATTTGTATTCATTTTTATAAAATAAACTCTTCTATAACAACTAACCATTTTATTTAAATTATTATTAATAAATATATAATAAAAATAATAATAAAAAATAAATATTAAAAATATTAATTAGGGCTGCCAACTATTAGGGACTAATATAATCTACCAAATTGATTTAGACTAAAAATAACTCTGTTTTTACTACTCGCAATTTAGAAACGTTTGAACAGTAACACAAGGTAAGATATAAATATGAAACGGGCACATATGGAGTCTACAGATTTATTCCAATGGACAAATATCCAATCTACACCTCTGAAATGATGGACAAATGAGATGAAGGCCGTTGGAGCGTTTGATGCATGCTTGACATTTGGACATTTTAAAAAATTACGTGTTTGCATTCTCTTTGCTGGGTGCTCTTCTTTTTTTTTTGGGATAACCTTGGCAAGTATCTATTTCGAGAACAACTTGATAATAAATCAATATTCATTTTCACATATCGATCCTCGTGAGACATCCTGTATACATCTATTTCCAACGTATTTTTTAATATTAACATGTCGAGAAAAGGAGATCTTGAAGAGAGTAGATTCAAAAAAAAACTGTTATTAAACACTTGGTAGTATAACGTCTCCGTACATTTTGTTACGTGCAGCAAAATATTTTAATTAATTTCAAATCTATTGATAAATCCAATTAATGGACTTTTAACAATTGATCAATACAACTCTTAGTAACCGTAGTAATAATGCATATGTTAAACCATCATCAAAAGAAATTATTTGAAAAAAATATGAATTTTAGCTCTTATAATTTGGATAAGTTATTTACTTGATATAAAACAAATCAATAAACTACAAACTTGTCATCGGTATTCAATGACACTCGTTTTAAAGTTATATAATTATCGGATTACTACTTATTTGCGCTTCAATTAACCTCAGACGCACAAGTTAATCTGTACAAGACATTTATCGTCTCGCATCACTTCGCTACAGTCCACCCCGCCTTGGAACCGAGATAGTTTTCAATCCAGAAAATATGCGGTAACAACGTCAAATTCAACTGTTTAATTCATCGATTGATTGTAATAATAAGATGGAGATAATCCACCAAAGAAATTCGAATCCGACAATAAAACCAATATTTTATACGTTGCTAACATGACCTTTACAAATGTGTAACACAATTATCAGGAGGATTCAATTATCAACCTGCAAGATGCAGCTGCCATCAAACACCCTCCTTCAGATTATTAAGTCACGTTTAACACCAACCCCTTTCGGATGCAGCAGAACGATTTTAAGTATTTAGGTTCCGACAATCTACTCAAGTTCACGTGCTGTCTGAAATCTTTACATTTGCGGCCACAGGTGTTCTTAGATATTAGAATGCCTCTTAATAGGCGATTTAAGGAAAATTCGAAATGATTTGAACTTCTTTACAGATAATATTCGAGTGGGAAACGACACGGAAAAGATAAAGTCAAGCAACAGGTATTTTTCGTTGCGCGGAAGGGGTCCCAGGGTTGGAACCTGCTGTTTAGTATCTTGTACCAAAGAGGATACGAGCTAGAACTTACTGCTGCGGCTTAATTTGATAATCTAAGTCGAAGTTAGTGCCGTACTCTCAAGAGATTGAATTAAAACTTGATATTTTTCTCGTGGTCGGAAGTTTATGTGCAATGCTTCTTGTAATTAAATTACAAAACAATTAAGGAACGTATGCAGTAGGAATTTACACAAGAAAAATGGGAGAATTATTGCTTAAGTTTTTGGAGACTAGGCAAACATTGTCTGTCATTTTATGTCAAAAAATAAAATGATTTTTTTTCATACTTCAATACTTAAAATAGTCATTAAACTGATTTCTATCTGTCGCTATTCTTGATTTAGAGCCTCTTAGAATTGAAGAAAATGTTGCGTACAACTTTCAGACAATAATTTTAAAAATAAGACAAACGGAGACTATCACATATAGATTCTATAGCTTCATTTTTATAGAAAAATATCCAATTTCTACTTCTTCTCTCAGAATTCAATCAAATTATAGACATGTTCAGACAAGAAGACGCCGAAACGTATGACGCGAAATTTGGTCATCGATTTCGTGTGGAGCTCTGTTAGGATGAAAAACTTTTATCCAACGAGTATGTAACTTCATTAAATCTACCAATTACAACAATATCCACAACGATAAAGCACTTTTACCATCTCATTTTAGTAGGTTTTACGACCAATTTAACAGCCAAACAGTAAGTGCTGAGACGATAAAATTGACCAAAATAAAGTAAACCATTTACACCTTTAGGTACATAACTTGTCGCGTTAAAGTTGGAATAGCAAAATAAACGAAGAAAGGAACGACACAACTAAAACTAAATGCGAAACAGTGCGTTAAATACAGAGTTTAATAGAAGAATAACTTTTTTGCATTCCTTCAATTTACGTGCAATGTACAGATAATACGAAGAATTTGGCGATTTAGTAGGCGTACGTTGGTGTCCATTAATAACACTTGAATGTGCCAGTTTTAAGTAAACAAATCGTAATGCGATTGCCCACCCCACGGATGCTAATATCGTATCATAATGTTAATATACATCTAGGCATTTCTTTTCTTTCTTTGAGCAAGTTTGCGATTTAAAACGGGAGAAAGCAAATTCGTGCATTCAGAAGTCAAAATACAATGTTAGCTAATGATTTATTTCACGTCCAATTTTTTTCTTCTTTCTTTTTCGCTGTTCTTGACATATTATTCTCTCGATCCTCTTGGAAATGTCATCCCTTCTTCATCGTCAAGGAATTAACAGATATACAGCCGTATAGAACGGTGATTAATAAACTAATATCGTACAAGTGGAAATGTCAAGTCGAATGAAAAAAGATAAATTGTAAAATCGAAGCTATGACGTCAAGAATAATACCCTGAACGTCCAGTAAACAATCAATCGGTTTTAAAGAATATTAATTAGATTTCAAGAGGAAACATTGCACAACACTCGAGTTCCTTTTTTTTGATTTTACCATTTTTACAAGCGTAAATATTGGGTTAGAATAAAAATGTTCAATTGGTAGACTCCCTTCTTGGGAATTATTAACTATGATAAGCTATTAACATTTTCTTGACGATTAAACATGTTAGTTGTTAGCATCAGTAAATTTAGTGGTCAAATATTCTTTTGCGGAAGTGTACAACATTTTCTTTACATATTATTCATTCTCGAATATCACTCTCGCTTCTTCTCTTATGTTTTGAATGCAAAAAGGAAAGGAAAAAAACACACCTTTATATGCATGTATATACACATATCAGGAGTAAGGAAGCACTTAAGATAATCCTGAAAGAAAAGATAGCGAGTTTTTTCAAGACTTACTTCTTATATCTACAAGTCAAGGGAGGGTTTTATGAAATTTTAACGTGAGATGAGCATTGTTTAAGAAAATGAATGCTAAGTGCCTTTTTGCGAAAAGTATGTGTAAATATGATACAAATATGCACGTACAGGTGGCACAAATTGGATGAAAGTAACAGAAAAACGGACTCTGGATTTGTTTATGAAATTATGAAATCATTTTCGATGATTTCGTAAGTTAATTTACAAACAATACTAAGATATCGGAATACTCCGCACTAAGATCCTCATTCTCAACGAGGATCCTAGGCATCCTTGAAACGGCTGTCCCGGATTAATTAATTAAATTTGTGTGGTGCGGAGTGTGCCGAAGCTTTTGTGTTGTTTGCCATGCTACGTCGCTAATTTATTTTACATTACTGGTTTTGAGCACCTAAATTTGCACATTTTTAATACGTACAATTCAACTTCCAGGATCTAATCAGTTACACGATATTTATTGCCGGATCTCGCAAATTTTTGCTTGGGCGTAAATCGAAAATTTGACTTCCGTACTCTATTAGGTACAACTTCCGGGTGCACTTAAAATTAGTTTATGATCTAGATCAATTTGTTCCTAGGACACGTCTTTTCCCGGCATAAAAAGAACTCTACGTGAGAAAGTTCCCACTTGGAAACGTTAAGAAGACAATCGATCTTAGCTATTTATACAGTCTACAACGGTGTCAGCTTGGAGCAGCATAAATGATCAAACAAAATTCATATTCGATGATACTTTCGGTTCGTTTCAACAACTTTAGAAGTTTGAATTTCTACGACGTCTGTCACGATGCTTTTTACGTGTTTTCCCTTTTGCTTGCTTTTCTGGCCCGATGTCGTCAGATGCACACTTATCAAAAATAAAAAGATATGAATACAGAGAAAGCTTCTCTGTGAAATCTGATGGTTTGTGGGCGTTCGTTTAATCCAGCTTTACTGCTTAATTATGCAATAGAAGGTGTATCACTTCGTTTAGTGAAATGGAGAGGCGCACTATGGTAAATTCTAATTTTAATGCAAAAAATAGTTTTGATCAACAGCTTTTTATTGCAAGTTCCCGCTCTAAAGATATTGGATGCATTCAGTGTTGGTATTTATACAAAGCAGTACCCAAAACATGTAGCGATAAAAAAAAACTGAGGAATACGAGAAATTCACTTTGCTGCTATCTCATGTCCAATTCCTCCGATATAATCTATTGACATGCGCCATAGGATAAACCCTTAACGTTACATATATTTTGGATCGTCTACCTACGACAATACAGATTGATATTCGTCAAAAACGTTCATCGCCAGCAAGAGGTGTTCGAACATTTTTAAAACGCTTATATCAGTTATAAGTTTACATTTGACTCAAAGCGTCGTCCTGGAACGGAACTTGCGAGGATTAGCAAATGTCTGGCGCGAGAAGATAAACAATCTGCAAATGAGAATCAACACAGACAAGACAAAGCCAAGTATATAGTCCAGAAAGAACAAAAAGGGGATGTATACGAGAATAAATAAAAAGGTGCTAAAGCGCATAGCATAATTTAAATACATGGAAAATGTTCTAACGAAGGATAGAACAATGGAAATGAGAATCGCCAATAAATACCATAGTTATGAAATTCATGAGAAAAATAGCGGAACTCATAAAACATTGTAAGCTAAAAAACGAAGAAAATAGAGAGACATTAAAACTATTACCAATAATGAAAAAAGATAGAGAATGAACTTTCCAAAGGGCACAACTATACATCTCGGTGTATACGAAGACCGTGCAACTGCTTCTGTTGATAATATGAATTCGTCTGACGCGCTTGTCGTCTTCTTTGAACATCGAAATGCGATAAGGCGCCAAAGCTTTTTGCTCAAAGATTATTCTGTAGTATTTGTAAAAACACTGCTAACAATTTTCAACTTAATTTTACATATATCTACCTTTCTTGAGGCGTGCAAATTGGCTACAATCTATCCGGTATTCAAAAATGGCGGGATATCCGATATCAAACTACCGTCCAATTTTAATTTAAATTTTGTCTAATGTTGCAAAAATGTTCGAATCTATCCATCATAAACATAGCTATAGCATTTGATCGTGTCAACCATGCCATTCACTTGCATGGATTGAGAAACTTTGGTTTCAGTGGAACGCTTGTTAGATTGCTTCGATCGTATTTTCAACAGCGACAATTGTTTTGTGGCTTATCCCATGTAGCACAGACGGTTAAGGCAACGTTACGGATCGCTTGGCTCGACGTTGACAATGATGTCGGCATTACGCGAAAGACAAATATTTCCTAAAACCTGGTCACTTGTTATCTGTCGACAATAACATTTGGCAGTTGATCTTCGACCGATGCTGCACCGACCGAACTAATATATTATATTAGTTCTGGCATACCACAAGGATCAAATCTCGGACCATTATTATTTTAAATATTTTTTAACAATTACATAAAAAATAAGGCTCTAATGTTTTTTAATTATGTTATTTCCAACTTTACCAAATGATTTTAATAAACTTCAATTTGCCTCGACAAGCGCTGCCGATTGGTGTGTTTCTAACAAGTTGGAAGGTTGCCTCATATACGATAAATATTTTATTATGCGGTCTGACAGTGTTGGTAGATGCGTTTACTTTGATAAGCAACTTAATATCTGCAGCTAATAAAGGAATGGGATCTATACTACGAAAAATTAGATCTTTTGCTAATATATCCATGTTAAAGATATTATATTCCTCGTTTGTTCGATCGAAAGCAGAGTAAGCATCCGTTATGATACGTACAAAAATTTAATTGAAAATGTTTGGTAGTTATCCCCAGAGACGTTTCGTATATGTGAGTTTGCTTGCGGACCTATCTTTTATCTGGCTTAAAGTACAGGAATTAGTAAGACTGAATTTTTTCATGCCACATCAATCACTACGTAGTACTTTTACCTTCTACACGGAACCGGCAAGAAGTAACTTTTTATACTATTTCAGAATTTCATATGTCACTTATACACATTATATTTAATCAGTTGTTTGCCTTTATGTATGTTGCTATAAGCACTTTCTTTGTATACATGTGTATGTATATTTTAATTGGTTATTTCTAAATGCGTTGCATATTTTGCCTAACAATTGGAATTAACTAATGGACAATAAATCTTACTATTATTATTATTATTATTATTACAACGTTGATGGTACCATTTAGACAATAAAAAAAAATCAGAAATTGTCTCAAAAAATTGTTGATTACGTGATTATTTGGAGACAGGAAGTGGAAGAAATATAAAATTAATTTGATGAATGATTTCAAATTCAATGAATTTATTCCACAATTTTGGCAGGAAGTACACAAAAAAAGATCAAGAATTTTAAAAGGATAACGTGAAACTTATCCACGCGTCGCGAATACCTCTCCCTACGCTTTAATCCTTCTTTACTACCAACAATGCCCTGATTTTGGCGTACTTTCTACGTAATTGATAGTTACCGAATATCTGCACAATGGGATGCATGAGTTATTGTTTCCCACGCGCGATAAATGTGTTTCGAAATTTACGAATTTTCATTACGTGAGTTTTCCCGGTCGTTAAAACTTTTTAGCCAAAGTTCTCCGGATCTCAGATAATCGAAAGTAACGAAAACAATAGCGGAACAATTCTTAATTACGTGCTCGTACTCTCTACACGCAAGGAACGCGGTGCCGTAACTTTTCAACGCACCTTGGTTCGTGTTTCCATCGTCTTTTATATTATTACAGGGAAACATCTTGGATAAGCTATACTGGGTGTATAAAAAGAATTCCACTAAATCGACTTTGGAAGAAATCGTTTGATAATTAGGTTTGTCCTTCGGTGTAGAGAAGAGCACCGCATTTGATATGATTTGTATTTCCTACATCTGCCAAATTGACTTAGAATTCTGACATGTCCATAAGTCTTGACAACTGCTACCACTTCGGTATTTCTAGTTTGCATGTCTAATTATTCCGGAATCATCGTAATCATAGCATTTAACCTGATAGTTTATAGCGTGAAAACGCGACAAACGGAAAAGAATACATCGAATTGGTGCAGACTAAACTGTAACAAAATGAAGAACATCTGCTGCATATACAATTCCAAAGAGTTCGGACGATGGTGTGAGGGTAAGGCTCAAGTGATTAACTATGAAGATGGAGATAGAATGGACGTGGTGAACATCCACAATAAGCTGCGATACATCCTTGCGAAAGGTAACTTCGATCATACCGGTCTTCGAAATACTTCGGCGGCTAATATGCATACCCTCAGCTACAGCATGCAGTTGGAATTTTCGGCTAACTGTTGGGCGAGACAATGCCGATTGCACGGCAGCAGATGCAGAGCCGTGGAAGGGGGTACAGTTGGCGAAATCGTATGTTACGAACACCATGTCGACTTGGACGATAGCATGCTGCATGAGACCGCCCTTGAACAGTTAGAGTTTTGTCTGGGACATAAAATAAAAATGTCTACGATACAGTTCACCAATAAAACCATCGACGAGCTGCGTTTACCAGTCTCGGGAGATGATGTCATTAATAGGGAAGCCGTTCAAACCATGTGGGCGCGTACCAGGTACGTCGGCTGTACCAGACTCAAGTTTCCACATACGCGGCCGACCTATATGATACTGCTGCAAGTTTGTCATTATTTTCCGGGAGGAAACGAGCAAGGTAAACCAATATTCATAAGAGGCGAGCCAGCTACGGAATGTCCCAAGGACGGAGATGTCAACCTACAATTTACGGCGTTGTGCGGTGATATCAGACCTTTAGAGCTCGACAATTGGCAACCGATGAGAGGCCATCGAAATACGTGCGCTGTTATTCTTAGCTTATATTTATTGTATTTACAGTATTTGCTTCAATTATCATTTTGAAATTGAGGCAGAACAATAACAACATCTTTCGCCAAGCAATTGTCTTCGTTGCATTTCAAAATAGCTTGAAAGCCTGCTTTTACACAGAGGTCGTTTGAAAAGGCAATGGAAACATATAATCCAAAGATGATTGTAAACACATAAGTGAACGATAAGCAAAACGAACGGAATGAAAAACTGATTGTGGTTCTTTTGATAAAATAATCAATTTAATAGCGACAAGCTCCAAAGCTATTTGTGATGATCTGTTTAGTTTATAGTTTGAACTAATCACCAATTCTCATATTTCTAAAAACCAAGATCTTATGAAATTCCATCTATTACGAACTTAAACGATGAAGACATTAACTCGATAAAATTTCAATATATTAGGTGCGAATTTATGCATTGGATAATACATATAACATGTAAAAAGATGCGTAAAACTTCTTAAAATTGCCAACATTTCGTTGACATCAGATTTTGACATCTTTAAATCCATTGTAACTGTCGATTACTTCAAGATGAGAGGCTCACTTCAATATTTCTAGTTTGTATGTCAAGCTATTGGATAATTATTTCGATCGTAGTTCTCAATTTAATAATCAAAGGGATAAGAACAAAAATAGTAGAAAAGAATACGACAGAATGGTGTAAGATAAGTTGCCACGACGTGAAGAACATCTGCTGCATGTACGATCCCAAGGATTTCGGACGATGGTGCCGGGGTAAAGCCCAGACGATCGGTCTTCAGGACGACGAGAAAATGGATATATTGGACGTCCACAATAAGTTTAGATATGTTGTTGCAACAGGAGGTTTCAACCACCCTGGCCTTATAGACACGAAAGCGGCTAATATGCATGTCCTCAGCTATAGCAAGCAGTTAGAATTTTCGGCGGGTTGTTGGGCGAAACAGTGCTGGCCCCATAGTAGTATCTGTCGAGCCGTAGACGAAGGTAAATTGGGTGAAATCGTTTGTTTTCAAAAGGAGTTAGATCTAGACGATGCTACGCTACACGAAGTTGGCCTTAGGCAGTTAGAAGCTTGTTTAGTGGAAAAAGTAAAGACATCTACGATACGTTTCACGCCAGAAATCATTGACAAACCACAATTGACAAACGATAGAGAAGATTCAGCGAATTGGCAAGCTCTTCAAACAATGTGGGCCGATACCAGGTACGTCGGTTGTACCAGGGTCAAATTCCTACAATCTCAGCCGAGGCAAATAATCTTCCTGCAAGTCTGTCACTATTTTCCTGGCGCGAACTCCATTAATCATGCCATATTCATTAGGGGTGAACCAGCTACACGATGCCAAAGTGACGAAAGGCTCAATTTGTTGTATACGGCGTTGTGCGGCGATATCAGACCTCTACAGCATGATAACTGGGAACCGTCCAGATGTAGTCGAAATACGTGGAGTGGCGCTGTTTTCAGTTTACATATATTTTATCTACAATTTCGTGCTTTAATGAGAATGTTGGAACTTAATTTAGAGACGCGTCAAACATCAATATTTTAACTTGATATAATCCCCTTCCAACATCAAGGCTATGTAATAAACACTTTTTATGGGAATGTAAAGTTATAACTGTTTCTATAAAAATAAGATTAAATAACAGGTGGCGCAAAAGTAATACCATAATTGGCCGTCATTTTTGCAGTTGGCGCTAAATGTCACTGTGCTTTAACATTTATGATGTAGATATATAGAGAATTAGTTGTCAACAAGCCATGGAGCGATGCATACCTCAAGAACGTAGAATTATCTTATTTCACAAATGTTAAGTCTGTTGTTTTAACGCTGCGTGAACTTCGGCGTCGTCTTCCTGGTCGTCCTGTTCCATTTGCTCGAACAATTAAACGCTTGTCTGAGAGCTTCGTGCAAACTGGACCCACTAGAGATGTTGCAAGCAGTGGCCGGCCTCGTAGTGTTCGTTCGAACGAGAACATCCCTGCTGTTGCCGACGATGTCAGAGAGAATCTACAAACATCAATGAGAAGACGATGCACACAATTTGGCATCAGCAGACGTTCGTTGCATCGAATTTTGGTCGAAAGATTTGAAAATATTCCCCTACAAAGTGCGATCAAGGTTAACTTACTGTCATCTACGTCAGATCTAACAGCGGCAGACTTTTTCCTTTGGGGCTTCTTAAAATCTCACGTTTACCACAACAAACCACGAACATTGCAAGCCTAGGAAGCTAAGGTTGAAGCACAAATCGGTAATGTAGAGTCAGATGTTTTACGAACAACAATTCAAAATGCCGCAAAACGAGCAAAAACTCTGGAGGTGGTCATTTGAGCGATATAATTTTTTCCAATTAATGTCATCAATTTTACACTTTCAAATAAACTTTTTTATGAAAACAGACCTCTTTTTTTCATTTATAACAAAATGGCAGTGAATTCAAACTATTATTATTACTACTTTTGCGCCACCTTGTATTTACAAAAAGTTTTTGTAGTATCCATTTGTTCTCTAAAATTAATATTAAGACATTAACTATTCTATTAGTTTCTATAAATTAACGAATATTAACCCACACTGTTTTCCTTTTTCATTGGGATTACTGACCATTACTTCAAATTAACCAAACGTTAATTAATAGGGATTTTAATATAACATTAGGTTTGTTCGAATCCGAAATTCTAGAACTAGTTCGGTTATTATGATTCTGGTGCAGTTCTAGAATTATGAATTCTAAGAATTGTTAGTTTGCCACGCAGTTAATTTAATCATAGACTATATTTCGCTCACATGATTCTAACAGTTCTTGCTGTAGAGCAAGTATTTGAAATTCTCATCAAACTTGACCGTACGCATTCATTATTTTACGATACTATTGGTAGAAATTGGTTACGAAGTAATTCTTTAAATAAAGATTTAGATTCACAAGCTTTTTACTTCAGTAATTAGAATTGCCATTTTGGGGACTTTTATTTATAATTAGGGGGGCCGATGATCCCTTTCTGCTGCTTTCTGGCTATGTCCATGAGTGTCATCAAAGTGTATACGCTTATAGAGGGACCACGCAATGTTACAAGTTGGCTATAGATTTTTGACGAGAGTAGAGGAGTGGTCTCGTTAAGAAATTCTAGCGTTAGTATCGCCACATTTGCTCCACATCAATTTCTATATCTGTTATTATAATATTTGTGAAAATTTGTTTATAGTAAAATTAGTTTGAACGTTTCAATCAGTAAGCTAAAATAGGAGAAATACCTTTAAACAATGTAATGCTATTTTTCCGTACTCTAATAGCCAACTTGGTGTTAAGATTTTCAGCGAAAACAAATCAGAACAAGTCGAGAAAGCACCCGCTTCGGCTTTACTGGAAAACATATTTCAAGCCGGCTTAAGCCCAATAAACGTTTGTAAGGTTTGCGCAAGCACTATAAGGTGCTGAAAATAAATAATAAATCTTTTAAAATAAATAATAATAAATTAATGTTCACCATTGTCCGCGTAATTTTTTGCGAACTTGTACTATTCGATGTATTGCTCTTTTTTTCTTTCCAATAATATTTTAGTTTTTAGATATGCACATTGCAGATGGACGCAAGCGAAGCGACAAAAACAAGCTTGAGCGAGGTATTTCGTATCACTGGTTATTTTTTATGTCAAATATTTAACATAAGTATTTCAATTAAACGATTTTTTGCTATTAATATTAGCAACAGTGAGTTTGAGTAAACGTGAATGAATTGAAATAGCTATGATTAGAGACGACCAAGGTAGGGGAAATTATTACTTTTTTGCAACAATTAGACAGACTCGTACTCATTCGACCCGTGAGAGGAAGTTCGCGTTGCCTACTGATATCTCGAGCAGTCGACAAAATAGTTTGTCTAATCGTTGCAAAATTCCTTTGCCTTGCTCATCTCTACTTATGATATCAGCAATATTCTTTTCAATAACAAAGCTACTTTTTGCCTCGCCGGTAAAGTAAAACAGTCATAACTGTAGATCGTCATCGGAAAATTCTTTTTTGTTTTGGAGCATCATACACAGCAGCCCCAACAATATTGGTCCGTTTTTTCATTAATATCAATTCAATTTCAATATCAATTCAAAGCCATTGCAGAAGAAAATTATACTCGCTTGCGCTACGCCCTATGCACGTGAAATCAATGAACAGCAATATCTGGATAACGTTTTTCGTAACATATGGATTGGGAAACGAGGAAACACTAACTAACTAGCCTATTCGCCATATAGATTTCTGTCTTTAGGGATATAGAAAAGACAAATTTTACGTAGATGAGTCCGAAAATTTTAAAATCAAAACGAATCGTTATCTTGCAATAATGTTAAAGAAAATCGACAATATTGATTGACTAATAATCATTGTAGCTATCGTAATCATAAGGCACATTTTACGCATATTATCTATGACAACTTTACATATTTGCATGTGCCGCTTATCATACTGCTTTATACTGTTGTTGATACGAATGTATTCTTGCTCTAGCTTTATTTCGCATTTGCTTGCGTGGACTTCCACATTGCGCAATTTGCATTTCTAAATCCTGGTTGTTAACATTGCAATAATGCGAATGGCACCTTGTCTGTGGATTTAACTTCGGTATGACTATAATCTTTTCGACGACGTCAGTGGTTCGATATACCCGTTCTGCCATTCCATTTGTTTGCGGATGCTTCATATTACTTAGCGTCAGAGTTAATATGAAAGAGTTGTATCTAGTATTAGTGAGAAAATGATCTACATGATCTACGTGAATATCCTGAAATTGCCCGCCTTCGTCCTGATGGAATAGTGTTTAGAAAGTCTTTTTTTCACTAGACACTTTGCGTACTGCACAATTTAAGCACATCTTGACACGAGTTTTCACGTAACGTTTCATGCAGTTGAACCAGTGAAACTCCTTTATTCTTTGCATCGCCTGCCTCGACATGTCATGAAATTGAACGACAATACTTTCCTTGTAAAATTCGGTACAACAAATAAATTCCACCCTGCATAATATTCCATCCTTCAATGTATAGTTTTGTACGTAGTTTAGTTCTTCAAGACTTCGTTGTTATTTAGGGTTTCAACACTTCTCAGTATATCTGGGTCTTTTCTCTGAATTATTCTAACTTCGCCGGCCTTCTCCAATATAGTAAATACCTCCAAATCTATGTTGATAGTGAAATCAAACTCCATCAATAGATCACATCAACGAGCGATTTGAGGATATATTGTTGATTTTGAATGTATGTAGACTAAAGCCCGACAATAAGTGATATATTGTAGAATCCAAACACTAAATGTTGGTGTAAAATCGTTAGTATTTGACTTTTACCAATGCCTAAAGATTGTCTCGATATGTCACATGTTGATCCATTTCAATCACTTCTTGCACAGCAGTGCTGTTTTCTGGAACGACAGCAGTTGATGTTTACGAAAACTTTACGAAATTCGTCACTGACATTACTATACGCTTAAATCTCTGCAAACCAGTCATAAATAGACAGGAAAAAAGCAAGTGAAATCACACCTTTTTTGCAGCGACGTTGAAATTGAAAGAGCAAAAATCGAGAGTATGCGATTTCGTCGATCCAGTGGCGCTAATCGATGGCACTATAGCCGCATATGTTCCCCTTGAAATTTCGGCCCGCTAGCTCAAACGGTTCGGAAGATACGAGCGTTTAAAGTTTTCGAAAATGTCGCCGAAACGGCCGAAAATCGGACTGAAAATCGACATCGCTCCGGTTTTCGTCGGATATCTCCTCAACTATGCATCGGAGATATACGAAGTGACCACTCATGTTAAAGAGAATTGAGCGGCGGATCGATTGCGTCTAAGATAAAGCCTCTAGCTCTTCGCTTTGACGGTTTTTTTTTGGCTTCAAAGTTGAAAAATAGGAATCTTAATTTCTCAACTTTGGGACGCCGTAGCTTCCGAACGGTTGGAGCTACGGAGTTGAAGTTTCGCGCACTTAGTGCGCTCGTCGAGACCTTTCGAACTAGACAGACTCGTGACTATTCGTCTCATAAGCAAGGATACGTGTTGCTTACTGGTTTCCCTCGAGAGTCGACAAAACACGAATTTGTCTGGTCGCTACAAAACAGGTATGATTTCACTCGCTTTTGTTCTTTCTAGTAATAAGTCGTGGTTTTAAATAGTACTTTACCACCAAAGGCAGAACGAAAACGATCAATGCATTGTTATTGAGTCGATTCTTTTAAAATCGTGCGAAAATGTTTACGAGATATGTTCATCTTTCTTCATAAATTGATTTCTTTGAAATGTTATTAATATTAAACTATTACATACTATTATTAATACTAAATGCCAAAGGGTGAGAAATACACGGCAAGTGTTGTCTAGTACCCAATTCCGGAAACTGAGGGTTCCCCTCGTAGCAACGCTGGATAATTTTCAACGTCATTTCTGTGTTGTCTGTTGATAAGTTGGTAAGGGCTATATGGCACCGTGCATGATTGTGTACAGAATTTCATACTTTTGTACGTAACATTGCTTTCATAAACAATTGGGACAAGCGATACATATTATAACTTAATCAATTTCAAAACATGGCTTTTGTAAAATATGAGAATTAAAAGATTATAGCCTTACTCGTTAGACCCAATTTTTTCCAGCCAATTAAATCGTATAATTCTGTTGGACGTATTTGTTAAGATTGAAAGAGAGTAAAACGAGAATTTTGTTGATTTTAATAGACGGAATCTTTTTAAAAATAATTCTTTATTTTCAAAGAGGTTACAGGAAGCTGTGTTTACCCATTCGTTGTTACAATACGACTAACTATTCTATGGGAGAACAATTCTAACTCTTACCTTTAATTTAGTTGACAATGCATTCTTGTCTCTCTGGTGTCGTTCAAGGTTATTCAAATTGCATCATGTTACTCGAGTTTAAGGAGTTTTTACAGATTTTTATCATATGATTCTGTGTACTGTGGCATACACTTTTTTTTCATGTACCAACAATTCTTACCCTAAATTGTACCAGAAATTTTGTATTTTATAGAAAAATAGGAGATATATTGCCAAAGAAAAACAATTTAGATTGCATTTGGTACAAAAGAAATAATTTTTATGGTAATACTACAAAATAAAACCATATTAACGTTATAAGCAACCCTATATACAGTTCGGCAATTACAGAGTTCTGAAATATTTTTTCCAAAGCTTCTGACATTTCCTACCAGATGGCAGCACTCACCATGCAATTAAAACAAAAAATCGAGAAGCAAGATAGAAGTTTGAATATATCTGTGGCGGGCAAGAAATCAATAAATTAAACAAATGTGTCATACGTGCGTACTGTCATTATGTAATTAAACGTATTATCGGAGCTCCCCAACGCTGTGGCGATGTAGCAGACGATAGTACACTCAATAATGGAACGAGATAGGGAAAAATTTGGCCAACAACAGGCGGTAAGCAAACTTAAATAGACGGATTAATTTCCAATGTTTTGTTGTGTTACATGAGTCGTATTGTTGCATTCGCAATCATAAGCGCGAATGAATCATTCAACAGCGGCACTTTCACAAAATTTATAATTAAGTTAATTACGTTTTTTTTTTTTCTCTCCTTTTTGATTTATTTATATTGTTGTATTGTGCAAAGGTATCACTGTTCTTCTCTTTCTATTTGTCACGAATAGAAGATGACCAGAGCAGTGAATAATGAATCGGTGCAAGTTATTGTGAGATGCAGGCCTATCAGCGAGAAAGAATTAGATGCCGAATGTACACAAGTGGTTAGTGTATTCCCAAAAAGGGGTGTTATCGAGGTGGAAAACCCGAAAGCTAAAGGTGACAACGAGAGGAATAAGATATTCACTTACGATGGGGTTTACGATTGGAAGTAAGTAGTTTTCTTATATTAAATTAAAGCTATCTTTGAAATTATTTATTGTAACATACAGGTGTCCACAAAATCATGCTCCAGGTAATTTATGTTTCCGAGTATTAATATAATGTTAAAAGATACCCAGTTTAGCAAAATTACACAATGTAATCTTGAGAATAAACAAAGAATTTTGCGTTTAAAAAGTTGAATTATTAAATGTTAACATCTTGCTTAAAAAGGATGCAAAAAAAAACTGGAATGAAGTAAAAGAACACCTCAAGCATTCATGACATATTAGCATTTTTTTTTTTAATATTTCGTTTAGTGTTTACACAATATTTTATTTTAGAACGAAGGCCAAGAGTAGTTTTACTGGGTTTGAATAGTAAATATTGCTTCATTTAACCATGCTTCAATGTCAATTATTCTTACTAAATAGGATCTGCTATTGTGTAACAAAAAGATACATAAATTTATTCTGATTTTATTTTTTGGCGTGCAGGAAATTATGCTTTGAATACTTATCAATTTTTTAGAGCATTACCTCATTAAGTATCTATTTTGACGCAATTTCAAGTGGCTCTAATGCCCGTTCATTGTCGAATTTGTTTATCTGGAGATTTACCGTCTCCAAATTTTTCGTCTGTAACTCAATAATGCTCTTTAGTCTTATCTAAATTACTCCAAATATCGGTCTCGAGATAAGCACCTTTAGGGCAATTATTAGAACCGACTATTTCCAAATAAAAATATCAGATGATCCAGAAGCTCACAAAATGATTTTATTTGTTAAAAGGAAGCTATAAATAATACTGGTTTTTTCAACTTGACCAGATGCTCTTTATGTTCAAACTTAAAATGTGGTGCGGATGAACATATGGCCAGGGTGACGTAATTTTTGTTGTTTTTCCTTAGAAACGTGCCTTACCGTTTATGGTCTTCCAGTATATGCTTTAGCAATTAGACGTTGTTATTGAATTTAACACGTTTTTAAAGGTAATAAATAAAATTAGCTGTTGAGTCTTACATAAGGTAAAATGCGCTTTTTTTATCGAAATGAAACGAACAAGAAGATTTTAAAAGAGTTTGAAAGTCATCAAGCTGGAGAGAGAACTAGAAAGTGACTCGATATTTTAGTATTTTTGGTTGGTTTATTTACAGTAAATTTAATGCGATGCAAAATGTCTAAAAAGTGATATACAGCGTTAGCGAAAATTAAAAATTAAATTGTATTTGTTCATTATGGTTTACTATTATGTTCTATATCCGGAGATTGAGATATTATTGGCTGCTTTTTACTGATATTGATTTGACAAATTAGAATTCATTTTATGCAGCATTATTTTGCTTCTAACTTTGATCCATGTAATGTAGATCACAGTAGCTAAAGAGATAATTTAGTCCCTTAAAACCGTCGTATATATCAAATATTTTTTAGTTCGACGCAGCAAAGTATATATGATGAAACTGTCAGACCGTTGGTTGCCTCCGTTCTGGAAGGCTATAATGGCTGCGTTTTCGCTTACGGACAAACTGGTACCGGCAAAACTTTTACAATGGAGGGTGAAGATGATGACGAAAACCGCGGGATCATCCCTAGAGCCTTCGAACAGATTTGGTCGCACATTAACCGCACTACAGGCGTCGAATTCCTAGTCTCCGTAAGATATTTGGAGATATATATGGAGGAGATAAGGTATAAACAAGTAAAACGCGATATCTAATGACATAGTCACTCTTTACTTGTGTTTCTTCATCGAAATATAGGGATCTCTTAAAAGCGAAGAATACCAAACCGTTGGAACTGCGAGAGATGGCCGGGCAAGGGGTTTTCGTCTCCCATCTGCACTCGCAAACTTGTCAGAGCTCCGCTGATATGATCAGGGCGATGAAGATAGGCAACCACAACCGCACGACCGGCGCTACGAACATGAACGAACACAGTTCGAGATCGCACGCGATCTTTCAGATTTCCATCGAGATGGCCGAGGCCGAAAAAAAATCGGTGAAAATGGGGAAATTGAATCTGGTAGATCTTGCTGGCAGTGAGAGACAATCAAAAACCGGAGCTACCGGAGAGAGATTAAAGGAGGCTAGCAAAATTAATAAGGCATTATCGTCTTTGGGTGAGTTCAATATACGGCATTTTCAAATATTATAGATTACTGTTACAAATAACGTTTTCTAACATATTTCCCTTAAAATCCAGGTAACGTAATCTATGCTCTAGCCGAAAATTCAGCGCACATCCCTTACAGAGATTCCAAACTTACAAGACTTCTGCAGGATTCCCTCGGTGGCAATAGTAAGACTATCATGATCGCCAACATCGGCCCAGCCAGCATGAATTACGACGAAACTATTATTACATTACGGTACGCTTACCGCGCGAAATCTATCAAGAACCAACCGATTAAGAACGAAGACGTTAAAGACGCCAAGCTTACCGAATTGCAACAGGAGATCGAACGTCTTAGGCAACTAATCATGCAGAAAAGCAACGGGAAATTTAATCCTGACGATTTAGATGGTGATATAGACGATCTAGAGGCAGAATCTTCAGATACCGAAGGGGAGGATGATGATGAGAAACAGAAGGAGAAAAAAGAAAAGGAAAAGCAGCTAGAGTTGAGCAAGATGGAAATTGATGAGCTGGGTAAAAAGCTGAGGAGTTTGGAGAAACAGATGGTGCATGGCGGAAAGAATATTATAGATAGTGTTAACGAGAATGAAATCCGATTGGAGCAACAACGTGCTGAAATTGCTGCAAGGAAGGTAAGTTGATGTAATTATCATTATTTCTTAACAAAAAGATCATTGGACACCCGTATCAGATTGATTTTTGATATTTTGGTATTTTTTGGTGTTTTGGTATTTTCCGCGATAACTTCTAGAAATAATGAAAATGAGACATCCTGCATAGTATTTTTTTATAGAAACGTGAGATAGAGATGCAGCAACAGCTAGAACTCGAAGAAGAATCCTGTTTGGAATTGAAACAAGTGTTCGCCAATCTCCAACAGGAAGTCGAATTTAAGCGTGAGAAACTTAAAAGGCTCCACACGAAATTACAATCGATTCGGCAAGAGATCAAGGACAACCATGTAGAATACCTCAAAGAACGTCAAGAACTAGCAGACTCCAATGATGAAGCTGCTATGTACGTACTTCCTCCCTATTTTTCAAATATTTTGAATATTACTAACATTATCACGTTGTGATTCCAGGAATCTACGTCAAAAATTCTTGATCATCGACAATTTTGTGCCAGCAGAAGAGAGATCTCGACTGATCAATTTAGCTCAATTCGACGAGAATACCGACAATTGGCTGTTGAAGAAAGAGAAGCGCTTCCTAAGACCCGGCGATCGACCAGTAGCTCACGATTATCGAAGACCGATCTCAGATTATGCAATAACTCACGCTATTCCGACATCAGGGATTAGATATCGTGTAAATTAAGTTTCATGCTATAATTATTTCCTTTCTCCAGCATTCCCGAAGTAAAGTAAAATTTTTCGGATTGCAGGCCGAAAACGTGTTAGATTTGAAGCTCGACATGCCTATTAGGACGACTCAAGATTATATTCGACCTACAATATGCCCGCAAGTCAAAGCGGCTGTAAAGAATGTAATAAAACAAGATACGGAGAACAATAGAATCGTCGTGAAGTTGGCGCCTCATGGTTACTCGATGCGAGGAGTTTCCAAATCGGAATTGGAAGGGAGATATAACAAGGCGTCTAGGAATACGATAGAAGTACACAATTATAGGTAATTTGTTGGGATAAAGTCTAATATCTTTGGTTATTATCAATTTGTGTTTTCCGACGGAAAATGTATCTTACTAATTTTTAACTTTCAGGGTCCGACAGGCTCCAAAATCAGCTAAGCAAGTTTATTAGAGCAGAAAAGCTTCTGCAAAATCAAGCTTTTTTTATTTACCTTTAAAACAACAGTTACCATAATGAAACCACAACAGCTACGATTTTTTCAGTATTATAAGCAACATTTGATTTTTTATTTATTTATTTTCTAGTTGATGCAGCTAGCATAAAACAGGTTCCAGTATTTGTAATTTTAACTTTAAATGTTGCAAGAAGGAAGTGTTTGTGTTGATGTAACGATACTTTTTATAGCACGTACAAAACGATTTGAGTGATATATTTGTACCATTGTCACTGTTCACTAGTCTTGTTATTTTTTTACGATTTTTTTGTGATATTTACATCTATGTAGAGTTAGTAATTTTATTTTATTTATTTGTATCGGTAAATACGCAAATGTATTTATTTATGCAGTTGGGTGTGAGCGTATGTTTTGCGCGTTTTCTTTTGTTTATTGTATAAACTTGATTTAATTATTATAAAAGAACTTTAAGCATATAGAACTATGTTTTTTTTTCGATTCCCGGTTTACAGGTCAGCTGATGAGAAAGGCGACAGCAAACAATCCTTTACCCTCCCTTGTTTCCCCGACATCCTGTTTAAGCATCCTTCACTGGCAGGAAGCAATTCAAACAGTAATGTTAATCTTATAAAAAAATATTCTAAGCATAGAAAAATGTAATTTTATACAAATATAAGTATTTATCACTATGTGATTAATTTCTTTGAAAAAAAGATATTTTAAATAAGCTAATGAAATAGTTGGACTGCTCGAGTCGCTACTCTGAACTATCGGTGAATATAATTGTCAGTCAATTTCTGTAAACAACGCATAAGTATCGGTAATCTCCGCACCACACAAGTTTATTATATAATAATTAATCCAGGATCGCCGTTTGAAGGACACGAATTGTCCTCATACTATCCTACTTTTTACAAGTGCTTATTTTTACCCCTATACGCTATAAAACTACGACATGCGAAAAATGACGGCCAGATGGACGGGAAGATCTTTTTTATAACGCAAAATATAAACCAGTGTTAGCCTGCTGCAAAACACCAAGAAGGACGAAGTACGACAACGGTTCGTTTTCTCTGTTCATCAGGTTTTCATTACTTTTTATGTAAACTAAGCTCAGTTTCATTTATATGCTATACTCGACGCTTCTAATCTGCCGTAGCAATAATTTCTTATATGTTCTTTGAACCCACTTTCTATCGCTCTTTATTTATTATTCCATTTCTGTAACGCACAAATAATAAAATTAATTATATTGTATTATTTAATAAATTATTTATTAGAAAGAATTCCGATATCGGTGCAGCGGCATTCTGTAGTGGTTATTCTTATCTACTATATAATTACATATCATAAAAAAATTGCAAGTTGTATTGTTAAATATGCGACACGATACAATACGTTTTCTTAAAATAACTAAATAATATTGGTATTTAAGAAGAATTTATATGTGATCGCTTTATTAAGATGTATATCCAATTCAGCGAACAATCGAATAATAAAATAATGCTAATAATAATAGTATTAGTATAATAACTGCACACTCTTCGCTTTGCTCTCGCCAGACTTACCCTCCTTTAAGTATCCATCCCTTGCGTTTTGTTTAGTCTAGCGTGCTTATCGGTGTATAAACGCGCTTGCCACTTGACATTGCAATAAAACGCACCAGGGTTAACAGTATATACATACGTACAAGTTTCTGCTTTATGATTATTACAGGTTTCTACAATTTTAACAGCAGGTTTTAATTTTTTTTTTTGATTTTTAGTAAAGATGGCAAAGGTAGGTGGAATTATTCCTTTTTTACAGCGACTAGATAGACTCGTGTCTATTCGCCTTATGAGAATGGATTCGTGTTGCCTATTGGTGTTTCCGAGTGTCGATAAAACACGAGTCTGTCTAGTCTCTGCAAAAAAGTAATAATTTCATCCGCCTTTGTCCTCTTTATTTATTAGATAAACGCTTAAATATTATATATATAGCCAATAATCCTCGTACTGTTTTCCTTTAAATATCCATTTTCATTTAAAAATCTTAAGAAGATAATGCTGTCAAATGGATATGTCAAAAATTAGCAAAACGTTCAAGAGATTCTTTTACATATGCTTATCCTGCAATTTTTCTTAGTAATAATAATTCAAAATGAATGTAATGCTACAGAAACGTTGCGCAAAATTTATTTATGTCGTTCCTGAAGGTTTACGCGAATTAATGAGCGATATATCAAGAGAGGTAATCTTGTCTACTTTTTTTAACATAATTTTCAAAATTAATTAAATCGTTTTAAATTAGGTAATTCGAAGTCAACCTACGCAAATCTACACTTTCATAGCGGATTACCTAGATGCCTTAATGATAACGCGAGAGAATGCTAGAGGTATTCTTATATCATTGGCAATTTGGGGCTTGTTAACATTCAGTGGTTTTAGTCGCGGCTCGCTTGGTGGATAGTATAATAAAAATTGGAGCCACAACAGTGGAATTACTGGAGAAGACCGGGATGACACGGCAGGAAGCTGATAGAATGGCATTGATCATACAAAGCGCTTTCAAACAGTACATGGCTGCTAGAAAAGCTACGGTACCTCAAGGTTTGTACAGCGTTGCTTTATTCTAACATTCAACAAATACCAATTAAGCATTCAATAACTTTTTCAATATATTTATCCCACCACACAAAGAGTTTGACGACGAAGTCGAAGAAGAAGAGCCGGAAATAGTTTCTGCGATAATCGACCAATATGGAGAATACATCGAAAACGAAGACGCAGCTGCCGAAATCATCCAAAACGCGTTCAGGAACTTCAAGAAACGCCACGACACAGAAAAACAATTACTTTCTGGAATGATAGATTGGAGAGTTGCCGCCAGGAGCGCCATATATCTTTATAGAAAGACAGGCGTGACTTACGCGGAGGCAAATAGAGCTGCCACCATGATCAAGGCAGCTTACAAAGGCTATTATACTAGAAGGGTAATGAAACGACTTTTGGAAGAAGGGAAAATGTTGTACGGTGATGACTATGAGCGGATGGAACCGGAAACGGTGGAGTACGAAGAAACATACGAAGAGCCATCTGGACTCGAATGGAAAGAGTATCTGGATTTGACGCATCAGGAAGAGTAAGTGAAAAACAGATTAGCATTGTAACGTAAGTATGTAAAATTAACCTTTCTTGGCTTTTTGAAGAGACGTTTCAGAATTTGAAGGTGAAGCCACACCTGTAGACGTAGCCGAAAGTATCTTAGACGACCTGATCTCCAGCGCGCAAAGCGAAAGTGTCGCAGACGAATTAGAGACCACGCCCTCCACTTGGACGGAAGACGTTGGCATTGAAGAAACTATCGCTGATGAAATCGAAGCAGGTAATGCCTCAATACATAAACGTAATTATTTACAATTTATCACTCCGTTTAAGCTGCTGCATATCTAAGGTTGTCGAAACTAGAAGGAGAAGCTTATGGAGAAGATATAGGTGAGATTCTATTTAGACTTTTTACTTTCGATTCATTTGCTATAGGTATAACCTTGGAAGATCAAGATATATCTATAAGTGTAGGTTTGTAAGTATTTAAAATAAAAACATAATGTTTATTACTAGAAATAGAGGATGTTGAAATGGAGGCAACCGAACAAGAAGGTACCTTTATAAAATCAAATAAGTTTCATTTTATTAACGTATAGCTTTTTTAGGGCATGGAACTGTTGAAGATGTTACACCGGATATAGTAGAAAGACCATCACAATCCGCTGAAAGAACAAGTAAGATAATAAATTTCTTTCCTTAGAACCTAAAATTTCGAACGTTATTTAAAATTATAAACTTTTTTGAGTTCAATTTAATTTTTTTTAGGTAAAACTGTACTACCAACGCCTAGTGCTCCTGATGAAACAGGTACCTAAGATTTAAAAAAATTATTCTAATTGAATTTAATTACTTACCTTAACTACAGAATATACAGCAACCGGTACAGAAACTTCCATAACAACAGAAGTAACCGAAGAAGGCACATCGAACGTATAATGTCTAATTTGAAATTTATATATATTTTTTAATTCGTATAAATATCTGTAAAAATATTTTTTTTATATATATAAAATCTGATTTGTCAAAGTAGAATTTCATTGATTTCACTGCGATGCGAAAAAACTACAAATAAAACGCGTCTTTTGGGGTTTGTTGAAAAATTAAAAATATGTATTCGTAGGCAAGAACCAGGATGGTAAACATAGTAATAGCGTTACAAAGCTTAAGTTGCATTCTCAAGTAATCCTTTTAAAAATAAATTCCCGTTCGCTAGAGATTCTTCCCGTAATTTTTGTAACTCGTGTAAAATTTCGTCGTCAGAAATTGAGTTAACGTCTATTTTCTTGATTCTCTTTAAAATAGTTGAGATAGTAGCATCGCCTTCCTGAAGAAAAAATTAAAAACATGTAAAAAATGTGTTCCTTACAAAAATATTTCTCACCTCAATCAACTTCCTTTTCAAGCTAAATTCATATTCATTAATATACTTCATCCCAGCTGAAAATTCTAGTTCCTTTTGGTATTCTTCAGCTTGCTATACGAGGTAAAATATACCAATAATATAATACGGGAAACAATATAATACAAATCCACGTACCTTAAGAACGTCTGGTGGGAACTTTGCAATTCTAGCGCAGTGTATGCCGTAGCTTTTATCACAGGGTCCTTTTCTAACTTGGTATAAGGGGGTTAATGTATCTTTAGTGACCACAGCTGAAACGTGAAGATTTTGTACTTCCGGATATTTGGTGGCGATACTTGTTATTTCGTGGAAATGAGTCGCGAATAACGAAAAAGATTTGACTTCTTTGACGAGGTATCTAGAAACGTTTTCAAAATAAGAACCGGCGAAGAATACAGCAAAGAGTTGATCAAACTTACTCGGCAACAGACCAAGCTATACTACAACCATCATAAGTTGAAGTTCCACGTCCGAGTTCATCTATAATAACTAGCGAATTTTGTGTAGCACTCTGTAATCCATGATTATACTAATTGTTTGCATTTGTTTATTTCATACCTACCCTAACTATCCCACCAGTTTCAACCATCTCTAACATGAAAGTGGACAGACCCTTTTGTTCACAATCACTTGATCCTACCCTAGTTAAAATGCAATCCACCAAAGATATCTCAGCTTCTTGACAAGGTACGAAGCTTCCAATATGAGCCAGGAAGACGCACAAAGCTACGCTCCTCATGTAAGTACTTTTTCCGCCCATATTAGGCCCTGTTATGATGTTTAAAATCGTCTCACCTTGCTTTAAATCAATACTGTTGGGTATGAAAGAAATGTTGTCCTGTTTTTCTATGCATGGGTGTCTAGCTCTTACGAGTTTAAGAATTCCGCTGCCTTCGGGAAGGATTTTTGGTTTGACAAAATCACTAGGTGCCGAAGTTGCTGCATGAGCAAACGCTGTGAGGACATCTACTTGTGCGATACACATGTTTAAGTTACGAAGAGTATCGGAATATCCAACTTAAAACGGAGAGACAAAGATAATAAACAACAAGCAGATACATTTGAAAATTTACCAACCTGCCACATCCATTATCTCTTTGACTAAATTTTTCTGCAATTCTTCATAATTGGAGCAAATATCCATATAGTCGCTGTTCAATTCCTTTAGACGGTTGTCGCTAAATCTAACTCCAGCTCTAACCGCTTCCATGATTTGATACTTCTTATTTCCTCTGAGAATCTTTTCATCTTTCAAGGAAACTTTGTAGAAGTATCCTAGGCGATCAGTACATTCTAATTTCATTGTCTTGCCTGGATCTACACCAAGGTCTCGTGCAGCTGATTGGAAGGTTTTTTGGATTTTCTCTTCGACTTTGTTCTTTCTCTCAAAAAGTTCTAAATAATATAAAATTCAAACTTCTACCTATAATATTATTTCAATAAACCAACTTTACCTTCAAGCTCCTTATCAAAAGTTGGTTTGACCAGGAACTCCCCACGATCGACCAAATCCATATTCAAGGTTTCCTCGAGCATGCACTGATATTTCTCCATATCTGCCACAAAATCCTTAATGGGATTCACCAATATAGAATTAATGCACTTATTATCCGCTTTCTTTAAGACGCTTATTAATCCGGGAATATTATCAACGATTTGGTAGATCTTATAGCAGTCCTGCAAAGTAGCTTTCTTATTCGATAATTTCTTGGAAAGGAGTAGTATGTCGGGCGCTTTCGGTAAACAGGATGTCCTCAAAGTCGACCGCATTTCGGAGTCTTTAACGATGGCGTCGACAATGTCTAAACGATCCGAAATTACATTTATATCCCTCAAAGGCTGTCTGAACCATTGCTCCATCAATCTGCGACCTTGTCCAGTAATACAACAATCTAACACTTCGAAAACGCTCTTAAAACCGCCACGCCCTTTAGTGCCCGGAGATGGAAACAGATGTAAAGCTGAGATGGCAGCACCGTCTAACCTAACGTATCTATGAACATCTTGAGTGGTGATACGGAATTGGTTGAAATTGCTTTCATCGCTGGTCAAGTTTAGATATTTAACGACCGCTTGTAGGCTCCCTAAAGCATCTTTTTTGTTAGCTTCAGGGATTGTGTTGCAATTCCTTTGTTGACCCTCGGAGAAGTAGAGCAACCTATTTAGATCTTGGTCGATGTCGTTAGAAGCAAAATCAGTTCGTTTGACTTTAATCACTAATATACCGTTTCTCAACAATCTAGTTCTTAAAGCTAAAAGATCTGGCGATTCCCCGCTTGGAATGAGGCATTCTTTCGGGTTAGTTTGAGCAACGTAAGCTTCTAATTCGGTGTAAAACTCATTATCTGTAAATTCACTTAAAGAAAACTTGAAATCTGTCGTATTTACCGTTGCTACCGCTAACATCTTATTCCTAACCAAATTCACCCCCATTACGGAGCTATTAACCACAGTTGTTCTTGCATTATCGAATAACACGTCCTCAAATTGAGACAGATTGCCAGGGGAGCCTTTATATTCAACTTTCCAATCGTTGTTCTTTCCCGGAGTTGATCTCACGTATACTTCCACTCTATACTGTTTAATGAGCAGCAATTCCCTGACGAATCTTTCGAATAGATGTTTATTGAGGACAATGTAACTTAGTTTGGGTTCTTCACCCATGTACTTGATCATGTTGCAACCAGGTACGGTCTCAGATGCCAAGGATGTATCATCCCCATGAACTGTATAGAAATCATTGTGGTTGAAGAACCTTACGGTGGTGATGGGTTTCTGGAATCGAATATGTGAAAAAATTCTAAAATTACTAAACTAGTACTTCGCGTATAGTACTCAAACTCTTTGCCATCAAAGAAGATAATAGAAACAACATTTGAATCAAGAACAATAATCTCCATCTATTCTACAATTATAATCTTAATCTATCCAACCCACGTTATTTTTCAATTCGTTTGATTGCAATGCGACAGTTCAGGGTTGTCCATAGCCTTGCCCAAGATCTTGACATAGATTTCATTTGAGAAGTAAGAGTAAGCTGATTATTTTGTTTATAATTGTGGAGCATATTTTTGTTTCCATTTGATTAGTAATGAGCGTAAATCCTGATGTTGTACAGTCGTGTAAGCAAATTTTGAGCGTTTGATTTAACTTAAAATCGAGATTTAGAACCGTAGAGATGATAGTAAGATTTCTATTTGTAATCAAACTGCTCTGCATAAGGATCTAAGAATTCAATTATTTTATTGAAGAGAAACAATCCGTCGAGGTAATACCAAAAACTTTGACAATAAGATGAATTTTGCAGATACCAATGATTCCCTGTGTCTCAACATATTTTCTCAACAACAGTGACGTAAACATAACAGAATTTTCTGCAAACTGATCCGTTTAATTGTGCATTGACTTCTCCCCGGCTTATTTAATTAATAACAAGATAGAAAACCTCATAACTTTGCGTGAGATCGTATAATAAATATATCGATAAGCGCGTAAGAAACGGATAAATCTGAACTCGTTTCTGCGAAATTAAAGACAAACACAGCAAGTAGAATAAAGAGATAACGGCGACGATTGCAATTAATCATCAATATTATGTAGATTGTGTCGCTGTTATTTAATTAACAGAAATTTTACGTCAGAGAAAATAAATATGCGATGAACGAACGTACATGTTTTTTCTTGTACACATCGTTTGTGATAAAATATCAAGTTAGAATTGGAAACAATTTTGAAAATAAAGATTGCTGCACATCTACTCGCATATACGTCGAATTACTGGTATCGATCAACTTATTAATCAGTTTAAGTTAAGCGAAAGATTTTACGCATATTCTAATTTCGTAAAACCGACCTATTACGTTTACATATTACGCTAGCCTTGTCATGATTCATTTCAAGCACTTGGGATCTTATGAAATACTCTTGAATGGCAGTCCGTAGTAATTAGGGCTAAACAGTCTTACGCATCCTAAAACCAGCTCTTTTGACTTCCCACACGGATCTCGAACGAAACCTTGAGCATGTCGAATATGTGTGTTATAGCGTAAATTTAGTTATGATTTAAATTTTCAAGAAACTGCTGTTGTGTAGAATAGCGATAATAAAAGCCGTACTGTTTGCACCATAAGAAGAACGATATTTCGTGACAACTTTCTTTTGCATTTCATGTAATTTCCCGCGTGATCTTCCAACGGCAACTCGCTTTGTGCGGATCCAAAACGTACCTTAAGATATTGAGAAACCGTTCTCATCAATGACTAACTGTTTATCCAATTTGGACGATGACAATTTCTAGAATTTCGATAACTACTCATAGTTTGCATACTAACGAAGTCAATAAATAATAAATATCTGAACTATGTAGCAAGCAATTACTAAAAAATAATTACATACGTAGTACCTGTGGTTTATGTACTTACAGTAATAGATGTCTAACCACCTGATATCGACATATTTGGTAACATTCAAATTCATCGAATTATTAAGAAATTTAAGAAATGAGGAACGGAAGGAAAATATCGAAGTAGTAATGTTGAAACTGACCCAGATTAAATGTTTCTCCGTGAAGATGTATTGATATAGAATATTTCGAAAAGGACAATAAATGTATGCAACAAATGGGAAACTTCTTTGTTATTGATTTCTCAAAGATAGTTAGTTATTCTTGATAAAAGTTGGTGGATGTACCCAAATTTACAATCAGCACAATAGATTTTCTGTAAAGTCAACAAAAGCAGCGCTAATAGCCTTTGCTTGGAAATCTCCCAGGAGTAAAGCATAAGATAGGATAGGAAGATATGTTTGTAATTATATCCAAATACAGTGTACGCTTGGCTATGGAGTAATACTTTGCTGATTACTCGCTAAGGATACCTCACTGACTCATTAAGCCTTTTTCCCCTAATTAGATTCAATTTTTTTATTAAATTGCTATGATAACGAAATCAACACTAACGGTATTAATTGTTTTTAACCATTTTTCATTTCGCTATTGAGCTTTGTTGCACGCCATTTTAAAAGCGTCCAAAAACGAAACTTTCACGGATTAGGTAAAAATAGGTCCAAAGTGCGATTGCGGTGAAGCACAGTCTAACTTCGGTTAAGAAAGGCGATCTTATTTTGTTCTGAGTTATATCACAGAATCAAGTATTGAATATAAATATAAAGTCATAGCAGTAAAACGAACTTTAAAGGAAAGAGTGGAACGACTCTTGATAGTGACGAGTGACAACCATAAAACAGTTAGAGAGGCATAATGAATGGCATCCTGGCAAATGAAAACTCCGCAAG
Organism: Oryctes rhinoceros; assembly: GCA_020654165.1. Lineage (NCBI taxonomy): Eukaryota > Metazoa > Arthropoda > Insecta > Coleoptera > Scarabaeidae > Oryctes > Oryctes rhinoceros. Next base: position 7,764,081 of record JAIOKQ010000053.1, read on the forward strand.
ATCACCACGTACTCATAGGTCCTTCCTTCTTTAGAGAATACTCAAATTCACAGAGATACCTGCAGTTCTTGATGTGCCTTCGATAGTTGGGACGGAAATGTAGTTTCCGCCATCTATGAGATTATAATCGGATCAAAAATTGAAAGGCATATAGACTTCCAAAGTTACCTATTTTATCCCCAATATATTTTTTCATTTGAAGATTCTTCAAGCAGTGTTCGTTCCAGGGGTCTTCTCAAGATTTTGCTACATTAGAGAAGATCGGCATTACTCTCGAGGTATTAAGAGAGGTGCTGTCGTATTTTGAAGAATGGGCGGATATTATGTATTGAAAAAAATGAAACCAAATTGTAGACTGAATTTTTTGCTGATTATGTGACTAAAACAGCAATGATGCCAAGTTTTTTTTTTTTTTTGGTTATGTAATAGATTATTCAATAAATTAATCTTCCTTACACTAACACTAGACTAGTTAGTTTTTCTTTCTTTCTAATAACTACTGCTCTATGTATGGAGGTGACGTATTATTTTGATGCACCATCTTTGATAATATCATTCTACATTAATAATGATAGCAAGGACTGTGGCATAGTACGGTAAACGGCATAAGTATCGGCAACCTCCACATCACACAACTTTAATTGGTGCATCATAGTCTAATGTAGAATGATAAGCAACACGTAAGTATCGGCAATATCCGCATCACACAACTTTAATTAATTATGTAATAATTAATCCGGGACAGCCGTTTCGAGGACCCGAATGCTCCTCATCAGTAACCGCTAACTAAATTCGTGTTCTCGAAACGCTAGTCTCGGATTAATTATTACATAATTAATTAAAGTTGTGTGATGCGGATATTGCCGATACTTACGTGTTGCTTATCATTCTACATTAGACTATGATGCACCACAATAACGTTTTGAACTTATTTTTTATTCAATCCGCTCTTATAATGGTATATAACAAAGTTAACACCAATTTGAAAAACAGTAAAATAAAACAATTACTATTGTTTCCGTTACCATAGCGGCAATCTATTCAACAAATTGCATCTAATTACCGAAGAAAAGTATGAATGGGCCAGTGGCATATCTTAGGCAGTAATCAACATAAAATTATTTCTTTTAACGCCAAATTGTTGGCGATTATAGATCTCAACTTTAGGAAACGATTATAAACATAAAATAAAACAAAATAACCATCTTAAATAAAACAAACGCGATTTCGAAAACATCAGCAAGAACCTATGAGAACCATTCTCTACGGCTCGAAATATCGTTGATATAAATTGTTTTTGTGCTAGATTCTGTGGAACAACCTCTGACACGCCGACGGTCCGAGATAACGAACCTCATTCTCTGAACTAATTCTAGAAATGCGTAAGAAATAATAATAATAATAAAAAAATAAGGAACAATACGAATTACATTTCAAAGTCTAAAATAACAAAATTGAAACAGGAGATCGTTCGTAGATTTTTTTTATGTTGCATGTTCTGGGAACAAAGAAAAAAAAATTATTGTACTTGAAGTCATTGCAAAGGGTTAATATTCCAATTTAACGAAGACGAAGAACTTTGATATTAAAGAATCTTGACTTGCTAGCATAAGGTGGGGGATCGCTGTGAAATGATAATTTGAATAAAAGCGTATTGTATACAAAACCATACATGCGCTTACAAATACATCGATATACATACATACATGTGCTAACAAATCCTATATAAATAAGGAACAAGTGTAAGAGGGTATTCAGTTGTGTGCAAAAATTTGTCAAAGGAAGAAAGGGCTGAAACATAAAAAATTTTATTTTTTTATTGAGTGCTGGATGAAGGATATGTAAGTCTGTTTTATTTATTTATTTATTTATTTATTGTTTGGTTCAGGATTTCGATTTTCGAAAATTTTATTTAACAAATAATATATTTTTTTAATAACTGTTCCCTAATTCAGTATTCAGTATAGCTATTCCCTAATTTAAAGAGGAGGATAATTAAAAACATTTGACGAACTTCGCTTTTGTTTTTAAACCGTTATTATTATTTCGAGATTGTTATTATCGGATAGATCGGAATACCAAATTTTGCATTGGATAAATATTACCTCATTATTTAACATAACTGACTCATGCAAAATAAAAGATCCTGTAAGATTTACATAAACTAGTAGTTGATGTATGTAAATTCATTTATGCGCTCCGGTAATGAATAATGTGTCCGACGAGTTTTTTATTTTTTATCTGTTCTTTTTTTTACAATCAGATTATTCAATGTTTTTTGTTTGTTTTGCATGCCATGTAAGCAGAAATATTAGTCTAAATGCACACGATAAATTATTTATATAATGACGCGGATTTAGCTGCTCCTCACTTGAAAATTTCGAGCATCTTATTGATGTTACTTTCGTTATCGACACGAGGAGGTCAAAAGTTTACAAAAATAACCGATCTTATTGCACTGCATTGCAAAATATACTCTGTATTTCGGCGAATTATAATCGAAACGTTTTTTACGTTATCTCTTCTTATATTGCAGATAGCAATGAAGACTCTGCTCTTAATTCTACCGCTATTAGCTAGCGTCTCAGCTAATGGTTATTATTACCAAGAATCGTCTAGTAGGAGTTCTTCATCATCGTACAAGAATAACGAACTACAACATCAAACTGAGGATGAATCTTACTATTCGAAACATGGCGACACGAGCGGTCAAAAAGCCCCCAAAGTGAATACGTACAGCCAGCATTTAGAATACAAAAACCCCAGGAATAACGAATACTCTGACAATCGCCATTCTCAAGATTCCGATGCTTACGCTGCAAGACAAGCTGTCGGAAGTGATGGAATTGTAAGAACAGTCAGCGGAAACAGGGATCACTATGCCTACCATGCCACTTATGGCGTGTCAGGGGGCGATATTACACCTTTAACCGGTGGGAGCTACGATGTGCAATCGAATCTTTTGAGTATGACGCAAAGATTGCAAAATGACCTGTCGAGGCAGCTCCAAAACGCTATTTCCACTCAAAAGAATTACCAGTCAAGTTATGGAAGCAATGTTTACGTCGAATCGGATTTCAGGAGCTTGGAAAGGGAACTGAAAGCTAACCTATCGCGTCAGTTACAAGAAGAATTAGACAGACAATATGGTAGTCAACATAGCAGAGGTTCACATTCATATTCAATAAAGAATGGAAGGTACTCCGCTCAAGCCAATTACAATACGCAAGAATTAGAAGACCTAAAGGGTCAATTGGAAAGAAATCTGCTACAGCAATTACGTAATCAATACCAAAGTACCCAAAGCAGTTCTTCTTCGAGCAGCTACTACGAATCTGCAGGACAAGGGTCTAGAGCCCACACTACTATGTACAGGCCGAATTATCCGCAAGAAACTGTAACTATAACATTCCCATTAAATCCGGAAGTCCGTCCATCTATCCCATTAACCGATGTCGTCACTCAAGTCCAAAGTGCAGTCGATAGAAAACTAAATGAAGCTTTAGATGAAATCGAAAACCAATACATAACTGGTCAAGAGGTTAGTTACCAGGAAGCACCAAATTTCGATACCATTTTAGAAAATTTGAAGGAGGAATTAAAGCATAACTTGACAGCTACATTACAAGCTACCTTAGTGGAATATTACGGCCAACAAGAAGAACATAACGAGTATTATTATAGTTCTAGAAACGTAGCTTCCGGTTCTAAAGTCGCCAATTATAAAATCGATGATTTGAATTCCTTAAAGCAGCAAGTTCTCAACAATTTGATACAGAAGTTAGGTAATTCCATCCAGCAACAGAGACAGACTTATCAAACTAATCGGCAGAGCTACTTTCAACAGCGTCAAACACACGATACTCATAGTAGTAGCGCTGGATATCGTCCCTCGCACAGAATCTATACCTCTCACGTAGTTTTTCAACCATCCAGTGTTGACCAAACGAGACCTGCATATCGTCCTGTGACAACGCAAGTGGAAGACAGACCCATTAGATATGGTACATATCCCCAAAGACCTTCTTCGGGAAGTTACCACCAAAGCGCCGGCCAAAGCCAGGATAGCCAAAGAGTAGAACAATTGGAATATGACTATAGTCCAGCTAGCCCGCAAGGTCCAACAACTGGAAGTAGACCTTCCACAGGTAAATTACGCTTTGACTATTGCTCTTTTTGAAACATCAACCTATTTTACATTTTAGGAACTTACCGACCATCTGGTAGTGGCACCTATCAAACTGGTACAGTGTTTTACCCTTCAGGAAGCTCACGTTATTCCTCAAGTAGTACCTATCCGTCAGGTAGCGGTAGTACTTATCCTTCGGCCAGTGGAAGTTACCCATCGAGTAGTGGCGGTTCAACCTATCAAACTTCACAGTCGAACAGAGAATCTTCGTACAGAATCGCAGCAGGTCACAGAGAAGGTGGAATTGAATACACTCAACCATCACAAAGGCCACAAACAGAATACCAAGCGGAGTTAATAAATATTAGAGACCAAGTTCAAGGCGATATTTCTAGACAAATAGACACAGCCATCGAGAAACAAAGGCACGATTCTTCATATGCTAGCACCACAGTCTCGAATAATCAAATTCTAAATGAATTATCTGAAGAATTAAAGAGAAACGTGACTAGAAAGGTCGAAGAAGCTCTTAGAGAGCATTCTAGACGAAATGGCGTTAGAGGAGGATACTCTGTCACATTTAGCACTTCTGGGAATATTAACCCTGGTAACTATAATCGAGAACAGTTAACTACGATGATGAACCAATTACAAGAGGATCTTCTTAGGCAACTAAGAGAAGGGTTAGCTCAAGATTCATATAGGCAAAGCAGCTCATACACTAGCAGAGGAACAAACTATGCTCCTTCGTCTAGTGGAGGTTATGGTCAGGGTTCCGGGTCCTATAGAACGTACAGTTCAGGTTCTTCGTACAGTCAAAGACAGTCTTATAGTTCAGGAGCCGGAAGCCAGGGATGCTGTGTGCAAGGTGACGATTCGACCACAGTAGCTCAAGAAACTGTGGAGCAGAAGAATAAACGGGGACCTACAAGGGGAGACCTTGGCAAACACGATCAAGATACCCAGAAAATTGAATCGGATGAACAAGTTGACATCGAAGCAGTTCCACCTGAAAATACTGAGTCGACAACTCCAAAATTAGCTCGCGATAGGCCTAGTAGAAAACCTTCTACTCCCAAACCAATAAGACAGCAAGAACAAGTGACAAACACTGAAGAACAGATCGTACAAACGCACCAACAAAATAATGAAGATTCGCAATTCGAACAGCAATTTGTTGACAATTTATTCCAGCAATCGAATTGGGATCAAGAAAATTTGGAACAAAATTTCGAACAGTTAACAGATCAAAATCAGCAGACTGATCAAGAAACAGAAAATCAGTTCCATCAACAGTCCAGCGGAATAACTCAGCAAACGGTTGATCAATTCGGCCAAAATCCCGAAGAACTAGATCAGGGATTTGAAAACCAAAATACAGGTGGAGGAATCAGACAACACAGCAGTCACCTATACCCTCATATGGAAAATCAGCAAACCACTGGAGAGAGAATCGTTCAATCAAGCCAAACCGAGCAAAATTCCTACCATCACAGCGGAAGTTATTCTAATCAAGGGAAACAAGATGTGTTAAATCAACAAAACCAGTTCTTAGACACGGAAAGGGGAACTCCTCAATATACGGAACATGGAGTTAGATATGTACCCCAAACGACTCAACAGTCGCCAAATATAGCAAAACAAACTGAAAATTTAACACCGCAATCTCAAGATTTAACGCAACAAACTGAGGATTTAACTCAGCATTCACAAACACAGCAAACTGGGGACTTTACACAACAAACCGATAATCTAACACAACAACTTGACGATCTGTTGTTGCAGCTTAAAAACTTAACAGAACAATCATATATTCCCTCCCAAAATGAAAATTTATCTCAACAGTCTCAAGACCTAACACAACAACATCAAGACTTAACACAAACTTCCCAAGATTTAACACAGCAAACTCAAGACTTAACGCAAGAATCCTTCCAACAAACCCATAGTATGACTCAACAAACACATGATTTAGATCGACTGTTAGAAGATTTAACACAACAAACTTATGGTTACAGACAGCCAGAACGACATCTATCCTCACCACATTCTGTACCACAACAAACTCATGATTTAACACAACAAACTCACGATTTAACGCAACAAAGTCATGATTTAACACAACAAACTCACGATTTAACGCAACAAACGGAAGATTTAACACAACAAACAGAAGATCTAGCACAATACCATGTCTCTCCGCAAAATGAAAATTTGGCACAACAACTAGAAGGCCTGCAACAGCAAACGGAAGACCTCAACCAACATGCTGGTTATTACCATCAACAACATAGCAATTCCCAAAGTTACCAATCTCAACGTTCCTATTCATCTTCTTCAAACAGTCAAGTTCATTATGGTACTGCGCAAGAAACTAGATTTGATCAAGCAGACGACTTAGAACAGCAACACGTAGAAGAGCAACATGCCAATGTCGTTCAAGATGTCAGTCACCAAGCACAAGAAGTACATCCACAACTTGTCGGCGATAATGAAGAAGAAGAGGTTACGACAACAAAAAAGCCTGGATTCTGGAAGAGATTAGGTGGCAAAATTACAAACACATACGACAAAGCTAAGCATTCAATATTATCAATAGGATAAATTAATACCTATAATACATTGAAGATAAATTAAATATTTCTGTTTAATTTAGTTTAAGGTGATCCTTGTTGTTATAACGAAAAATTTAATTTATCCAGTGAACTGTATGTCGTAACTGTATATTTATTATATCAAATAAGTATAGTATTTAAATCTGCTGATAAATTTCAATAACAAAAACAAAATCTGTTTCATTCATAAACAAAACGATGGAAAACATTTGTCACTTAATACTATTGTAATCACTCATTGGAATCATATACGAAGAAACATAAGAAGCACTTACCTCAGGCAAATTCCTATAATATCTTACAAAAGCCACTTGCTGCTTTAAATCTAAAATCCAATATTAGAGGTTAGAATTCCCATTTATTTTGTATAACTTTGTAATTAACGCAAAACAAATAATCATTCGAACGTTACCTAAGTTAAATGTACGTGCAGGCTCTTTCTCAGACATTTTTAGATGGAAAAAAATAACACATTTACTAGTATTTAACAAGTTATATCCAAACTACAATAAATCTAAATAAATCAATGCTCAATTCCAAATGGGACTCGCGCCAAACTGTTCCCAGGGTAGGTAGCCTTAAGGAAAGAAATTCACTAAAAAAAGGCGAAAAATTAAATAAATTATATTTTGCAGACAATAATGGAATTCAATTCAAAGTGAATTCTGTAATTATTTAGGTTTAAATGTAAATTACTCTGGCTGATATAATTCAAAGTGCTCTTAATGTACAAGAAGTTGTCTATTCTACAGTAACAAAGTTCTCCTGAAATTCAAATAATTTTATTGCCAAAATAAATACATATCTAGCAAGTATACAAAATTGTTTAACAACTTAAATGAAATAGTTGATCGAGTATAAAATAAACATCTACTGTGAGCAAAATTGTTTACAATACATTAAGCAGATTATTGCACATACGTATCAGTAAGCTAAAATCCCTAGAAATAAACTATTAAGATCACAAAATCTATGGTAACAACAACTAATCATTAAATGAATCAATGCAAGAGCAACATCTTCAACTTGCGATGCCAATAAAAAATCCTCCAAGAAAACCTCCAGCGAAGCACGAATTATTATTGATGAACTTCTTGAACTGAAACATACGAAATTGTACAATGCTTTTCATAGAAAGTGAAGGAAATGTATACCTGTTGCATCCAAGAAGGCGCATTTTGTGTTATATTCATTTCGACTGCTTCTGAAGTTTTTGCAGCTTTTTTACGTATCCTATCCCAATCAATTTTGATATAGCCTTGATTTTGAGCAATTTGTAGTAAGATTATGCCACCACCAATGGCAAAGGCGGCTGTCTTACCAACTTTTAACGTAATATACCCTGTCGTCCTATAAATATTATTTATAAATCACTTAAATAATGATAGCAAGGGCTATGGCGTAATATAGTAGACAAGAGAAAAATTATTATTAACAGATATAATTATTATATATTACTATATAATAAATAAACTTGTGTGGTGCGAAGGTGCCGATACTTATGTATTGTTTACTATAAATCATTTAGTTAATAAAGCGAACATAAATAAAACAATAATACCATCCTGAAGCGGTGCCTATCAACAATTGCTGCGTCGATGAGCTATTACTGATATTATTCATTACTTTCGCTATCATATTCTTCGCGTCGTCCTTGACTTTGTCGAAATCTTCACTGTCCCCCATCGTAGAACGGAATAATTAGATTATATGTACATAAACTTTTACGCAAAACGAGATAATGGGGTTTAAAATTATATATTACTTGAAGTTTTTGCGGCTTTACTTAACCTATCCTATTTACACAAAATGACAACTGATATCTCAAAAGCCTGTTTTACACGCCACGATTTATTGACCAATTTATTGTTGCTCTTGACCAAGAAATCACTAAAAATACACTGTTTTACATTCCATAACAGATTGGATAATTTTTCGACGATCGTGAATGATCATTGCAAATTTGAAAATCATGCTCATTTTATTTTTAAAACATTGTAGATATCGTTCTGTTGCTGGGTTAGTATTAAAACAGCAAAGTTAGTGAAAAACCGCTGGAGACTGTTCGAAAAATTGTACGGATTTTTCTGTTTCATGGGGTACGATAAAATCGATATTCAATTAATTGACCAATAAATCGTAGCATATAAAACAGGCTTTTGGTTATCGGTAAAGTAGAGTGCTTTTCTTTAAGCGCGCAAAACGCTCCAAATTTCAAAACATAAAATTGAAAGTATTAGCAACTTTATAAATTATTCTGTGACTGAGGAAATTTAATGATTGTTTTTCTAGGTTGAAAGAAACAGTTTTTTTTTTTTTAATTTTTAAAATAAAATCAAGGATAGATTGATCAACTAATTATTCTTAAATGAAGTGTAGCAGTTATAATCATTTTAGTTTCGGAATAAATTTAAAGATTTTTACAATTCGCAATAATGAACTATTTGAGAAACGTTTCTCAATTACTTTCATCAGGAATTAAAATCTGCATAGATTGTTCTGATACAGATACTTTCCCTTTACTTATAGCATTGATTATAGAGTAAAATATCTACTTTTCAGATTTATGTTTTACCGTAAAAAATAATAAATAAGTTTTAAAACCAAGGGAAAGTACTGCTACAAGCTTTTGCTCGATAGAACATCTTAATGCTAAGAATATTTTTGCGATTAATATTACTGATAGATAGTGAATCAATCATATTTTATGGACAAAAATTCCGTGACTTTGATAGATATAACTTTTTTAACAACATCAGAATATAGAAATGATTTCATATTGTGCAGGAAGTTGTAGATATGTAGAATCCATGATATCATTTTTTTGATATTTTTTCTCGAAATTAAATCTTGTTATTATCTGCCCACATATTTTATCTGTGTTAAAAAAAGGAATAAATTACTCGTTAAATAAATTCATGTAAACATCTTAAAGGGTCGATTTGTATACGGAGTTCCGGTTTTCAGTTATAACATTTAAAGTCCGGTTAAAAGCTTTATATATGCTACTGTATTTTAAATGTGAAAACTCGTCATTTTCCAAAAATCCTCATTAACATTTGCCAGAACCGCAAGTTAATTTATTTTTAACCAATATTTGCATTTGTATTTACGTCGTAGATTAGATACTCTGCCGTCACCGTTTACTACCTGAAGCGTACCCAACACAACGGCAAAGATTCAATGTCACTCGTCGGAGAGATGAAACCGACGACCGAAGTCATTTCACTTTTATAGCGAAAATGTGAAGGACGTAGAGGTATTCTCTTATTCATACACAAAACGCTCGGAGAAAGATACGTATTTTATATTCCATATACCGGAGCGGAATTACAACTAAACCGATTAGCAATAAAAAGACAACAGGCCAATACATATGCACATGCCGCATTGTGTCACTCGCATTTTCTCCAAGTATTAAGTCGTACTGGGGACTAATTTGAAAGAACAGTGAGATTAAATAAGAGTGGAAACAGCTCGGTTCGAAATAATGTAGAGTGTCGCGAGATTTGCGCGCGTGAAGAGCAAACAAGTGCAAGTGTTGAGTGACCTGGTGCATGCGATTGATTTTAATCTGCATTCGACTTGCCGTGGAGTAAATAAAAAAGTGGAAGATGAAGTGGGGTAAATGTAGATTGCAAGTAGGTAATAGGTATACCAAAGGAAAGCGAATTTATAACGATAGAGAAAATAATTTTGACTAATGTAAATTATACGTTAATCCTTACTGAGAACAAAAAAGAACAGTATCTCATATATCCGGCCGGAGTGCAGGTTTTTACTGTTAATACGTTTCTAGAATGGGCCACTTTCGTCTGTACGCCAGGACAGTACTAAGTTTCATATATGCATATATATTACTCTATTACTCATTAGGGTTTACCGCAAGTATAAATAGGGAAAAAGTAATGTTATTTTATTTATTTAATTATACATATATATATATATAACTTGCTTATTATAGGATTACCGAAAAATTTCCGGCATTATTTATATTTCCAGATTTGTCTGGCTGAACTGCGTTCATCGTGATATTTTGAGAATGACCGTTCGACATCTAACGTATATAATACAGGCATAATTCAAATATTCATTATAAATAGATAATGGATTAGATGGACCACCAATTTGTATTAATCTGGTAAAATCGAAATTTTTGTTTATAAATTCCTCGAAGGTGGTACACCAATAAACTTTTGTAATTTTTTGCTTGCTAATAAGTATGAAAAATATTAGAATCATTATGATATGAATCGGGAAACCATCGATATATTCTTTTTTACATTTTCAAGCATTTTGCACTTCTGTACGTCGCTACGTAATATAAATTAAAGAAAGACGTTCAACTAACTCGCGTGAACACCCAAGATGAACTAACACAAAACGTGAATGCTTCGCTTTCTGCGTTGCGCGTTGGATACGCTCCCGATGTACAAGCACGCTGGCCCGCTCTATTAATATCTCCTCATAAGAGCCGTTTTCGTTTTTAAGTTAGACACCCCCAAATTTTAAAATATAAATCACTTTCGGATCTTGTAGAGGGTTTATTTGTTTTGGAAATGTTTACTATGATTAATTAAAATTATGACAAAAGTAAAAGAAGTTAAAGCTCTAATTTTCGCCTCGAAGACAATCAATACATTTGAAATTGTTAACATGGTTATCAAACTGTAAGATTTGTTAATTTTTGATTTAAGAATTTCGTTATTGCCAATATCGACAAGTTTCATTGACATTTTTTTATAAATAAATTCCTATACATAATTAAACCAAAAAGAAACGATCAACAGAAATAATATGGTAGATGACGGATAATAACATCAATATGACCCTTTGAAAACTATAACAATAGTAATTATTGTAGTTATTAATTTAAATCGCGGTATAAGGCCTATTTAAAAATCTTACATGACGATTATGCAAACACCTTTTTTGGGCGTATAATACCTTGATAAAAAGAAGTAAATATAAAGAACAAAAGAATAATATAAACCAAACATAAACTTACGAACATCTTTGATGTCTAAGAATATTAAAACGTACATAACATAGCGTACAGATTTGTTTATTGCTAGCTTAGCAGCTACTATTTTAATAGATGGCGATTATTTTGAAAAATGCGGTTATGCTATGATGCTGCCCGCCAATATCTAATCTTATTTATCAGCTTAAGATAACCGAATTGTGGAAAACGCGAGCAATTCCTATATTTGTGTCAATATCTACCAATCAATTATATCATTGCCGTTTCTTCGATTGAGTTGAATGTGAAAGGTGTGGGGTGTGCAGAAAAAAGACGTTGCTTTACGTACTTCTTTTTTCCTTTTTAAGTTTTCAAGTTAGAAGTGTCGTGTTTTTAATATCAGAAGTACTAAAGGATTCAAAATGAGCGTAAGTGCTCCTTTAATGTAATAAGTATAGCTCAGAATTGAAATTGAAATAAAATGCTTTCTTTTGATTTTATAACTTAACGTCGTCAATTTGAATCAAATGTGAAGTTAAGGATATGGAAACTATTCCAATTATTTTCTGTGTATACATGCGAGTGGGTTCAATAAAAATTATCTTCTGTATAGCATACTGTTTGCTTCGAGTTAATATTTGCTTAATTCATTAAAATACCTGACTCAGTGCATGCACTCTTTGTTTATCAGGTGCTTCAGATTTTAGTTATACACGTAGCTATACGTAGTAATTAACAAGTCTGTGACGATGATGACATAACCTCATTTCTAACAAACTTATCAGTTACTATTTACATAGTTTCAAAATTATGACAGCTATGGACGTTGGCCTTCCTACATTCATGTCAGTACCAACTATTAGCTTATTTATGTAAACGTGAAGAAAATAGTTGAGATAAAGAAATACAATATTATCCTTTCGATCATGCTTAAAGTACAGATAATGTAATCTCGGTACTCAATCACTTCTTGTTAATAATGTTTTCATTAAGGGACCTGTTGGATGAGTAGGTATCTAAAATAATTCATCTTAAAAAAAAATCGATGTGTGAACATTATTCCATCATTTCATATTTGAAGTGGTTAATTTATTCTACAGTAGCAAATCCATAAATAAAACATGATGTATTATACATAAACAATTATTTTATAGTTAATTAGGCAGTCTCTCGTTTATAAGTTTTAATTGTCTTAAAATACGGAAGTTAAAAAAATCCAAAACTTAATATAGATCCCTTAATTTTCCGAATAATTTAAGTTGGTGATTCCGGTAATAAAGGGGATATTTACATCCATTACCCTGTATTACCGGAACTACCAACTTAAATTATGCACGAAATTTAAAAGATGGGCTGCATTTAATGTAAATTGACTCTAAAATTTAAATACTACACATCCCCTGCATCATACAATAAAGTATTCTAAAAATATGTTTAATCCCAGAAAATATCAGTCAGAATATATACAATGGACAAGGAGATAGAGTTCAAAACCATTGCCAAGACCAGCGGTAAAGATTTCTTCAACGAAGTCAGCAAAAATTTGGCCATGCACGAAATATGGTTCTTCGGATTGATGTTTCAAGATGAAAATGGCGATGAAGTGTGGATAGACGATTCAAAAAAGGTAAATTATATCCGCGAAAATTAATTGGATTTGTACACGTTATTTCCTTATTTCCCAGAATACGTGCATTTTATTGCTATTTTACGTTAGAAATTGTAGTAATCGAATACTCCGAAACTATTTTTTTTAAGTATTTCTTATGCGACCATGATAAGACAAGATTAGAATTCTTTCGAAAAATTTTATCGGTATCGAATTTTTCGAATAGTATTTGTATTTGGTAATAAACATTTCTATACTTTGGTTTTTAGGTGTTTCCACATAGATTAACTCCTAGTAATAAAGTTTACAACTTTTTTACCGCTCAAGATTTTGATGTATTTCAGAGGAAAAAAAAATAATTTGCTTACGTTACTTGATTATATCACCTCTGATAGAATTATTAGCTATAAAAAACGGTGTCTAACATGTTGAAGAATTCATGTTATTCTTAGATAAAGGGACATTATCTCATATCTGTCTCGATCTAATAGGTGAAGCTTTTCCTTCAGTATTAATGATTGCATGTTATCAGAATTGTATAAAAATCTATACGATAGGAGTTTAAATGTGGGATTCCTTACTTAACTTTTAATTCTTAAATAAAACGTAATCAAAAATTCGAACTAAAAGTTATGATTTCACAGTGTCACGTTTGAATGTAGTTATTATAATATCGTTATGAAATAGCGTACAGAGTTTGATTAATGTATAATGCAAATGTTGCTTTTTCTAAAATTTCCACGGCGATACCGCTATTACAACCGATATACAAGGACGATAAGGTTTTCAACTTTTAACTTCTTATTACGCAAAACTATTTGCATATTATCCTACCATATCCTTCATTGGAATTTGTAAACCAAGGTTACGTTAAGGCAATACTATTTTAAATTCCTATTTATTTACTTTTGTTCCATATCTTCTTAGCGTTAAAAGAAAAGGAAGAGTCGAATATCTAATTCTTCTTCTTCTGAGTAAAATACATAAAATTTACAACCTTTACAGACCCTTAAAGACTTCAAGTCCCAGGTCCTAAAATTACACTACAGAGTGAAATACTACCCCGAAGATATTGGCGAGGAGCTAATTGAAGATAACACAATACGATACTTCTTTTTGCAAGTAAGGGGTGATATACTAAACGAAACAATCTATTGCCCACCTGATACTTCAGTTCTCTTGGCCTCCTACTCATGTCAGGCAAGATTTGGTGATTATAATGCTGACGCTCACGATACCAGTTTCTTAGGCAATCAAAAGCTTTTACCTAAAACGTTGGTAGAATAAAAAATATTTTAGAGTGATTGATTAATTTAACAACACTAAATTACAGCATCTACAGCCAACATAAAATGACTCCCGAAGAATTCCACGAGGCCATATTGAATTTGTGGGTCAAGCACAAAGGTATGATGAAAGAAGACGCCATGTTGGAGTACTTGAAACTCGCGCAAAATTTGGAGATGTATGGTATTAGATATTATGATATCACCAATAAGAAAGGAACTGAACTACTCCTTGGAGTCCATGCAATTGGACTTAACGTCTATAAACCTTCAGACAAGTATTTATTTTGCAACATTTTAATTAAAAATAAACCCATTAAGGGCAAGCAAATGCTTCCAGAATGAATCCAATCATTATGTTCCCATGGTCTGAGATCAAGAACATCAATTTCAAAGACAGGAAGTTCATTATTAAGTCTTTGGATAAGAAATCCACCGACTTTGTTTTCTTCAGTTCCGCAGCCAAAATCAACAAGAGGATAATGAATTTGGGAGTTGGTAATCATTATTTATACGTTCGACGAAGAAAAACACCATCTTTAGAGGTAATCCAGATGAAAACTAAAGCATTAGAGCAACGGAAAGTACTTCTTGAACAAAGGTGAGTTTACATAATTCCTAATTATATATAAAACGAGTTCTCGTTTACAGAAATAAACTCCAGTGTGAGATAACAGCGCGTGAGGAAGCCGAAAAACGAGAGAAAAGATATCAAGAACAAATAAAGGCCCTCAAAGAAGAGATGGAAAGACACAAAAACAATCTTATAGAAGCACAGAATACGATCCAAAAACTCAAAGACCAGCTTCTCCTCCTGCAGATGGCAAAGGAAGAGCTGGAAAAGCAGCAGAATGAACTCAAAACGATGATGACTAAATTGGAAGAAAGCAAAAGTATGGAATCGGCCGAAAGGCACAAATTGGAGGACGAAATTCTCCGTAAACAGGATGAGGTGCAGCGAATCCAGCAAGAGGTGGAAGCTAAGAATCTAGAGACTCAGCGACTGCAAGAAGAAGTCGATAGAGCTCGTAGAGCAGAAGAGGAGTTAAGAGAGCGGCAATTGGCTGAAGCCGCTCGACAAGAGGAGCAGAGAGAGCTCGAATCATTACCGGAGAATGCCAAAGATGATCTACCAGAGTTGGCTGCAGTTAATGAGCAACTTAAGGAACAACTAAGGGTGTGTTATATAGGAAGTGCGCGTTTTGCAATACATATAATTTTTTAATTCCGCTTACAACTTCGTATATGTATTGTATATCTGGAAGATTTTCATTAATTTTAATTAATATTTCAGATTCTCCAAGAGAAACTCGAAAGAAGTCGAGATGAAAGTAAAGAAACAGAATTGGACAAGATCCATAGGGAGAACATTAGAGATGGTAGGGATAAGTACAAGACGTTAGCCGAAATCCGTAAAGGCAACACTGTAAGGCGGGTAGACTTATTCGAAAATTTATGAGGCGTAAAGAAAGTACAAGGCGGTTTAGTATTTAAAATAATGATAATTTTTATTTGTTCATTCCTTTGTGTAAAAAGAGAATAATATTTTTGTTATGTACATAAAATAAATAAAGAAATTACGGAAACTCATTAGAGGTATAAAATCCGCACAATGTATTACTAATTGCTGGCCCAATCCTTTTCTTCTTTCCAAATTGAATGTTGGCAATAATTTGTTTAGTTTCTTCAAAATCGTTTTCACAAGCTTCCTTCAGTAGTTTTACGGTTGGATACTTTTCAACTATGGCGATTGCTTTATCTATCGAGAGACCTTTTAATTGAACTAGATGTTTGATAAACATTTCACTTGCTGTAAAATTCTGAAACATGAAGAAAATAAAGAATCAATTCTATTTCACAAAACTCATTAATGAAATATGCTACCAGTTTCGAGTTACAAAAACCCTCATCATCATGTCAATTAATAAGACAAATAACAATTCGGAATTTTACTCTTGAAATAATTGAAATTTGTAATTTTGTCTTCTAGCTTGGTTTTTAGCTCGTCTAATCGGTGGTTTTGTAGTCTGAAACCGGTCAGGGTACCACGATAAGAGAACTTATATATACCTTATACTTAGCGCCTGATTGGTTGAATTCTTGAAAATTCATTAGTGGTACCAAATCATCATTGATTGTAGATTTTTCCAGATTTACTTTAGGGCAGCTCATTACAGTTTTTGACTGAAATTAACATAAAGGTTTTTAAAGCAAATCTTTTGTTTTATATAATGTATAAACATGTTTCAAACAAAACAAAATGTTACTATAACTCAACAAAAATATACGAACTTCATAATTCTCTTTCAAAATCTTTGTCATCATGTGGAGATAGTGAGCAGTTCCTTTCAAATTTTCACAAAATTTCACCGTAAAGCCGTCATGAATTAATGTATTGCTTGCAGCCTGGTACAAGCTGGTTAAAGGTAAGCCAGTGTGAGTATTGTCACCGTAACTTTCAATTAAATAAATTATATTTTGTATGCCACATTGTTTCAAACGGAACTTCTGTTCATGGTATCGTCCATCTTTTATGCTGGAACCAAAATCGTCCATGCGTTTCCTTTCTACGATGTACGGTAGTACAAGTTCTACATTCGGCGTTTCTTCATTTCTGCATATCCAAATGTAATCCCCTACTTTTAGATGCTTAACATCGTGAGGAACGCCTAAATTAGTTAATTCTAATAGGATTGGATCATTCTGTAGCTTCTCTTTTGACCTAAATGCAAGAAAATAAATTTTAATGGTAAATTCAATTAAAATTAAACAAAACATATTTTGAAATCGATATTATTGCAATGTGCTACTATTTTTCCTTAGCCTCTAAATTGAAGAATTTAACGACAGCAAGTTTTGTTAATGGCAAACAACATAAAAGTATCGGCACACACTACATAGCACAAGTTCAATTAATTATTTGGAACAGCTGTTTCGAAGATGCTTTGATGCTTCTTTTATTATTATTGTTTTATTATAACATACCTACCCTAAAGTTTCCTGTTTATCAACAACCAATCGTACTTCAAAAGTATTCGGAACAAATAAAACTGTTTCAAAGTCTGATATTTTTTCAGTCTTATTTGAGCTTTGCGATGTTTTCACGTTATCTTCTAAATTGTCACTTATATAAACTATTTCATTCTCGTTTTGAATATCCTGCGTAGGTTTATTCTTGATAACATTATTTTCTAGTGTCTCCTTTTGTAGCATTTCAGTAACGTTATTGTCATACAATTTCACTGCTAAATCCTTTCCAAAAGCTGTCAGACAAAAGTTAGCAGGGTTTCCATGTTTCACAACCAGTTCTTTTTCTAACAAAGTCTTCATTGATGACCATGATGTGTAATAAGATCCCTGCTCTGGTTTTGTAAATGATTTATCACATAAATTCTGCGCTTTTTCTATAATTTCATTTTTAGTCATTGAAGTACAATTGCCAACACAATTTTCATAGAGCGTAATTAAAATTGCATAAGCACCTGATCTGTATGCAGGGTTATATTCTTTTCGATTACGTTTAGGGCTTAATGGAAAGTTTTTCCTTGGAGATTTGATATCTAATTGCCTCTTTTCTTTTCGCACTTCTATATTTTCAGGTATGTAGTGAATGGTTTTGTCAGGATCTGATTCATCACCTTGTTCATTATTATGTGCATCTAATTTCTCATCCAACATTTGACACAATCGGTCTCCAAAACCACTCAATATCTTACAGTCACGTCCTCTTTCTAGTGGCAACGGATACTTTTTCAGGGATTGCAAAGCTTTGGCATAACAAGTTTGCATTTTTGAATCTTTTGCCTTAGCTTCATCTCTCCATTCAATTAACCATTTTTCGAATAAAGGATTTGGCTGTTTCAGTTTTATGGTAACACGTTTCCTATTCATTGTTCATCAAAGAGCATCAAAAGTAATTTTTTTAAGTACCGAGTATTACCACGATTATATATATTTGTACACATTGATATCGATATTCCTAAAATCACTTTTTTATCTTCATATAGAGAAAAGATTATGATGAGGTTATGTTTACTAAATTTTTAAATTTCCATGTAGCCAACAGCGAATCATATAAATTAATAGTTATTTACGGTACTAGTGCATTACATAGAAAATAACATGCCAGAAAAGTTTTACTTCTCTCTTGTGTTGGACAAAGGCGGACGAAATTATTACTTTTTTGCAGAGACAAAAAAGTAATAATTTCGCGACAAAGCGACTAATTTTGCGACAAAGCACAATTCGTGCTTTGTCGATTCTCGGGGACACCAGTAGGCAACACGAATTCATTCTCATGAGACGAATAAACATGAGACTATCTAGTCGCTGCAAAAAAGGAATAATTCCACCTATCTTTATCATCTCTCTAGTTATGAGTAAGCCTGCAGAAACGCGTTCGTGTTGCCTACTAGTTTCCCCGAGGGTCGACAAAACACGAGTCTGTCTGATCTCACCGAATCATAAATCAACGGAAAGTTGTGCGTGGCGCACCATAGGCGTCGATAAGGAACATAAGTAAAGTACATAAAAACAAAAGAAATAAAGAATTTTAAAACGCTTACTTTTGTAATTAGCCGTATCCAATATAGTGGGTGTTAATGCACAAGGAAAATAGTATTAGTCAGCACACGAGGAGGTAGGCACATTAAAACTGTTACCGTAAGCGCAATCCGATTTCTCAAACATCTGAAGCATTAGGAATGTTTCCACATTCGTTTCTTTCAAGGATGTTCGTCGTTCTGAAAAAATGTTTTTATATCTTGAAAATGAACGCTCGACGTCTAATGATGTAATACACGCGTAATTAAAATAATCTTTGAATTTAGTCACCGGATCAGTAGAGTTACCTTCCTAAACTTGTCTTAACCTGCTAAAATTTGTATCTTTCTTCATAACACTTTCAAAATTTCTTGTAACGATATCATTTTTTTTTGTTATTTATACAGTGTAGGAGTGTATTAACGTCATCTAATATTTGTACTGACTCCGTCAGGGACAGTGCACTATTTTGTAATTTATTTATTGCCTCAAGTACTTTTCTATAATTAAATGGTTTGTAAATCTGCTTCAACGGAAATATCTTGGAATTTATCCTGGCTTTCCTTAATAGCCGCAGATTCGTTGGGATTGAATTGTAAGACGACTGATTTTATTTGCCGGAAGTATTTAAAATAATAAAACGCTGCCTTCAGCCATGTCCACCAACGCATAAGAATCGGTTCTGGTGGTTCGGGAATACCGGGACACTGTTTATGAAATTCACTGGTACGTTTGGGAGATTTGAGAAACACTCGTTTCGTATTTGTTATTAATGCATTTACCTCAGGGAAATTTGCACGAATAGTTTCAGCCGCAATATGCAGAGCATGAAGTGTACAAGTAATATGTAACATCATCCCATAATGTTCTTGAAGAGAACGACCTACACAACGCATTGTCGCGGCACCATCGGTCATGAAAATTAATACTTGAGTAGTGGCAATTTCAAATGTTTGTAAAGTATCAACGACTACGCTCTCGATAGCGTCGGCAGTACACGATTTTAGTCTTTTACTAGCTAATAAAATTCCCTTTGTAGGTTGACGAGGTTCCAGCATACGTGCAATCACATTCAAAATAGAATGTTTTTTACGGTCTGTCGTTTCGTCAATACATAACCACAGTAGTTTATTTTTTATTGCAGATCTGATCCTGTTTTCAATTTCGGTACGTACACTTGGCACACATCTCCTTAAGCTTGTTTCCGACGGTAACTCAAAGTCTGGATTATATTTATTCCAAAATTCACGGAATGGTTTCTTCCTGAGTAAGGAAAACGGTAAATTACACGCAGTCAGCATATAAAATAAATCAATTATAAATTGAGTTGCCTCAGTCGGTGATACACCCAGTTTTTTATTTTCGTGTCGCTGACTATTTACATGTCTTCTACAGCCATATTTATCATTGCACATCAGAGGTATATTACAAATTTTACATATAATCTTACTTCCATTATATATTAAGTCAGGAAATTCTCCACAGAACTTTTTCACTTTGTCGGCCTGTGGGCGTTTCTTACTACGCGCGTCCGCCATACCGTCACAACCCGATCGCATACGGTAATAAACTGCCGAAATGCGATGCGAGTTATTTGCTTATATATTACATTACATATCCCCTCGGCCACGCCCGGCGGTACGCCTTCTGACTTGCCACGCACTTTGGGGAGCTCTAGTCATAATTCACAACAAAAGTTTGCTACTTTCCGTATGCTTGATAAAATTAGCAGAGACTAAACAGATTCGTGTTTATTCGTCTCATGAGAATGGGTTCGTATTGCCTATTGGTCTCCCCAAGAGTCCATAAAACAGG
Organism: Oryctes rhinoceros; assembly: GCA_020654165.1. Lineage (NCBI taxonomy): Eukaryota > Metazoa > Arthropoda > Insecta > Coleoptera > Scarabaeidae > Oryctes > Oryctes rhinoceros. The sequence continues at coordinate 7,785,040 of JAIOKQ010000053.1, forward strand.
AGTCTGTCTAGTCTCTGCCATTTGCTTAAACAGCACGGAAAGTGGGAACTTTCGTTATGACTTACACGCAATATATTGCGTAAACCAAGTAGCACACTTTAAACGGTCGGAATAAAAATATTCAAATTTTGAACGAATTTAAGAAAAGAACATTAATTAATGTGAAATGTGTAATGTAATGCAAATGAGCGTTTAAAAAAATACGCATTCTATACAGAGAAATGCAGGTTTTGTGAGAGGTAATGCTAAATAATTAAGATTGTCTGTTGTAGGAAGAATGCGATTACCCGTACATAGAGACCTAAACATCTACGCCCAAACTCTCTATATTTCAATAGGAAGTTTTATAATATTTTGCGTTGAAAAATTGCGAATTAATCTACTAAGAAACACAATTTGTATCTAAAAACATTAATTACATTCTCTTTATAATAGCTTTGTTTACTAAGTTATATGATTATATATTATATAACAAGTATAATAATTAATAAAAATAATGTACTGATACACCCCTGTACAAGATGATTTTACATTTTTATTATCAAAAAGTACAAATATTAATACAAATAAGTATCCACACCTGTAGTAAACCTTTGAACTTTTATTTCATTCTACAGTGCTTGTAATACAAAGTTTGTAGGTTATAAAATGAGCGGTATCGTTTCAGGAAAATTAGCATTTGTTACAGGCAATTCTTTTTATAAGTGCATAAAGGGAGCTGTGAAATTGAAATTATTCTAATTGTAGGCGCAGCTTCGGGAATAGGGAGGGCTACTTGCCAGGTATTAGCACGAGAAGGAGCTATAGTAATAGGAGGCGATAAAAACAAGAAAGGAATTCAAGAAACTATCTATGAGGTGTCGAAGTTATTCGGAAATAATCATTCTAGCGTTGAGATAAGCGTAAATGAAAGTAAAAGCGTTCAAAATGCTCTACAACAAATAATTCAGCAATATAAGCGACCTCCTAGCATTGTCGTTAATTGCGCTGGAGTTACTAGAGATAACTTCTTACTAAAGTTATCAGAATCGGATTTTGATGAAGTAATAGACGTTAATTTAAAAGTATGTATTTTAATAAATGATTGATATGAATCAGGATGTTTAGAATGTAATTAAAGGGTACTTTTCTGGTCGTTCAAACATTTGCCAAAGCTCTTGTTGAAAATGGCATTAATTCTGGATCTTTCATTAACATGGCTAGTATTGTCGGAAAGATTGGAAATATGGGGCAAACTAATTATGCTGCTAGTAAAGCTGGTGTTGAATTGTTAACAAAAAGTGCAGCTAAAGAATTTGGAAAGTTTGGAATAAGATGTAACAGTATATTACCAGGATTTATTAGAACACCTATGACCGAGACTATTCCTGATAAAGTTAAGATGAAATTGCTAAGCACAATTCCTCTAAATAGATATGGACAACCTGAAGGTCTCAAATAACTAAGTATCCTATTGAAATTGTACTAAAGAAAGAATTTTTAGAAATCGCAGAGGTTGCAGCATTTTTAGCATCCGACAGGAGTTCCTATATAAATGGTGCTTCAATTGAGATAACTGGCGGAATGTGAATAAATAAAGTCATGTTAGTAAGAAAAGTTTATTTTCAATAAAAAAAATAGTTATTTTTTATGCTTTCGTTTTAATTTCTTTGCCTGTTGATAGGCTTTATAATGTGTTTTCTGTTTCTCTTGTATAATTTCATGATATTTCCTCTTGCTATATTTATTAAATTCAGCATCAGCTAACAGTTCATCAACGAAAGTTCGTTTACGTTCCTTCTTCGTTAAGCGATTATTATAATGTTCTAATGGAGAATCTAGTACTTTGCCAACCTAAAATAGCGATATCATGGTAAAAGCACGATGCAAGAACAAGGAAACTAACCTGGAAATATTTCGGTAAAACTTCTAAATCGCTTTTTTTATAAAAATGTTTTGGATCCAAGACGGAACGCATTCTCAAAATTTCCAAATCAGTTTTTACTTCATCACTCATTTCTGTAGCTGGTAAGTGGAACCATTTCTTTCCTTTTGTCTTTTCAAGCTCCAGCTGCAATAAAAAGGTAAATCTCAAGTACTAAAATATTTTTAAGGGAATGTATACCTTCTTCAGTTGTTTAAGTTTCCGCTTTGATACAATTGTCGATGGAACGACCTGTAACTTGTCAAAATCGGGGGTAATTATCGATTTTTTAAGCAATTCTTTAGTATCATATTTATGTGTTGTAAAATTAAGATTGTTTTTGCTTTTTTTGTTGCCCAAAACCAATTCATCGGCCAATTTTGCCAGTGCACTTTTTTCTTGTTCTACTACCTTGTTGACTGGCGACTTTGGTATGGTTGGCTCCAAAGAATCTTTATGTCTTTCCAATAATTTTTGGATACCTTCACGACGAACTGTAAAAAAGAGTTAAGTTGTATATGCTATATGTAGTAGTTTGAAAAAGAGCGTACCGCTTTTTATAGGTTCTTCTGATCGTTTTGATGTAGAAAGATCGCCGATACCGGTTGTATCTATTATGAAATCCATAATTTTATTTGTAGAATTATCTTTATGGGTTAAAACGAGAAACGTATCAAACCAGTAAATGTCAACTTATTGCCAACATTGGAAATGTTGAAAACCCAGTTACAGTAATAGCAATAAAATTTGTATCCTCTTGCTTTTAAAAAGCGATTGAAAAGAAAATAAATATTTACAGTTTAAAGTATCTATGTAATTTAATAGAATGATATTTTTGTAGATAGCTTTTTAATTAGGTAATTTATCTTGAATCGTATTATCTCTTTAATTGTAAATATAATTGTCAAAAGATAACGACGTTACTACATAAAATCTCTCAAAAACTTAAAGAAAACTCGGCGGTTATAGTTATTTTATTCTAATACAGACAATTAAAGCTGTTTTGCCGCCATCTTAAAGACGATGAGCGGCAAAGTGGGTTCCATGAAATCGGTAACGTTACGGGACGACGTCGAGGAAGACGTCATCTCCGAACCGGAGCGGTATTTTGAAGATGACGGAAATTGGAGAAAGATCATCTTTCTGCCCTATAACATGCTTTGGAGAGTCATGATCGTTCTTAGCACTTTGCTGAATTGCTGGGTGGTCACCTACAACATCAGTTTCAGCAAAGAGTTGAGTGCCGCCGACGCCGTCGTCTATTATTTGTGCGAATGCTTTTATTTTGTCGACGTCGTCTTAACAATTATGCATCGGTAAGTCAACCTGCCGAAATTTACATCCATTTAGTACGTTACCAAACGTTGCATCCAAAGACTTTCACGAAAAGGATTTTTATGTAAATCAAAACTCTTTTATTCTTTTTTGCAGATACATGTTACCCTATCAAAAAACCCAAGTTTACCTTCCCAAGAATTCTTATGTCCTAATTATCGACGTGATAACTCTTCTTCCTTACTATGAAATCTATTACATTCTCCATCTTAGTTCGCGTGGTAGAGCCTATGGTTTCAGCTGGGACTACATGAAATCGAAAGTCTTCTTACGGATTTCAAACATTGCCCTCTTCTTTTACAACAGCAACAACATCCCTGGCTTGAATCACGTTTTTATCACGACCGTGTTGCAAATCGTCACCTTCTATCTGTACCAGGTCATTATTTCATCGTTTTTCTTCGCGTTAAGGAAAGCAGAAGGAAGAAAGTGGACGGACAATTTGGTTTATCACAATTTCGACAACGAATCGTCCATTCAGTGGTATATTTTGACGAATACTATCATCGGAAACGTGTTAGCACATAATTGGTCAGGTAATTTTGAAGCTGGTGTGCGGAGATGTGATATTTTAGCAATCTATATTAATGTAATGAGTAATCAGTTCTTATCTTAAATATCTTAAAGAAGTATTTTTATGGATTACTAAATTACCACATTCCATACAGTTCCACAAGTTTCTTCATGTATACCACCTTAGGGATAGTAAAACCGGAAAACTTCACCGAAGAATTGGTCTTCATGGTGACTATGGTATTAGGCTTCCTAATGCATATAATGATCTTCTTCGGCCAATTAACTGCCTTGTATATCAAGAAGATGGCCGATCAATACAATTTCTCCGCGAGATTGAACGTCATCGCTCAAATGTTAGATGACTGGAATGTATCTAACAAGATCAAGCGTGAAGCCATCGATAAATACAATCAATTGTGGGAAAAGAAATGCGGAACGAAAAGGGTGCCTCAAGATTTTTACGAAATACCCAAATCTCTGCGCAGTGATTGCACTATCGATGTCTTCTGGCATGCTCTGAAGCATTCTCAACTTTTTAATGACCTAGAATTCCCAACGCTGAAAAATTTGAGTTTGAGAATGAGAAATGAATTTTATATGCCCGGAGAATTTTTGTATAAATACAATGAGATCAAGCAGAAGATGTATTACATTGTTTCTGGCGTTGTTGAGGTAATTGTTGTTGTTCAGAGAATCGTATCAGATTTTTCAAAAATAACTTTTTAAACCTGGTATTATAATTTTTACGGTATTACATACAAATTACCTTTCGTTTTATTATCTAGGTCGTTGGTGAAAACAAACAAGGTTCTTCTATAATTTCCTTCTCAGGAGGTACAGTTCTAGGAGAAATTTCGAGTTTAATGTTACTTAAGAGCATGGTAAGCTTACGTTGCGCCACCTACACTACAGTACAAACTTTAGACGCTAAAAATCTTGCGAGAACCATGAGAAAATATCATGGAACCAACAAGAAACTCTGCAACCAGCTCAATCAGAGATTCCAGTTGGCTAGGGAAATGCAACATGAAGATTTGGTCAAGCTCAAGATCAAATCCCAGAAGCGCTCCTCGGTGAAATGGATCAAGCAACAATGGCGTAGCATCTACGTCGAACACAAAACCAAAACTGTTGTTGAGGAGAGGTACCAGCAAATAACTGTCTATCATACCTCTCGTTTTTTGGGATTATACGTTTTGAGTGACGATGTCGAGCTGAAGAAGAAGATTATTTGTTTAAAATCAACTTGCCCTTATCTGCTGGAGCCTTCAAGTTCTTTCAGGAAGTTTTGCGAGTATATTGTGTTGGGCGCTATTGTGATTCAGAGCTTGTTGCTTCCTTATTTGTGCTTCTTTCAAAAGAAGTACACAGATTTCCAAACGGGATGGTTATACATGCTAGATCTGGTATTCTTCTTCGGTTTATATCTGGATCTTTCTACGGTTATTACAAATAATAGAAAAAAGCATATGTCTCGCCTGAGCAACATTATCATGTATAAAGGGAAGCAAGTTTCAATGTTGGTGGACATCTTCTCCATGCTACCCTTGGAATTTACGAGCTTGGTTTTGTCCATGAGCACCCACACTATGGCAGTGTTACGATTGAATCGTGTCATCAGAATTTATAAGATCTTTAGGGCCATTCAACAGGCTGAATTGAATGTATGGGTTAACTACCTTCAGATCCGTCTGATAAAGTACTTCTTGCTTTTTTTGTACACTTTATATCTTATAAGCTGTATCATGTTTGGCATGTCTTGCTTCTCGAAATGCGATCCTTACGGTTGGTTATCTTACAACAGTGTTTTGAAGGCGCTGGTTTCGGACACTGAAAAGAACAAGTCTGAACGGGCCACAAATTTCCTTCTGAGTTTAGATTACACATCTTCGAGATTGTTGAGTTTAACATGGGCTCATAATTACGCATACAGTATGACTGATATCATTATGGAGCATTTGATAACCTTGTTCGGTTATTACTTGTTTAGTTTTTGCTTCGCTGAATTGGCAGCTTGTTCTGTATTGCAACTGGAGGTTAGAAACAAGTATTTGAGATATCTCAAGGGCTTGAAGTTTTTCGCGGCGAGGACGAGGATACCATCAAATTTGAAGAATTTCATGTACGATATGGTGCGTTGTCATTGGCATTACAATAAAAGGTAAGAATAGTTTCGTGATAGTGTCTTTTTTTTGGAATTCCTAGTAGTTCAGAACCATTTAACTTGAGATAATTATCGATAGTTTCTCGAGCATTTAATTCGTCTTTTAGGTACGATATCACAGGTCCAAAAAGTATACTCATCGACATGCCGGAAAATCTCAAAAACGACATCTTAATTGAAGGAATAGTTCGCTGTCTTAAAACAGTACCCTTTTTTATTGAAGTGGAAAATGATTTCATTTATAGCGTAGCAAAAGTCGCTGAACTCAATGTTTTACCTCCAGGAACTATTATACTGCGCGAAGACGTTTTGCAAACGCAAATGCATGTCATCTTAAGAGGTTATTGCACCGTCGAATCTTCGATTCCCACAGATAAATACCATAAGTACATCAATACGTATTCTTATGGTGATTGCTTCCCTTTGATGGAGCTTTTCTTGGGCGTCAACACTTTTCTGAATGTAGTTTCGGCCACCACGGTTGAATTGATCACATTGCACTATAGAGATTTGATGAACTGCATCAAAAGCAGAGATAGACTATATCAGGACCTGCAGAAGGTACAGCAAGCTCATATGGACGCCCATTACATGATTTTGACCCGACAAAAAGGAAGATTACCCGAGATGTTGGCCGGACAAAAATCGCTCGGTAGAGGGGATTATTTCACATACGATATTAATGACAAGATAAGAGAAGATTCCCAGAAGCTCATTTTTGTAAAAACCTATGAAAAGTTAGGTAAGTAACCATATCAACGTCCGTTAGTTGTTTTTAGTAAGCTGATATAAATTTTCTTGTTACTAGGCATTTGGGATTGCTTGAAATACTTCTTGTTTCGACGCACTGTAGATCCGACTAGTAAAATCTTTATAACTTGGGAAATCTTCAGGTGCACAATTGCCACTTTATACGCCCTCTATGTCCTCTTCTTTATGAAATTCTATGTGAAGAAGAGAGAACCAGTAGATGCAATTATAAGAAGATCGTTCGACATGATACTCGTTTTTGATATTTACGTTAGACTCCATGTTCAATATTACGACGGTAAAGGGATCAAAGTAACACATCCTTTATACACGGCTTACCATTATTTGAAGACATCGTTTGCGTTAGATGCTTTATGCGTGTTCCCTTTCCAAGATCTTAATTTGCATACCATGTTTGGAAATAAGCATCGTTACCATGTGTTGATGTTGTTGTACAATCTTATCAAACCTTTGAATCTACACAGGACATTTAATGGTTTGAATTATCTACAGGAAGAGTCGAAACAAGGAAGAGCTATGCTTTATCAGAATATTAGATATGTTGGATTAGTTTTTGTGGTGTTGGGAATCTTATCTTCCACCTTAGAGATAATCACGTGTTGGGAGAAATCCAACACCACAGATATTTTCTATACCTGTTCGAATGAGACTTGGATTACCAAGTCAATGTTTAAGTCCGGAATTGAGAGTAGTTTTTACACACCAAGTATCACCAGCATTTATGCAGTGTTATCCATTTTCGCAACATGTACTGTAGGTATTTTCAAGTTTGACACCTCTGGGGAATTAATATTCAACTTCGGGCTAATCGCTATATTGTTTGGACTACGATGGTTTGTACTGGCCAAGATTACTAGTTCTAGGGTAAAGAATTTCTGTTCCTTCCATCACCTTCTAAAACCGGCTTCTCCTTCATTAGATTAGCGGAAATAGAACGTTGGTTCGCTACCAGCACAACATGAAGGTGTTCCTGGACTTCATGAAGAAGTACTGCTCCGATTCTAACCTCACGCAAGAGACCGCGTCTCATTACGAGCACGTCTGGAAAAAAACTAAAGGATACACCACGGGTACAACGTTGAGCAGCTTTCATAAGGTTTTGAAGAGCGACCTAACAGATTACCTCTATTCGGCGGCTTTAAGAGCGTCCTACATTTTATGGGGCGTCGATGCCAACACTATAAGATTCATTAGCAGTTATTTTGAGGAGATCTGTTATAGAAAAGATGCAGAGATAATTCGTTGTAATGATATCAACGAGTATATATACATCGTTTATAAAGGTACGCGATAGTATCTTACCTCTTTTACATGTTTCATTTGCTGACGGCGTAATGCGTCCTAAAACTTTCAGAAAATTAATGCTTTTCTTCTATTACGTTTACGTTAGGTCAAGTTGAAATTTCTGTGGCGAATGAGAAACTTTGTACTTTACCGGTGGGTGGGATATTTGGTTGCTTATCAGCGAATGGAAATACTCGTCAGACCATTAACGCGAAGGCCAAGGTTAACGTCGATATCTTGAGAATCGAAAATGTTGTGTTTAATCATTTAATCTCCGGTGATTCTAAGATCAAACAGAAGTTGACTAGAGAAAGGTTCCTGAGAACGGAGTACTTGATGCCCTATGACTCAAAACAACCCTCGAAAACGGATCTCATGTCCGATGTAATTTCCGGTTCGCTGCATTTTGAGTCGCGGTCGTTGAAGACGCTTTTCATCAAGCCAACTAATACCTATTACGTGATCTACAGCTACATTACCAACGTTCATTTGGCCACATTATCCTCGCTGTTCATCATGACCATAATCGTGGCGGTGGAACACTTGCACATGCACAAGTATAATGTGTACATTTACCTAATGGACCTCTACTTCTTGATTAAGATCGTGGTAGGCTCCCATGTGACGTACAGGGACCAGGAGAGTGGCCTGTTCGTGAAGTATTACTCCATGATTTGGCGCCGTTATATGAAATCCCTGACTGGATTTTGGTTAGATCTTGGATCGCTGTTACCTTTCGAATTGATCGCATCATTTTTTATGGAAAAGAACTCTTCGTTGTTGAATTATTTCTTATTGAATCGGACGCTGAGAGTCCTTTTTATGATCAAGTACTATACCGATTGCAAGAATACGTTGACGGTTAGCAAACATCTTCGATGGACCTATTTGATGTACGTGATGATATTGTTGATACATCTCAACGCTTGCTTGTGGTAAGTTCTTCTAGAATCTCGTACATCTGGAGATTTACCTCAGAAGGATATAGGACTATACCTTAAACATATCTATATCATATCATTATCACAGCAATGGTTTCAAAACGTTTTCTTATTCTTTCACAGGTGGCTAATAGCCTGTCCTGACATGGTGTGCTCCTACTTTAAAAGGATTTCCCACGAACCGTTCATTACAGTGAACGAAACCGACACAATGAGCTCTTTCCGGTTAGCCTATCTATACGTAATCAACGTTTTTTCCTCAACAGGCTTGAAGATGATCACCCCAACCACTAGTGCCGAGTTGATTGCCACCATAGTGATGGTTTGCGTAGCCCAGTACATCTTGATCGCTCTAACGGCAGGTTTTGCAAGTATGTTGGTCCAAGACAAGTCCGTTTTGACGAATTTTGAACGAAAATCGTCGCATGTCCTAAAATACTTGGAGGTAATATCCCGGAGTTTCATATTTAAATAGTGCTGATGGGGACAAGGAATTTTTCAGCTAGCTAACCTGTCTCTATCGCTGAGGAACCAAGTATGGAACTACTACATCATGCTATGGACGAGAGGCCAAGGTCCCTGGATGCCCAAGCTTATCACGGACGCGCCATCCTACTTAAAGGAAGATATTATGCAGCACCTATTTGGGAAATACCTCAAAGACCATTTCCTCTTCAAGAAGACTCATACAGACTTCCAAAGACAATTAATAATCTGCATGGACGTTTGCGTCTTTCTTCCAGGCATGTACATTGTACAAAAAGGTGACGTCGACAACTGCATGTATTTCATAGACGAAGGTGAGGTCATAGTTTATGAGAAGTATGGCAGGGCAGAGGTAGAACATATCGTTTTGGACACTGGAAAGTCTTTTGGTGAAGGCCAGGGATTGTTCTCCATACCACACGACAAATCGTACAAGGCGAGATATACTTCGAGGATTTTAATCTTGAACAAGAAGAAATGGAAGTACTTGTTGGATTGGTTTCCAGCCTCGATGGAGCAGATTGAAGAGCAAGCGAGTAGAAGATTAGGAAAGCACAAGATAGGATATCGTTGTTAGGTAGTCCATAAGAATTGCAAATGTGACGGTGTCCGAAGAAGACGGCTCTAACGAAATTTAACAGTTTAGAAGCTTTCATTGTTTTGGCATATCTAACCCCTTCTCTTTCGAATAAAATTGGATGCACTTCGCTATCATTAAAAGTCAGAAAGAAATAAATACAAAAAATATTTAAATCGCGACTGAATTGAGATTGAGTCGAAAACTGACATTTCGTCAAAAGTGTCTTTTCTTCGGGCATGGTCACAAACACTGTAAATTTTTGTTGTTCTTGATTACTGTCGGGGAATATGGCGACAAATATAGAAATTCCATTTTATTTCTCGGAGGACCTGATGAAAAATACAGTTAATGTAGATGGCGTGAAAATAATTATTTTACCAATCGTTTTCAATTCTATAACCATTATTGTACCTACATGATTTATAGAATAGAAGCTAGTTTACATAAAATATATGTGATTCCATTGTTACTAGCAATAGCGAGTGAACAATTTCACTGGACACTGAACGGGTGATAGAAATCAAACAATTTCAAGATAGATTCTGTTTTATTATATTTAAAAAATATAAATCGAACCGCGAAACAATTACGAACATAAATAAACAATATTTACAAGAAATACCGATGAAGGATCAAAAATACGATATTTATAACTTAGTAATTTCTCGCTAGCGGATGAGCTGCAAAATAACCTTTTTGTTCGATGGCGTGTTTGCCAACTTTGAAAAACTTTTCATCGCCTGTGCTAAAAGAACCATGCCAGATATTGTTCACGTTAGCCTGAACTCTTTCCTTAGCTCTAACGACGAAACCAGCCGCCATTTCCATCTCTAGATCAGCATGTCTCAGACCGATGCAATATGACCTTGAAGCCCTTGCTGAAAAACCAATTTAAGATTGGTAATTTTCCCATTCAGCTAAATAAATAAACTGAATGTTTTAAAATATTTTGGAGTTATGGTAGTAAAAATACCTGTACAATAGTAGCAAAAGGAAGTTTATTGTCGTTATGTTGTTATGCAGCATAACAATAAAGTTTGCCAATATAGGTCAAACATTTGCAACATTTGGAAAACCTCTATACAAATACGAGTAATTTCCAATGGAAATTGTAATATTGAGTAGCTGATGCAAAGGAGACCTGTAATCACGTAGGAGTCGTGTTATATGGTGCAGAATTCATAGCTACTCCCCCAAATATCACATCGTGTACCGCTGTTTATTTTTTGTGGAATGTACCAGCTTTATCCGAAATTCGTAGTGAATTGGTAAATGGTTGATAGAATAATAGAAGTTTCTAGCTTGTCAGCTGAAATACTAGCAAAGACCAAAGAAGGAATAATTACAGTATTACAGAGAATCAAGGACACAGAAACTACATGTTTTAATGCGTATTATGAAACTGTCCACTCAACTACCAAAATAAAACAAAATCTGACGTTTCTGAATAGTGGTGCATATTTAATAACGAATATATAATGCTTCTAAGTAAATGGAAACATTGAAAAGAAATTTTACCATAAGTTAGTACGGTAGATGGATACACGTAGAATGAGGCTTATAAATAAGGAAATCAAGGAATAAGATAATGCGTATAATGTGAGTGCCAGCTATTATACTAACATATCAACGGTAAGACTAATCGCTATTATTTTTTGTCCATTAGCACACCTAAAAAATTATTTCTCTGCTGCTGGATAGCCAATACCTGGGACATTATTTCATTGTTGTGGATAATGGCATAGCATAAAATAAAACCTTATTGATTCTTTTTTCAATATTTTGCTGTTCTACTCTATATGTCTGCAGGCCTCTGTTTTTTTTTTTTTTTTTTTTTTTTAACGATTAACACCGTCACTAATACAATTACAAAATATAATTGTAATTTTAATCAAATGCAATTAATAATACAATGGTGCTAAGGCTGTAGAGAAACTGTTAAACAACTAAGGAAGTTCAAATTTGAATATAAAAGTGGTTTGTGTTAATCGATGACCGTCCAGGTAACATACGGCGTTATTTGTAACGCTGTTTCGCAGCGTCTAGCTAAATGGAACCAATGTTACGTAAGGTTTTTATGGCCAAAGCAAGAAGGTGCTATATATGTTCGAGCAACTGCTCAACATGGAAACTATATCAGAAAATATGATTAGCATTAGTATTCAAATTTTTTACACTCACCCAAAACTGCAGTCATAATGTAGATATCAGCTACACACTCAGCTAAGCGTCCAAGTTCAACGTGCTTATTAACGACTTCCGGTCCGTATCTTGATAGCAAAGTCTCCGTTGCGAATTGTAATCTTAGGACGCTGTATCTGTAGTAAGATCGCGAAACTAGACCAATACATCGAATACAATATCAAATAACTCACTCGAGAAATTGCGCTGAAGCCTGACAGGAAGGATGTAAATATTCGTACAGCTTCAAGGTAAGCTTTGGATTGTCCTCCGTTTGCCGTTTCTGCGTCCACAACCTTTTAAAGATGGTTCCTGCGTTGAAGAACGGATTCCTTAGCTTTTTAACTGTATCAGCTAAAGCTATCTGTAAAGAATACATCTTTCCAAAAGGCTCTTTGTCTAGAAAAATAGTGTAATACTAACTCCGGCATGTTGCAAGCCCAATAGCGCTATTGTTAATCGCAAACTATCGACTGGTTCGTTCAGTAAAGCATGGCCTAGACTGTCACGGTATAACTGATTGCACCAATTGTTTTTGAGATAGGTGACAGAGCCCATGAAGTCCATAATGCTTGATATAGCACTGCGACAATATTGCGTGCTTATTAACTGGAATTTTAAAATTTAATATTGTATGCCAAACTGGCAACTGCTGCTAAACAATTAAGTGTGAAATCTAACTAAAAACCTAGATTTTCGGAAATTCCACTGGTTACTTACTTTTACAATGGCTGCTTCCAATTCGCAATCTTGATTCTCGTACTGGTCTAGTAATCCAGCCGACAAATAGGTGGCACTTTCGATTGCATATAGCGCGACACTTAGCTACGAATAATTCGTTTTACTTGCTGCATTTTTTAAATGTCGAACTGAGTTATTACCTCGCCAATTTTTGCTTGTACAGCATCTGTATTAATTATTGTCTTACTACCGCCATTTATCTGAATGCAATGCTTTATGAAACTATTGAGGGCGTTTTTTAATAATGTTGATAGCACAGCACCCTTACTTATTCTATACTCACTGAGGATATTTGAAATTACTTTGCTATCGCTGCCAATTTCGGCAATTGCATTTTCTAAAAGAATAAGAGCGTTTAATTTTGGAGAACAGTGAACATATTTATCAACAAAGAATATTACATAATGATCAAGACATTACATTAATTGTGTGTAACATCATACAGCATTGTGATTGATGAAAAAAAAACAGAACCAACAGCCAAAATAAGGCAACTTGGTTTCTAAACTTTGTTCCTTATCTGCAAATAAATTCAGAACATACCTGCAGGTACAGGAGTGTTTACAAATGATACATTTGAAATATCAGTCTGATCCAATCCAGTTATCTCACAAGGTGTGGAAGTAATTCCCCCAAAGCTCTTCTCAACAATAAAGACTCTTACAACATTTTCTGTCAAACCTGTAGAATTCATTCTTTCGCTTTCAGCAAAAACTATGAAAATATCAGCCGTGCTTCCATTAATAATCAACTTTTTCCTGCCATTTATAATCTAGAAATACAAACTTTAAATTATCTTGAATTAGATTTTGTTAGGAATATTCCCACCCATGTCTTTTTATCCGAGGATAGTGCAGCTTTTGTTTGGAATAAGTGTGAGTTGTCAGTATCTGTTTCTGATGCACAAAAGCTAATGATACTTTCACCATTAATTAATTGATTTAGATATTTCTTATGATTTTCAGTTCCATATTTAATCAACATTTGTACTCCTAACATTTCACTATCAATTATGCCTATTTGCTTGGTATTTTGAGCCATTTCTTCTAAGTATCGACAAGATTCCGTTAAGGTTAATTCTCTACCACCTAAATAATTTTGTGCATGCAAACCGATTAATTTCAACTTGCTTAAGTTTGATAGATAGGTCTTTGTAATACGTTCTTCGCGTTTATCGGCGATATTTTCGAAGAAATCTTTAATTGGAATTATGTCTTTCTCAAGAACATTGACCGTATTCTTATCTAAAGCTTCCGGATATGCAAGAATATTCCTATCAAAGACTCCTAGAAACAAATTCTTTGCAAATGGAGGTTTCTGAGGTTTCTTCTTATATTCTTTCGTTCTAATATTCGTAATTCTTTCTATAGTTCGCGCTAATTCTTTATCTACCGTCTCACTTTTTACGGCAACTTGTGTTGAGGAATTTATTTTGATTTTCTTACTTAGGGCGGTTGGATAATTCGTTTTTAGCAACACGTTCCATGTTGACAATTTGGATAAACCGAACATGATTATTTTTTAAGAATCAACGTTAAAGATACTGATGTTTTTTAGGTTATGTTCAATTCTTTTTTCTAATCGCCACTAATGAGTCTTGGAATTTTATTTTCTTGTGGTTGGTGATGCGAAATCTAAACATTTTTTTAATTTAAATATATTGTTTAAAATAAGTAGTTTGTTTGGAATTTTGTAAAGAGATAAATCCGAATTATATTTTTTTTAAAGTTATTTGATAAGTATGAACAATTATTATAAACTGGCAAGAGGTAGGAACTTTTATATTATTTACGTTTGCATAGTATATACATTAAAATTAATGAATTGGAATAAATTATTCATATATACAAAGAGATCTAAAAGTCGCGCACATTGAAATAAATTAACACGTTTTTCTACTTTCTATAACTCAATATTACTGATTAGATTACTTTTTATGTTTTACATGATATCTTCAAAATGGCGGCGTTTTTCAGTAATGTACGAATAAACTCGTTTTATCATGAGCCACTCTATGCTGCACGTTTACACAGATCTTGTTAACTTCCATTGTTATATT